>OZ024823.1:54010975-54380975 GCA_964016985.1 Anodontia alba | reverse complement strand
ACCGAGGAGTGATAGCCATTGCTTTCATTGAATGATGCAAAGCTGTCAGCAATTGTGAGAGATGTAAAACAACATTTTCACACTGAACGGTGAAAGTTTTAGAAAATATTTAATATAGGGATCGAACATGGTTTTTCATGCATTAACATTCGCTAAGTCCCGTGGGAGGTGTTGAAAACCGAGGCCGGAGGCCGCGTTTTTCAACACCTCCCAAAAGACCTGGCGAATGTTAATGCATTGAAAAACCATGTTCGATCGCTATTATTGCGTAAAAACTGAAAACGTTTGCTACATTTCGCGTTATTTCTTGCACTATTTTGTTTCGCCTTTTCACCGATGTCTCGCGAACGCAATTTCCACGGACTATACTCGTTCTAGGGCCGGGCAGTACACATCTCGTAAAGGCAGCAAATCTATGGCCACGGTACGAACATATTGAAAGTTGCGTAGCCGTGCATTAACAGCGCGTGAATTGCCTTGTTAATACACGGCTTTTCGCCGGTTAGTGTACGGCTGTTAATAACGTGCGGCACTGCTTTTTATGCAACAATTTCACTTAAAATGATCTTTCTGAAAATGTATATATTGTCGTTACATTTACAAGCTTCTACAGAATACAGTTCCGCTTGCTGTCAAGGGTCTTTGTATTAATCCAGATGGTCACCCTATAAAAACCGCTCAAATTTTGGATGAAGCAGATGATTGCTTAGTGGTACTGAACACACTGAACGGACTAAACATTTGCAATGCCCTTCATGGTCTTTTTATCTGTAGGTTGTCTTGACGTAAATGATAATCCGTGTCCGACGGGTGTAATTTAAACCGAAAAGACTTGACATTCGTGTGAATCATCTGCTAGCCGATGATTCACATGAAATGGCAAGTCTTATTTTCTCTTTGAAAAACACTTTTAAAAAATAATATCGTCTATTACAGTTATGCTTAGCCATTTAAAGGTTATCAGTTTTACTATTTCATACTTACTGTTTTAACTAAAATAAACCTCGTCCAAGGTAGAGTTTTCTCCTCGCTGCGAGACACATACACAGCAAATGGCACAAAAGCCAACCAGAGGAACCCGTAGGAAATCCATACTAAAGCGGTTTCCACGAAACAAATACTGACCTCCGGCGTGTCCTGGTTAAGTTTCTCGGTTTCCTTAAAATAATGTTAGAATTTCAAAATGAAACGTAACTGGACTAGGATGCACCAAGCAACAATGTATTTTCAAGACAAATACGGACAGCAAAGGCCCAGATCAACCTGCGCATCCGCGCAGTCTGATCCGGGTCTTTGCTATCCGCTTATAGAACCGTTTATGGATACTATCGAATAGGGGTACTATAAATTACCGTAATAACAGTAAGTATTGGGACATCATACGCCGCAGAAATTGTAGGACAATTATGGTAAGGAATTAAGATTTCTGAATATATAGGGTCAATACGGTATATCAACGGACAAAACCTCTGATCAGACTGCACGCGCGGATACACAGGCTAATATTCGTCTTTGTTGTCCGTATATGCCTTGAAGACACAGTTTGGCTTGGAGCGGTCAGTGTTGGGCAATCGGTTTTAAAACAATCGCATCGGTTTATAGTCAGAAGCAACTCCAACCTTGCTATCGATTGCACAATCGGATAAAATGCCAATCTACGAGTCGTCTGTGTGGCATTTCGGTAAATTTTCTAACATGTAGAACACTTTCTTCCATACCATTTGGTCTGAATTTGCTTTTATACGTTTGTTTCAAATATATTTGGTGAAATTGCGAACAGTGTAGATACTAATTAGACTCTCCTTCTGACCTGGGTCTACACTCTTTGCTTACGTCATTCTGCTAGGACGACGATTCACATAAAATGTCATGCCTTTATTTCCTCGGAAAAAAAATACAAAAAATGTCTGCTGCATATGATAGCATTCCAAGGGTTATCAACGACTGCACTGGAAGTTGTTCAACTATTTATGCCACATCACTAAACGGGTTTAAAATAGTTTATTGATACAGCAAGCCACATTAGCACAGCAAGTAATGATACAATATGCAAAAAACCTACTACTAGCGGTCACCTCTTAACGACAGCCACCTCTCTATGATAATTACTTGTAGATATGAGGGGTATGCAGGTAAATATCCTTGTTTCTTATTTTTTCCCCTTTTTTTTTTCTTTAGAAATATGTTGTTGTTACGCTCGTACTCATTATGCCGCCAACTTCGAAGAATTTGGCGGGGCATATTGCTTCTGGGTCGTTCGTCCGTCCGTTCGTCACGCCTATGCATTGCATAACTTTAGAAACGTGCATGCTACTGTTTTGAAATTTCTTGTGTGGAATTCTCATGAAAAAAATAGCTGGCACTTTTTTTTCTCGACAGGATTATGTCCCTTTCCTTAGTTATGGCCCTTTGAAAAAAATATGTATGAAATCTTGTCCGCAAAATCTCTCAAAAACTTTTGAAGCTGGAGCCTTGAAACTTGATGAAAAGATTGGTAGTAATATGTAGACGGCCTGATTAACTTTAAAATAAATTTTGACAAATACTTCATGAATTATGACCTTTTATAAGTTTGGGTATTTTTACCTTGTTATATTATCTTTAGAAGCAAGCATATGGCTGGGGACATAGTGTTTTTAAAACACAATTTCTAATTAAAAGTACTTTACAGAAGCACTTATAATGTGTACTAGTACCCACAAAATATCACTATATTGACCGCGCCATGCGAAAACGTGTCTTCGGGCATATGCGAACAGTGAAGACTCAGATCAGTATGTACATCCGCGCAGTCTGATCAGTGCCTTCACTGTCCGCTAACAGAATCACTGGATACTACAGAATGTATGAATGCAGAGCAAAGGCCCGGATGATCTTTTGCGCATGCGTCGAATGATCTCAATCTGAACATTTTGCGCATGTTCGAAGATGTTTTTTTTTTTTTTTTTTTTTTTTTTTTGCTTGACGTGGCCCCAGATTTACTTGACGTGGCCCTAGACAGGAATTCTGTCGGGCCGATATATATTTAAATAGAATGGTATCTGGGTGCCTTATCATGGGTTATGTATGCTAGTATACTTTTCACAATGGTGTAAAGAGGATGCTTTGTCATAAGCGATTATCTGTATCAGGGCCCAGTTGTTCAAAGCTAACGATGTCGTTAGTTAACGATTCGTTAAAATTTACATTGAGTGATATGCAAATATGCTGAAATTTTTTGCTGAAAAAATGTGAGTAGCTTTTGCAGTGCAAAAGCTACTCACATTTTTTCAGCAAAAAATATCATAATATTGTATATTGAATCTGCTAAAACAGTTAACGAAATGACCCTTAACGAGCTCGTTAAGCTAACGACGCTTTGAACAACTGGGCCCTGACTACTAAAATATGTTATAAGGTTTGATATCTAAAGATACTACTTACAGTACTCAAACCTGTTAATTTGTAGTTGTTACGCACTTCGGGAGAGCGTAATTTTAGACATACACAACTGAAATTTCCTAGTGTCCGTGTTTTCTGGGCCAGACTAGTTAGTTTCTGCGAGTCAAGTGACTCTCAATTAAAAATTCCAAGATTCTTGGACTGTGCTCAATAATCTTAAAGGTTTCATATTCCTCAAAAATAGACATTTTATTATCCAAGAAAGGTTTAATAAATTGATATGTGGTATTAATATAATCATAAAATGTGGCAACTGACAGCCTGTAAAAATTAATGTTGCCAACATTAATTCAGATACGATAAAAATCATTTCATTTTTTTTATCCAGTTCAAAAACGAGAGACTAACTGAAATTTGACCGTATTGATACTATATATCAATTTATTAAGCCTTTCTTGGATTAAAAAAAGTCTATTTTTGGGGAATATGGAGCCTTTAAATGACAAGAAAATATAAACTACAGCTCCCAGATCTATCCGTTTACAGTCCTGCATTTCAGACACATGAGACAGGACGTTCGCTCTTTTTTTTTTTTTTGCTTTGTTTAGACTTAATGAAATCCAAGTCGAATATTATGTGTACAAATCACAAACGTCTTAACCAGCCTGCGCACCTCAGTGCGGACGGTCAAGTAGGATGGAGCATTTAATAAATTACTCACCAGAAAATATCGTCCACCACAGAATTCATACAGAAAATCATTCTTGGACGTTTTCACAATTGTAAAATTGTCCATACTCTACAAGAATATTTTAAACAAGAAAGTTGTGTACTGAATTATAAGTACTCGTCAGTACATAGACCTCAAATACATGCCTTTCGCACGTTTCTTTTTACGAGCGCCACTTTGCATAAATTATATTTGATCCAGACACATGAAATGGTCCCTTTTTGCATGTGCGAAAAACAAAGTCCCTGATCAGATATGCGCAGACTGCGCATATCTGATCAGGGACTTTGTTTTCCGCCAGTATTAATCCATAGGAGACTGGCGAAGACTTATGCAGACTGGGAAGCGGGAGGGTACCCTAGAAAGACTATGCCATATTGTGAAAAACAGAGACAACTTTTGGCAGACAAAAATTGTCTCTCCTGGTATTTGAAAGCCCCTACATGGTTCGAAATATTTTCTTTGTCATCCCACCACCTTCATTCCCCAACCACTTTAACCCCAAAAAAAGAGAAGGGATGCAAATATTTACATGCCAGTGTCATTTCCGTTCCCCTCGTGTGTGTGTGTGTGTGGGGGGGGGGGGGGGGGGGGGGGGGGGGGGGGATGGGGGGATGGGGGGGGGGGGGGGGGGTGGAGGGGACGTGCTCGATACCGCAATTTTTAAAAGAGTTGGCGGTGGTGGGGGCAATTTTTGTGACTCTGAATGCCTTCATGCACACCAGCCCCTTCTCAAACAATGTGTACTCTAAAAGAAAATAATTTAGTCCCAGTGGAAGCAAATTCTTTCATAGTAGACTTATTTTCAGAAGTTATACGGAAGCAATTCTGATAGTTGCCTCTGTTTAACGTGTATTTACTCCACTTAAACACTTGCCTGCGTTTTTTAGTGGTAGGGGTTTCGAATCATGCCGTGAGCCGGAAGGCTCCGTTATTGTACGACGTATCTCTTTATCACGCTAGCACCATTACTTTGTCCCGCCATGACTGAAATACTGCTGACCGGACGCAAAGAATTAAAACATTTCAAGAATGTTTGCATATATCATAAAGTTCCTTTTCCCGGGTCCAGCTAGCTTAACTGCGTTTACCTTAGACACAAATATTATAAAGAGCATCGGCGAAAGAAAACCGACAACAGTTCAACATCCAGGACGCACGCGCCATGTAATCTTATGCAACCGCTTTTCCACACTCAGGAATTCAGAGGGAAACTTTTCGTCGCAAATTCATGCCCATGTCAAATCGAGTTAGTCAAATGAACTTTTGTTATTATTATTCGCAATCTATGTTTGTTTATGTTGAGGTTTTACAGCCCAGTCAACTCAATGGGGTCATGTCAAGCGCAGTTAGTTTACTAACCACACGTTTACTGGGCAGGCTTTAAGCGGTTAGCCTCGGCGAGGCGGTTCTAACGAGTACCCACAATCTATGTTTTGAGCAGAAATATGAAAATTATCAGAATTTTTCATCTGAAAATTTTCATTTTTTGGTGGTAAAAATTTTAATATATTTGAATAGGCTTGTTTTCGTAATGTGTCTTGATAAAATCTAGATCAAGTTTTAAACTGGATCATATGGGGTAAATAAAAACATGAAACGATAATACCCTTCCATTATCATGTAGTGGACAGATAACTCTCACAAATTGACAAAATTTGCCCATTATCAATCCCAAACCAGTTCTCCACAATATCCATGCAAATATCAAGTTTGGTGAAAATCCGTTGAGATTTACTCATTATTGTCCTGAAACGAAACTATGGATGTGTTGCGGGCAGATAACTCTGCTACAAATTGACAAAATTTGCCCATTAGCAATCCCAAACCAGATCTCCACAATATCAATGCACATATCAAGCTTGGGTGAAAATTCATTGAGATTTACTCCTTATTGTCCTGAAACAAAAATATGGATGTGTTGCAGGCAGATAACTCTGTCAAAAATGATGAAATTTGCCCATTAGCAATCCCAAAGCAGATCTCCACAATATCAATGTACATACCAAGTTTGGTGAAATTCCATTTATATTTACTGAAGTTATTGTCCTGAAACCAAAATATGGATGTGTTGCGGGCATATAACTCTGTCATAAATTGACAAAATTTGCTTATTAGCAATCCCAAACCAGATCTCCACAACATCAATGCATACACCAGATTTGGTGAAAATCCATTTAAATTTACTCCAGTTATCATCCAGAAACGAAAATATGGCTTGACAGACAGATGGACAGACACACGGACGGCCGACATGAAACCATAATACCTATCATGTGTTGCGGGGTATAAAACCTAGGTCAAATGTTAAAAAATGATTGTGAAAATATTAGAAACTTTTTTTATATGATCTTCATAAAAAATGCTCATATTTTTTATCTTAATAAAATCTAGGTCAAGATTGAAACTGGACCACATTGTATCAGAAACTAGGTCACCAGGTCAAATCTTAGAAAAACTTTGTTTACATGTAAGAGGCTAGACTTTGTACCTTATATTCATAAAACTTGCTCAGAATGGAGTCAAAATCAAGTCTGTAGGACAAATCTCACAGAAAGCTTGTGTACATGTCAGATGCTTTGACATGATCTTAAAAAATGTTTCGACTGTTTGTCTCAATGAACTCTTGGCCAGGAATTGGGTTTTAACTGGTCAGAAGTGATCCAGTTTCGAACCTGGCCTAAATTTCAAAGAGACAAACTTTTTTTATGAAGATTATATAAAATGTGACACAATTATTAAGACTTGACATACTGACCTATTTTTAAACCAGTTTCAAACTTGACCTAGATTTTATTTAAATAAACATTCTGAGCATGTTTTAAGGTCACATAAAAATGTGTACCCTAATGAGTACACAAGGTTTTTCTAAGATTTAAACTAGTGACCTATTTTTTTTTAAACCACATAGGACCCATTTTTTAACTTTACCTAGATTTTTACTTTCTAAACAAGTTTTATAATGATCATATCAAATATGTGGCCCCTAACATATACACAAGGTTCTCTTAAGAAATGACCTTGTGACCTAGTTTTGACCCAATAAGACCCAGTTTCAAAGTTGACAGTTTGTTTTGTGTTGAGGTTTTACAGCCCAGTCAACCCAATGGGGTCATGTCAAGCGCGGTCAGTTTACATAACCACACGTTTACTAGGCAGGTTTAGTCCTCTAAGCGGTTAACCAGTATTGTGCCCATCCTTTCGCCAGAAACTGACAACTGCCCTTCTTTTATCAGTGGAAGGGAGAGAATGACCGTAGAAAATATTTCATGATCAATCTCCATGAAAGAATGTTGCCGACCTCGACTTCAAAGTTGACAGATTTAATCAGGTAAGCATACTGTGCAAGTTTCATGAAGATCCCATATGACCCAGTTTCAAATCTGGGTCCAGTTGTTCAAAGCATCGTTAGCCTAACAAGCTCTTTAGTGATCAAAATGTTAACTGTTCTAGTGAATACAATATCTAATTCACAACTATTTTTGCTGAAAAATGTGAGTAGCTTTTGCAAATAGCATATCACATTTTTTCAGCAAAAATATTAACATATAAGCCGTATTTGATGATCAAAGTTTTAACGCTACTTTAACTAAAGACATTGTTGGTTTTGAACAACTGGACCCTGGCTGCCTACATTTTATTCAGACAAACATAGTGTGCATGTCTTATGAAGATCCAATGAAAAATGCAGTCTCCATCATGTACATAAATAAAATGATGATGCACAAAAGATATCAAGTGGATCCTATCAGCTTTCCCTGAGCCTTCGGCTCAGGTGAGCTGACAAAAATATAAACAACTGATTATTAGATTTGTTTTCTTTATTTACTTTTCACCTGTAAGTGTAATGAAGATTTAATGTTTTATATTCCTTACAACATTACGCGATATCTAATAGAAGGATGAAAATGAAAGAAAGCTCTGTGTGCAATGAAATGTCATACAGCACCTGTAATTGTAATACAGGTATTTTCAAAATATGTCTTGGTCACAGCCATTCTGCAGATTAATACTGCTGTATTATATTTTTAATAGGTCCAAGACGAAAGAGTATTAGGTTTCCGCTTCCCTGACCACAACCTACTTTTTTCCTCCCACCCACTTTTTTTCCTCCCAAGCGAAAGAGCAGCTGGTACCATTTTAAAGTCTTTGGCATGACTTGGCTGGGGACCAAACCCATAACCCCTTATTTTTTTTTTTTTTTTTTTTTTTTCAGGCTGGAACCTGAAACCCAACTATTTTTATTCATGGCCTTAGTCTCCAGATAAGCATGGAATATTTTGTATGCCTAATTTTCTTAATTCCCCATAAAAAACATTGTATTTTAGGAACTAATTTAGAATCATCTTAACAAGACAATTCTATGATCCTCCTAGAATATATTAACCCTTGTCATGCTAAATAAATTAAGCTGCCCCACCCACTTCTAATTTTCAGTCAATCAGATTACTCAATCCAGATTGTTGATACAAATTCACATACTTAATGACAAACAGTGCAGAGCCAGATCAGTTGGCTTCTTCAGAAGCCAACTGATCTGGATCTACACTGTTTGCAAAGGCAGGGTATATGCGGGTTCAGCGGGACCAGGGTTAAGACACAATGTGAGAAAAAGTATCTTGTGATGGTTTGATTCTTCCATCCCTTTCAACATTATTTAAGTCATATGGGGACAATGGAAGGATGATAATGAAAGGCTCTGTGCAATGAAGTGATACACAGTCATGAGCTGAATTATCCTTCAAGTGGGATCAAACCCATGACCTTGTGATCAGAAGTTGGAAGCGCTGACCACTCGGCCACCCACATACTCTAAACCTTATAATAAGATCAGTCCAAGCATGCACTATCTCGTGTCTCAGCAGGGTGCTCTGTGGACAGCCACTGGTCCAAGACTTCTTCAGCTGGACAGGGAGGGCTCTAATATGACTGTAAATGCACAGGCTGATTCACATTTTCATATGAAGTACCTCATATGCACTTCTGAAGACATTGTTTTTTTTGTTTGTTTTTTTTCTCTCCAAAAACAGCTATAGCTTGACTTTATTTGATTTCCCCGGCAGGCTTTGTTCTCCAAGCAGCTCACCTACACTTTGTGCACATACTTTCACCAGTAACAAATGCATTTCTCAAATCGGCCAAAGAGGGAAAATGCCTATAGAAATTATTTCCTGGGAAGTCTCCAGGGAAGTTATGTGGCCAGGCTGGGATTCAAACTTGTGACTGTTGGCTCTGCAGTCAAATGTGCTAGCAACTGTGCTGTGGAGTCCAGCATAGCCTAATTTAATATATTTATCCTAAAATTTGAGCAAGTCCTTTTTACTATCTGTTTTGTATCTACAGTCAATGTCCTAAAATTTTGAACACTTTACTTCATACCTTTTTGGCCCAAAGTTTACATTTTGTGCAGTTGTTTCCTAAAATACCTAGTGGACTGGCAAACATTGTAGACCCTGATCAGACTGCTCCCTCAGGAGCAGTCTGATCTGGGTCTGCACTGTTTGCATAGGCAATTTTATTGGAAATTTTGGTGTAAAAATTTCAGGACATTTACTGTAAAAAAATTCCTCCATTAAAGGATAAGAGTACAGACCCTAGTCAGATGCCACAGAATGTGGCATCTGATCTGGGTCTACACTGTTAGCTCTGCCCTGTCTGTTTGAATACTTATGGTAAACATGGTACATATGATTAATAAAAGAACATTTACTAAATGTAAGAGGATGGATATTTTGTTTGTTTTGTGTTGAGGTTTTACGGACGTCAACCAACTGGATCATGTCGAGCACGGTCAGTTTACCTAATCACACTTTTTCCTGGGCCGGCAAGTAACTGACACCTGCCCTTCTTGAATCAGCAGAAGGGAGAGAATGACCACAGCAAATATTTCATGATCAATATCCCAGAAAGAACAAGCAAATTCCATGGGGAATTTATGTCCCCCGCCTTATTTTTATTTGAGGTGTTAAAAATGGTAAAGTTAACCAGAGGACCACTGGTCCTGTATCAAATACCTAAGTATTGAAGCAGGAAACCAGTGATAAAAAATAATTTCAAGATTCTGAAAAAAACCTCATGCATATCTTCAGACCATCCTTAAAGCACCTGTAAAGTTTCAAAGGATCGGCTTAAAACTGTGGTAGGAGTTACGGGGTCAAGGTACCTACTCCCTATATGCTTCTGTAGTATTAGAACTCAAAAAATGTCTAAGTTAAAAATGCAGAAAAAGTGGTAAAAAATTATTTCAGGATTCTGAAAAAACCACATGCATATCTTCAGGCCATCCTAAAAGCCCTTGTAAAGTTTCAAAAGGATGGGACAAAAACTGTGGGAGGAGTTAAGGGGACAAGGTGCCTGCACCCTATACACTTCTGCAATATTAGAACTCAAAAAATGTCTAAGTTAAAAATGCGGAAAAAGTAATAAAATAATATTTCAGGATTCTGAAAAATCCACCTGCATATTTTCAGGCCATCCTAAAAGCCCACGTAAAGTTTCAAAAGGATCGGCCAAAAACTGTGGGAGGAGTTAAGGGGACAAGGTACCTACTCCCTATAGACTTCTGTAATATTAGAACTCAAAAAATGTCTAAGTTCAAAACGTGTAAAAAGTGATAAAAAATAATTTCAGGATTCTGAATAAACCACATGCATATCTTCAGACCATCCTTAAAGCACCTGTACAGTTTCAAAAGGATCGGCCAAAAACTGTGGGAGGAGTTAAGGGGACAAGGTACCTGCTCCCTATATACTCCTGTAGTATTAGAAGTCAAAAAATGTCTAAGTTAAAAATGCGGAAAAAGTAATAAAAAATTATTTCAGGATTCTGAAAAAACCACATGCATATTTTCAGGCCATCCTGAAAGCCTATGTAAAGTTTCAAAAGGATCGGCCAAAAACTGAGGGAGGAGTTAAGGGGACAAGGTACCTACTCCCTATACACTTCTGTAGTATTAGAACTCAAAAAATGACTAAGTTAAAAATGCGGGAAAACTGATAAAAAATTATTTCAGGATTCTGAAAAAACCACATGCATATCTTCAGGCCATCCTTAAAACACCTGTAAAGTTTCAAAAGAATCGGCCAAAAACTGTGGGAGGAGTTAAGGGGACAAGGTACCTGCTCCCTATACACTTCTGTAGTATTAGAAGTCAAAAAAAGTCTAAGTTAAAAATGCGGAAAAAGTAATAAAAAATTATTTCAGGATTCTGAAAAAACCACATGCATATCTTCAGGCCATCCTAAATGCCCATGTAAAGTTTCAAAAGGATCGGCCAAAAACTGTGGGAGGAGTTAAGGGGACAAGGTACCTACTCCCTATACACTTCTGTAGTATTAGAACTCAAAAAATGTCTAAGTTAAAAATGCGGAAAAAGTAATAAAAAATTATTTCAGGATTCTGAAAAAAACCACATGCATATCTTCAGGCCATCCTAAAACCCCATGTAAAGTTTCAAAACGATCGGCCAAAAACTGTGGGAGGAGTTAAGGGGACAAGGTACCTACTCCCTATAGACTTCTGTAATATTAGAATTCAAAAAATGTCTAAGTTAAAAATGCGGAAAAAGTGATAAAAAATTATTTCAGGATTCTGAAAAAACCACATGCATATCTTCAGACCATCCTTAAAACACCTGTAAAGTTTCAAAAGGATCGGACAGAAACTGTGGGAGGAGTTAAGGGGACAAAGTACCTACTAAAAACTCGGAACCACGCACCACGCACCACGCGCCACGCACCACGCGCCACGCGCCACGCACCACGCACCACGCCCCACGGAAAACCAAAAACAGTGTCCCTCCACTTTTCTTCGAAAAGGCGGGGGACAACAAGAGGACTGGATATACCTGGTAGATTTTTCACCACTGATTACAAGGAAGATAACTTTTGTGATTTCTTGTTTGCTTTCCTGCAAATCGTTACTGCAGAGGAGACTAGCATTGTGTCCAAAGGACACGAATGCCATTGCACACCCCCACCACCCTCCCCCTCCCCCCTCCCACCACACCCCCTCTGAAAAACTTATGCTAACACCTGAAAAAATTAAACGCAAATTGCTAACGCGATCTCAGATGTGGATGCAGATGGACAGACAGGGGGTAACACTATGTGCCCTTTCCACCATTCTTCAAATGGTTGGCATAAAAAGCAAAGAGCTGCATCCCCTGAAACATCTATTTAATTCCAGGGCCCAGTTGTTCAAAACTAACGATGTCGTTAATTAACGTATCGTTAAAACTTAAATAATTATATATGGCATATACGCTAATATTTTTGCTGAAAAAATGTGAGTAGCTTTTGCATTTGCAAAAGCTACTCACATTTTTTTCTGCAAAAATACCTGTGAATAAGATATTGTACTTACTAGAACACTTGACATTTTGACCACTAACGAGCTCGTTAAGCTAACGACGTTTTGAACAACTGGGCCCAGACCAACAGTTTTGTACACAAAAAACATGAATATAGCTCTTATTATACAGTAAAATTGTATGTTCTAACAACAGCTTGAGATGAGATGTATTTTTTTAACACATAGCTCTCTTGGTAAAATTTTCAGCAGACGACATATTGAAATATTTCTTATTTTTCACAGAAAGCATGATTTGACATTTCATGCAAATTGTCTACAATGTAGACAACTTACATGAATTTGTTTGTGTTGAGGTTTTACGGCCCAGTCAACCCAATGGGGTCATGTCGAGCGCAGTCAGTTTACCTAGCCACACGTTTACTGGGCAGGCTTAGTCCTCTAAGCGGTTAACCAGTATTGTGCACATTCTTTTGCCAGAAACTGACAACTGCCCTTCTTGAATCAGCGGAAGGGAGGGAATGACCGTAGAAAATATTTCATGATCAATCTCCACAAAAGAATGTTGCCGACCTCGGCGGGGGTTGAACCCACGACCTCCTGGTCTCCAGTCGGACGGCGCATCCAACTGAGCCACCGGGGCCGGTACAACTTACATGAAATATCAAATCCTATTTTCTGGGAAAAAACAAGAATAACATCACCAATTTTTGTTCTTTGCTGAATTTACCTAAAGAGTGGTAAACGTTAAGCAAATAGTACTGCTTTTTTCTCTTATTTCTGAACAAAAACATACCGAGTAAGTACACAATGAAATTGCCTTGCTGCAACAATTGCAACCAGGACCATTACATGTTTTCATGGAGAAATAAGAAAAACATTTTTTCTTGACATCCCTATTATCTGGAGCTGATTCTTGCAAGCTGATTCTAATAAGGACTCAGAAATAACATTTTTCTTGAGAAATATTACAAATGCATTTTATCTTAATAAAAAATAAAAATATAGTCTGCTGCACTGTTTTAAACTGTGTCCTTCATACTCTCTGAGAATCTTGTATACTATTCCCTGTACATTTTATCAACTTGTACTACTGTCCCCTATTAAGTTATTCTGCCGATTTTGTAAGGCAAATGGGTCAAGTTCTATACTATTAATAACTATCACTGTCTGTGGGTTCTGTAACACTGAAAAAGAGAGACAAAGAAGTTAGTAAACCTAGTAACAATCATAGCAACAGATAAGGCGCTTTTTTCATCCGAAAAATGCTGATATCTTTCTTATTTCTCCACGAAAACATATGTTGTGGGTACTCATTAGAAGCGCCTCACCAATGCACTTCTAATGAATACCCACAACATATGTTTTTGTGGAGAAATAAAAAAAAAATATTATGTGGATACCCCCTCTAATCTGTAGCTATGAATCTGTGATCAACAGTTTAACTAATTTATGCCTAGTGTCCCATAAAAGGGACACTGGCAAACAGTGTAGACCCAGATAAGACACCACAGATATTTTTCTTATTTTTCCATCAAAACGTATGTTGTGGGTACACAAAAGTGGGGAGCAAATACACTGTATTGTTTTGACAGAATCATCTCTCTTGAAAGTGTCTTATTTCCCCTAAGTATGTATTTTTTTTTTTTTTTTTCTGTTTGAAGTTTCAAAACATTGACTGTAATAATACTTACATTTAAACCTTTGAAATTTCTTCACCTTCTCAAAGTGTACCCTGATATGAGACAAGGACTTCTCTATGACTGTTGCTTCTACTTTAACCAAACTTTTGCTGAAATAAATAAGAGATATGATAGATCCAGGACCTGAGTTTTTGCTGACATCAGTTCATAGTACTCCTCAATACTCTGGGCTTAGATTTGTCAGTTGTTGATTTGCATGTGACAGAGGGCCTGACATATCCATTATCTGGTAGCCAGGGTCAAGTATAAATCTGGCCTGGGCAAATATCACAACTCCAAATAAGGCGCTTTTTCTTTCAACTGAAAGGCACTGATATTTTTCTTATTTCTTCACAAAAACTTATGTTGTGGATACTCATTAGAAGTGCCTCAGTGACAATAATGTTTTGACGTTTCAGAGGCGGAGTTTATGATATTCACCTTAAATTTCAAACAAACATGCTTATTAAATAAAGAGTGATAACAAAGATCTAACTGCTTTTAAAGGAGCAGTCTGGTGAGTGTCTGCACTGTTTGCCTGTCAGACCGCTCTTTTTAGACATATCCCTAAGTATGTAAATTTTCAAATTTTAGAATAACTACTGATAGGACTTATGGTGTGGCTTTTTACTGACTAATTGTAGTATTTTTTTACTATCTTTTCCTTATTATTATTTTATTTTTTTTTTTTTACAAAAATGACTGATGTTTACTTAACCATTGTGTTCATTTCTTCCACTGAGATGAGGTTTAATATCACTGTCAACAATCTTTCAGTCAAACAGAGACGGTGTCTGAATGTGATGATAAGTGGTGCCCTTTTAAAAAGGGCTACACTTCGCTTCATTCAGACACAATCGTTGTATGACTGAGTTTTATAGTGCCACCACACTGCAGTACCTCACCCCAGACAAACTGATTTGACACTATCACCAATGACATTATACTGACAATGGTGTAACCAGTCCTAGCTATTAAGCCATTTTGCCTTATCAGTCACAATCATTGTGCATAAAAATATACATAACAGCTTCCCTTCCTAATGCTGATCATCACGGGAAACAAACTAGTACCAATTTTACAAAATCTAAGGTATGTCCTTGTTGTTGGGGATCGAACCAGCGACATCCTAATTCTAAGGTGGACAATCTCCAAACTGAGCCACCAGGCCCAGATGAACCTTTGTATTCCAAACTAATTTCAGATCTAATGTTTGTGGGTTAAGAAGACACTGTCAGACATTTTTGAATTCTCACTCTTACCTTAATAAAGGAGTTCCTGTCAATGTAAAATCTTTACTTCCAACCATCAGAACCTATCAAATCAAAGAGATAAGTCACTCATAAAGAAAACATTTGTAAGACTAGAAATGTGTCCACAGTACATGGATGCCCCCGCTATGGGGTACCCGACTATAAAACTGCAAAACTCTACCTGGTACAAATGCCTTAACCTGAGTCTAACAGCATCACATATGTACATATGTACGTAGGCATGTACGTACGTACGTACACACATTCGTACAGAAGGACGTACCTTCGTACGCACGTACGCAAAACCAAAAAACTATATGACCCCGGCATCATCCGATGCGGGGGCATAAAAACTAATTTGTTGTCAGCATATTGGGAATCACAGCGAGTTATTTCCCATGTCAAACTGCAAATCATAAAAGGCATGTTTAAGGCAACAGTCCAAGATCAATTTTATCTTAGTTACTACCATAAGGCTGCAATAGATTGGTAAAAGTGCACAACATTGATTATTTATCCTTTCAAATATTTATTTTATTGTTTTTATACAGAACATCAACTTGTAAATCTTAAAAAGTCCAATTTATTCCTTTTCTTATCACAAAATCTTTTTGAAAACCTAATTAAATGTGAGGTATAAAATGCATACTTTTGACTGATACAGAGAGACACAATGATAAGAACCAAGTGTATCCAATTACTAAGACTGCTGTATATGGATAATTAAATGGGTGCAAATAACTAGCTGTGGTTTCTAAATGTGTGATTAGCTTAACTAAGTGTTACTTTTATTTTTCATAATTTACCCTGAACCAAGGCATAGCATTTCCATCACTTCTAAGAGACAATTAACTTTAAGTCCAGATAACAAATTGACTGTTTTCTTGTTGTTTTTTTTTCTCCAGAAAATAGAGTCTGTGACATTTCATGTACATTGTCTCGTCAAGAGACAATCTGCATGAAATGTCAGAACTTATTTCTCTAGGAAGAAAATGAGAAAAATAATCAAAAATGTTGTTTGCTGAAATTTTTACCTAGCATGCCAAGTATTCCTTCTTTCTCTACATACTGCTATACGCTCTCTCGGACATTCTAGGCAGGTGTACATTGTACACTCCGGGTTGCAGAATGAAGGCCAACAAGTAACCATTTCGAATTACCACAGGTATAGCTCTTGATAAGGCACTTTTTTCAACCAAAAAGTAGCTATATTTTTCTTATTTTTCTTGACGAAAACAAATATTGTGGGTACTCATAAGAAGCGCCTCGGCAAGGCTTATTTCTCTTAACGTCCCAATCCAAAGGACATGAAATGCCTTTTTTTTTCTTTTTTTTTTTTCTTTTCAGAGACTCTTCAAAGAACTGTTTTACCTTTTCTAATCTTATTCTATCTCCTATTTGTGGCGGGAAGAAACCATTTATTACAACAAGATCTTCTGTTGTCACTTTTCTCTGTTCTTTATTTACATATATTACAGCAAACAGTCGACCTAGATCATTGTTTACACAGACATTTTCTATTTTCTCCACCAGTTCTGAAAATAAAGTACCAGAATGACATGTGAGCCAGTGCATGACAAAACCTGCAAAATGGCATGTGGCCCAGCAAAGACAGATCAGACTGGGCATCCGCCCAGCCTGATCAGAGTCTTCACTGTCTGCATGAAGAAAGGTTGGGTCCTTAGCTACCCACCGAGTGCACAGCAAATACTCTGATCAAACTTGGTGGATGCCCAGGCTGATCTGATTGTGTTGGGGTTGAATGACACGTCAACCCTTGAGGGTCATTTTGTGTCATATCCCAGAGAAAGGGCAAAGAGAGATAGAAGAGATAGTAGAGGAGAAAGAGAGATAGAAGAGATAGTAGAGGAGATGAAAGAGAGGGACAAGGGAGAAAGTGGAAAATGAATTAAATTGAAGAAACAGAAGAATAAAAACATTCCTGCTCTGCCCGTGCCTGCTGCAACGATAGCAGGCCTTTTTTTTTATCCTAAATTAACAACGTATGAGCACAAAAAAGGGCTTCTGCTTTGTAAAAATGTAAAAATGTTGAAATAGTGGCAAAGCTGATATTCAAGGGCAGTAATGTTAGGTATCTTTACAGATGTCCGGTCTTTATAAAATCAACAAAATTCATTAACATTCTGAGTGATTTGGAGATAGTGATAGTATCGTGATGTATTGTGATATTTGACCCTTGATAGTAATAATATCATGATAGGGGTTTCTCCGATAGTGATAGTATTGTGATGCATTGTGATATTTGACCCTTGGTAGTAATAGAATCATGATAGGGGTTTCTCTGATAGTGATGTCATAATTTGGCATAATAGTCAGCATCAATACCAAGGCCTGACACCCCAACCACCCTATATATCACCAAACGCAATAATGCATCCTATACATTATCACCCTAAGATAAGGTCTGTTTCCTGGTGATAAAATTTGTTGAATATTTTCTGAATTATTTGAAATAAAATTTCCAAATTTTGCCTGTGCTATTTTATTCCTTTTACATAAATGGATCCCGAGTTTCAAAATAAATTTTATTTTGTCTCAAACATGCCTTTGTCTACTAAATTCCCTATAAAAAAGACCATAAAGTGTAACAACCAAATGTCCTGCCTACACATTTTATTTACATGACAATCAGTTGAACAGTTAACTTATGTTGTATTAACCCTTGCCATGCTGAATAAACTGCGATGCCATGCCCATTTCTAATTGTCAGCCAATCAGATTGCTTGAACCAGATTGTTGATAAAAATTCAATTACTGAATGACAAACAGAGCAGATCCAGATCAGTTGGCTTCTGAAGAAGCCAACTGATCTGGATCTACACTGTTTGCAAAGATTTGGCATATCAACAGGACCA
The DNA here is from genome assembly GCA_964016985.1 of Anodontia alba. NCBI lineage: Eukaryota > Metazoa > Mollusca > Bivalvia > Lucinida > Lucinidae > Anodontia > Anodontia alba. The sequence continues at coordinate 54,362,743 of OZ024823.1, read as the reverse complement.
GGGTTAATATACAGTTATTTATGTACAATTTCCAGGGAAGCAGGCTCATTCCTGTTCCAAAAACTCCAAGAACATGCCACTCATTTGCACAGGTCTTGTAATACATACCTGGTCCTTTATTGCCCAGAACAGGTGTGTAATCTAGTTGTAGCTTCATGTTTTCATCTGGTTGCCTGGGTGAAAGAAACAAGATATCTGTGTTGGTGACAGACTACTGTCCTTTCGACATCACTCGAAAAAACATTTTTTGCTTGGCGTTATTTTAAATGAAAAGATCTTGTTCTGATTGACCATATCTTACCAGAAACCATTTGTCTTTTCTATTTCTGTATTTTGTTTTCAAATATCTACCCTAAAATTAAATTTACGACCAACAAGTAAAATGCCGAACGGCATTATGAACGGGTTTTTCAAAAGGTTAACCAAAAGGTAAACCTCGGATGGCGCTCGCCGCCCGGACATCACTATTTTAAAGGACATATTTTTTTTAAAAGAAAAAAAAAAAGTCCAAAAATTGGTCTGTCAGATCTATGCAATTTCTATAGTAAAGTAATATTTTGGAATTTTTGTCTAAGAAAATATTTTTTACATTTCTTTGCTGAATTTGAATCACTGATACATATTGTGAAATTTTCAGAACAATTGATCAAGTGGAACTTGTTGAAAATCTGCATCCAAGTTACCTACCCAATAGATTTCTGCATAATTTGCATCCATTTTTACTATGGGAAAAAGTGAAAACTTTGACTTTTAAAAACCAATGACTTGAATATTTTTTTTTTTTTTTTTTTTGTGCATAGGCAGTTACAACAAATGGTTTTGCATTAAATCATGACAAAAGTTTGCAAATCTATTTCTTGTGTGTAAAGTGCCAAGCAAAAAAAAAAATGACTTTTTGAAAGACATTGACAGCACAGCAGGTTACCATAGCTCCAGATAAGGCACTTTTTCAACAATATGATAATTTTCTTATTTTGCCACAAAAACTTAATTGTTGTAATCATTAGAAGCACCTTGATATGAAAACATGTTGTGGCACTCATTATAATCACGCTTCTGAGTACCCACAACATATGTTTTCATGGAGAAATAAGAAAATAAATATCTGGGCCCAGCTTTCAAAGCATCGTTACATGTAGCTTAATGAGCTTGTTAGTGGTCAAAATGTTGTTCTAGTAAGTACAATACCAAATTCACAGGTATTTTTTGGTGAAAAGTTTTATCTCTCTTTCAAGCAGATGATGGAAGAGTGATAATAGAAGGTACTGTGTCACAAAGTCATCAGCAGAATTCTGCCTCTAGCAGGAATTAAACCTGGGACCTTGAGGCGCATGTGTTCAGAAGATGGTTTTTTTAGTTATTTTGCATATATGTAGCTCCAGATAAGAGTTGTCAGAATATTATCCCCACGCTTTTCAAAGAAAAAGCGGGGATATTGTGATACCTCCCCCCATCCGTCCATCCGTCCGTAATTTTACCCCATTGCTGCTAGACCATGTAAGCTAGAATCTGGAAACTTTCACAGGCGATAGCCCTATGGATGAGGACTGGAGGAACACATTCGAAATTTTGATGTAACCCCTTGGGGCAGGGCCAGAGGGGTGTGGCCCCAAAGGGTCCAAAATCCATTTTGTACAAACATAGTCATGTTGCATATCAAAGTGAAGGTAATGAAGAGTACAATACAGTGGTGCAAAAAGTTTGCTCCAAGGGCATGTCTGGAGGTCACCAGTGGTCAAAAAGTAGGATTTTGGGTCCTTCTTTTTTTTATTATCACACAACTCCTCTTAGACTTTTTGAGCTAGAACCTTAAAACTGTCACAGGTAATAGCCCTATGGATGAGGACTGGAGGAATGCATTTGGAATTTTGATGTGCTCAGAGATATGGGATGGCACTGGCACGGGGATATGCAATGGCGTGCCATAGACTTGCTTTAGTTGTTCTTATTTCTCCATGAAAACATGTTTGTTTGTGTTGGGAGTTTTAATGACATGCCAACCCTTGTAGGTCATTTTGTGTCATCTCCCAGAGAAAGGGAGAAGAGAGATAGAAGAGATAGTAGAGGAGATGAAAGAGAGGGACAGGGGAGAAAGCAAAATGAATGAAAGTGAAGTAACAGACGAAATAAAAACATTCCCCCTCTACCCTTACCTGCTGCAAGGATAAGAGGCCTTGCCCAACTGTAAGCCAAAATCAGTTGGACGCCCCGGTGACGTAAGATACATTACACTTTTGCCTCATCCAACTACCCCCATGAAAACATATGAGACACTTCTAAAGAGTACAAAATTCACTGTATGTTGTTCATGGAGAAATAAAAAAAAAAAATACTAGCAATTTCTATCTAAAAAAAATAACAGTGTCTTATCCAGAGCTATGAAATACCTCAACACTGCATGCTGGGTAAAAATTTCAGCTGATGACATTTTGAAACATTTTTCTTATTTTCCCCAGAAAACAGACTTTGACATTTCATGCAATTTGCATGAAATGTCAAAGCCCGTTTTGGGGGAAAAAAAAGAATATATCAAGTTGTGTTCTGCTGAATTAGTCCAGACAGTGGTAAACATTAAATATTCAGACAATATAACTCATCACCATATACACCTTAAAATTTGAACAAATCCACTACTTGGACAAAATACTACAGTCGAACCTCAATGGCTCAAACATCTTTGGGACCATGGAAATTTGTTCGAAATGTGGGTAGTTCGAGCCACTGAGGGTTACTCATGGCACCAGTTCAGGAACCAAATAGCGATAATTTAGGGAAATCTTTTTGATTTTCTACACAATGCTTTATGTTCAGTGTACTCATTAGAATCACCTCAATGAGGCAATTCTAATGATTACACACAACATACAATTCCATGATAAAATAAGAAAAAATCCCTAAATATTTGTTTTCTTGAGCTATTGGAAGAATTTTGTAGGGACTGAAAAAAAGAGTTCGAATCATCCACAGTAAACGAGCATCCATGTTCGAGCCATTGAGGTTATACTGTATATCTAAAAATACTGGTAGAATGGCAATGAGTACAGACTAAGGGGTCACACGAATCACCGAAATACCGGAATACTACCGAAATACCGGAATACCCGTGAAAAATATAGGTATACCTGTGAAAGACACCTATTAAAGACACCACTATTGGCTTTAATTAATAATTAAGTAATATTATGTCAACCTAATGGAAAAGGGATAATACTTTAACCTCAAATAATTTGCAAATTGTCTTTGAAGTTTTGTTGTTTTTTTTTGTTTTTTAAAAAAACATTGTTGATAGTCCGCTAAATCAGAGCCCGGAATACCCGTGAAAAACGTGAATAACCTACACTTCAAACGAAAAGTACACACAGTACAGCTTAGGTAAAAGAACAAAAAAAAAAAAAAAGAAAAAAAAAAAGCTTTACCCCGAATATCGGCGTTTTGCGGACTTTCCAAAAACACTCGGAATCAAACCGAATGAACGTAATATTCAGCGGACAACACTCGCAAGTCCGCGCAAAGTATGTGTTATGCAAAGTTGTGCAAAATTACTCGGAATCGTAATATTGTACCCGGAGTCAATATTTCTCGCGAAGTTATGCGAAATTCCTCGGAGTAATTTTACAAATACCTGTCCCTTTTTTCATTTATTTCATAAATAAATTTATTTAGATATATCTTTAATAAATATATTTATTTATATATTTATTTTTTTTCCACCATATAGAACAGTCTGCATGAAGGTTATATCGTCCACGCTCATGCGGATGCGCAGGTTGATCTGAGTCTGCGCTGGTCGCAAAGGTCTTATTATCCCAAAAGTGTTTTACAAATTTCCGCATTCCGATCCACCAAAATTAGGTTTTGCTATGCATAGACCCATTGCTCGATTTGTTTGTGCAAACCATAACGCTTAACATTCTGGGTAAAGTTTTCAACAGACAACATTTTGAAATATTTTTCGCGTTCTTCCAAGAAAACAGGATTTGCATTTCATGCAAACTGTCTCCATTGCATGAAATGTCAAATTCTGTTTTCTTGGTAATAAAACAAATAATGTCGTCTGCTAAATTAGCCCAGATAGTGGTAATTCGATACCCGCGAGCACCAAGTGTTGTGTCTTTGAGCAAGACACTTTATCCTTGTATCTTAGTATTGGTTTCTAACCAGGAAGACTCTGCCTAGAATGTCCGCAAAGGCTGAACAAATATCATTTTGAAGATGCTTTCCCACTGATTCTAGGTTTATACATGCGTCTCTTTTACTCGTTAAATAAATTATGGTTGTGGTTTTGCATATCGAATGTTGAAGACACAAAAACAGAACACTTTACATGGAAACGAAAGTTTTGAAGATCGCTCTATAAGCCAATAAAGATAATGTTATTAATGTATATATTATAAGAGAATAACGTAACAATATTCATTTGTACCCTGGTAAATGCGGGATAACATCCTCACACTGCAGAGTTTTACTCTTTTAAGGGAGCTAACTCCAGAAACCTTGTAACTGCCAGTCTTGAAGCAGTGAAGAAGCGAATGACCGTAGCAAATTAGTGGAGATGGAATCGCGTTCGATTCTCGCCGGTGCGATATCATTTTTCCAATAAAGTCAGTGCAAACTACTTGAAAGATTCTGGCTGGTCCATTTTAGGTACACCCAGCTATGAGATTTGGTTATTCCTAGAAAAATGGCTAAACTGTTTTTGCAAACAGTGAATACCTGACCAGACGCCGTGTTCTATCATCTCAATATGACTTTTTTTTTTTTTTTGTTGTTGTTGTTGTTGAAAGAGACGTATACGACACCAAGTCACGGTGATTTAAATGGACAGTCGTATCCCTGGTCCAATCATCAGCCGTCCAGACCTCGATCCGAGTTGTGTAGATACATTCCAGCATGTCCGTTTCTGTCTCCCTTGTCAAATGAAATGTATCCATACTTTAACCCTTGAAGCGCTTAGCATATTCAGCAGACGGCATTTAATTTTTTTTTTTTTTTTTTTTTATTTTGCTGTGTAAATTAAGCGTGAAGTTACATGTGAATCGTCTGCTGGGGCAGACGATTCAAAAGAAATGTTCATCCTAATTTTCACCGGCATCTCCTCTAGAAATTTTCAGCAGTGCTTCGGGGGTTCAAACTATTTTCTTGGCAGCAGCAGCACGTGCAAAGTGACACGGGAAAAACGGGCCTGCCTGGATAAAAGTGCTTGTTACATGAAAACGAATATAAGAAGACTCAGGCGACCACAATTTAATTTAAACTGAAACTGGGTGATTAAGATAAGATTTTTTTTTTTTTTTTTTTTTTTTTTTGCATATAAAATTTCGCTATGTATTCGGGGTAATAAAAAACCCTCAATTTAAAAACTGAAACTGGGTGATTAAGATAAGACTTTTTTTGCATATAAACTTTCGCGATGTATTCGGGGTAATATTTACACATTGATGCAACGATTCCCATATTTATAAAGGCCTGTGCTGGAACACATTATTTATATTAATATATTTATATTATATTTAAAATAATATTCATACTAGCTCCGTGGATGTAAGGATGACGTTACTCATCATGATTGCATTGGTTGTTTAATCTGTGTAAGCTTCAAACATGCGTAAATGATAAACTTTCGGTGTGTCATATTTGAGACTTATTACTGGCCATTTATTTTTTTTTATATACGCCATACATAACTAAATCAATCGGAACAAATTATTCACTCAATTGATAAATGTTTTATACAAAAAGTCGTATGTACTTTTTGTTTGAAGTGTTGGTAATCCACGTTTTTCACGGGTATTCCGGTCGTATTCCGGCTCTGATTTAGCGGACTATCAACAATGTTTTCAAATATAAAAAAAAAAAAAAAAAAAAAAACACTTTAAAGACAATTTGCAAATTATTTGAGGTTAAAATATTATCCCTTTTCCATTAGATTGACATAATATTACTTAATTATTAATTAAATCCAATATTGGTGTCTTTAATAGGTGTCTTTCACAGGTATACCTATATTTTTCACGGGTATTCCGGTATTTCGGTAGTATTCCGGTATTTCGGTGATTCGTGTGACCGCAGACTAAGATGCTAAATGCTGCTCTGAACCAGTTTGACCAGGGTCTGCACCCTTTGCATGAGCAATATTTTGTAATAGTCCTGGGATTTTTTTTTTTTTTTATCTCCACTAAAAACATGTATTGTGAGTACTCATTAGAAGAATCACATCAAGGCACTTCTAATCAATAGCCACATGTTTTTATGTCAAAACTGAGAAAATGACCTCAGAATTATCACACAGAATGTCACACAGAGGAATTGTTATTAAAAGGAGAGCATTTGGTGATAATTTGGGGATATTTTTTCTTATTTCTCTATAAAAAAAACAAAACAAAAACATATGTCAAGGGTACTCATTAGAAATGCCCTGATACTGTGCTTTTAATAAGTACCCACAGCATATGTTTAAGGAGACATTGAGAAAATTATCCCAGAATTATCATGAACTACTTTTCTTCTGTGTCTTATTTCTCCTTATTTCTCCTCATAGATATGGCAACCATGCTTTGGTAAGAGACTTACTTTTGATCAATCATTGTTGGGTCAACAATGGCAGGATATAATTTTCTGAGATAACGACGTGGCACCACACTGCCAGGTGATGGAAGTTTTGTTCTACAACATGCAGAGCAAACACTATGTATATGTCTACCCTGCTTGAACAAAGCTAACTGGACAAGTGCAGACTCCACATACTTCAACAAACCCTGTCTAGCCATTGGTCTTGTTAAACCTGCAAGAGACAAGATGATGCATTGATGATTCACAGTTTGAGGTCTCTTTCAACATTATTAAAGTCATACTGACACAGTCTGTGGGGATGTGGATGGTTGTGAGTGGGTATAAACACGTGTTTAGCATAGACTAAGACTCCCCGGTCTGGCTGTTCGATCCTGGCAAGTATCAAGTTTTGTATCCTTCAGCAAGACACTTTAGTTTGCTTAGTACTGGTTTTCTAGCCAAGAAGACAAGAAGAATTTGCGCGTCGCGAATTAAGTGAGCTCTACGGTAGAGAATTTGATCAAGGAAAACTTGAAAAGTAACATACAACGATATATACTTTCAGCAGGAATCGCTCTGACCAATTTTCTTCCCAGAAGTTGGCAGAACTGACTGGGGTGGGTCTCACTAATAAGCGTCCTGAAGTGACGAGTGTCAATATGTGTCACCAACATAGTTTGCTGATTATTTTTATTATTGATTTACATATTATATACTGATATTCATTTTTAATAATGCTGTGAAGGACTTTTGAAGAGACTACAGATAGGTCTGTGCTGTGCTCGCATTTAGGCTATGCCTTTCATATTACTCAGAAACTTGAGGGTGTCGCAGAAAAAAAAGAAATACGAATTTATGTATCATCCGAATAGTATAATCATTTCGACATTTGATGATATCATGGCACTTTATCATTTTGATATTACTCGAACATGATAATTATTTGAACGAAACGTAAAATGAACATCTACCAGACTGATATACTCTTTGGTGTTTAAAAACTGCATTGCAAATGCTATTCAACACTGATGCCATGTCTTCTCAAAACTTTGCACCGTTTGTGTTTGTGTGAACACCGGTTTTGGCATACTGTAAACTATGGAATGATTCCTGGAGTGGAGTGTGTGTGCGTGTGTATTTCGCAAACAATAATATGCATCATGTCCATATCTTAAATGCAGTTCATGCGCATAATAGAATGACAAAATAGAAGGGGCATTAATCATACACCACTGATCAGACCAAAGGAACCTTACAATATTCTGCAGTGATAAAAATCTAATCTTTTCAGCGTCTTCAAATATTTTTGGTTATGTGTATTGCATAGTGACACATCCTATCTTCTAAATTTGGCGACGTTGTTCAAAAGCCACGTAATAGTTGTCATGGCAAACTCTGTATTACTTTTTACCCATATTCATAAAATTCATGGTCGTCATAGAAACAAAGCTCCATAGTACCTCTTTGCACTCAAACTGCAGAAACAATCAGCTATGACTATAAAGGGAATCCATATAGGTCAATAAATGTTATGAAGTCACGTCATTTCTTTCGTCTTGGTATGGTAGCCAAGGGAATGGTAGATAGTGCCAGAGAAGAAGATTGTTTCTCTAAAACTATTTAAACATGTTGCAAGAATAGAGAGTGAGAAAAATTCCTTTTCGCACTGGTTTGTCAACACCAGGAACAACTTGTCAGAGAATGTAGTAAATTCATTTAAGACCAGGTTAAATAAATGGTTGGTCCCTTTGAAGTTTAGCACAGCAACCTACCAGTAACGATGTCACTTTATAGTGTTCAGTAAAATACATAATCAAATTCATGGGGAAAATATGTATTATTACTCACAGACTGTTATCCCAATAAAAATGGCCAATCTTCAAAACAGTGCCAGTTCGTTAGAGAGCCTGTATACTAGGGGTAGACATATTACACAATGTTATGTAATCAAACAGCACATCTCTGCTTGTAGTAGCCAATTGTCAGTCAGCATCAAATCATAACTGCAATACATTGAAGAATCTCAATCAAAACTTGTACTTCCTATTACTGTTACTGTTACATTCTTGTCAAGTAAAAAAACTTGCTACCCATTAGGCCGAGGCAAGGACGTAAATAATTTTATACGTCTTTGGCCGAGGGGAATATAGCCTATTTGAGCCTTGATGAGTCAAAAAATGTTGGAGCCATTAATTGACCTCGCCAACAGTGTTAACAGCATGAAGTGGCTCTGAATTTATCTATGACTGACTGTAAAAGGGTTATGAACTGATTTTGCTTGGGTAAGAATTGATTTCTAGTGGTTAAGAAATGGCTTGAGCATGAACTGATGTGAATAGTACGAAATGGCTGGTTTACCAAACGCAAGCTCTAAGACCACTAACACTAACTATCGGCATGAAACTGAAATACTGGATTAAACAATTAAATGTAATTAAGCGACTGTTTTGATAAACTGAGAAAATTAATTGGATTATAGGTGTTGATAGTGAATATTGATTTGTGGGAAATTGAAACTAGATAGTGTGTTTATTAGGTATGTGTGTTTAATTGGGTAAACGTCTGGTCACGGAGTAACGGGAGTAGGCTGTAATTTTGTTAGTGTCACCCCTGCACAACGTCACTCCACTACTCCAACATTCCTTTCCGTAAAATATATCATGCCTATTGGTTCCCGTCTTGTTGCGTTTAGATATTGCTGAAAAAAATTCTTACTCAAATGGTATTGCTTCTGATTTGGGAAGCCTAACAGTAGGTTATATTTTTCATGTAATTCGGAAAGAGACTTTAACGTGCAGGTTTTATGGTCTATAAACATAGCAATTGATTTAATTGTAATTTCACACTTGTGATTCGCCCCCAATCAATTCGTCCTAATAAAAGATTCGCCCCATAGTTTATAGTGATGGTTAGTCCTTGTTCTTGTGTCGTTTGGATTGCCTTGCGTACCCTTGGTCTTCTCTACATAAGTGAGACCCCAGCTGATACTTCATAGGGCAACTTACTCAACTTTTCTGTCACGTCTTGAACTTGCCCCCCCCCACCCCCCCCCCCCAAAAAAAAAAAAAAAAAAAAAAAAAAAAATCAGTGAGATTACCAACTCATGATAACCAGCAAAGTGGCATTTCAATCGGTGAAGTCAGGGAGACTGTTTGGCTGTTAAATGTGAACAGCAGATGTTAAGGCTGGCCACCTGCCTTCGCTGTAACTTTAATATTCTATGCTTTCTTTTGTAGGTCAAGCTACAGTCTACACTACTATATAGATAAAATGATTATTAGCAATACTGTATAAGGAAAAAGAATCAGTGCTGGTTCATGTTTACAGTATTTAGCCTATGTATTAGGAATACTTAAATCCTTTAATACAAATATCATACTTGTTCTAAAATTAAACAAGTCCGTTTTACTAAAAGTGTGTTTAAGTGTCAAACAATTGCTGTGTGCATCACGAAAACATGCCTATATAATTTTGACTCCCTTAAACCCCATTTTTATATAGTAAAACTGGGGTGTACAGGGGTATACATTATTTTTCTCATTTCTGCTCGAAAACATAGGTTGTGGGTACTGGTTAGAACTGCCACAATCTATGTTTTGAGCAGAAATATGAAAAATATTTTAATTTTTTATCTGAAAATGTTCATTTTTGAGTGGTAAAATTTTCCGTATATTTGAATAGGCATGTGTTTGGTAATGGAGTGGCAAACCATATGGATCCCTATCGGATGCTGCATTCTGTAGCATCTGATCTGGATCTAAACTGCCTAGGCCAGTGTGATCTGAATACTTAGGATAAATATGGTAGTTTTACTAAGGGCTTACTAAAGCCACATGCAGCATGGTAAGCACCTTCAAAAGGTGTTAAAATTCTGAATAATCCCAAAATATATCACAGGATAAAAAGATTAAAAATTGGCAAATAGCAGTATGATATAAAAAATGAATGTGTATACAAACTATGTAGTATGTATATATGAAATAAATTGTGTATATCTGTATATAAGTCTTTTAATATAGATTCAAAATTACATTATAACAAGGTTTTAAATGTAAATAAATTTTGTTTGTGTTTGTGTTGAGGTTTTACGGCCCAGTCAACCCAATAGGGTCATGTCGAGCGCGGTCAGTTTACCTAACCACACATTTACTGGGCAGGCTTAGTCCTCTAAGCGGTTAACCAGTATTGTGCACATTCTTTCGCCAGAAACTGACAACTGCCCTTCTTGAATCAGCGGAAGGGAGAGAATGACCGTAGAAAATATTTCATGATCAATCTCCACGAAAGAATGTTGCCGACCTCGGCGGGGGTTGAACCCGCGACCTCCTGGTCTCCAGTCGGACGGCGCATCCAACTGAGCCACCAAGGCCGGCCAAATAAATGATTCAGGTGGTAATATTATGTTTATATTAATCCTCAAAGGTTGCTGACAGAGCTATAATTTTGATATAATGAAAATCACAGGAGCTTCACTTTTATTTCAAACAGATTTTTCCATGCAGCCTCTTGTTTTGAAAATGGGAGAAAGCAGTCAGTTAACTCCCTTGAGTACTCTCTGTAAACAACCAGATCCAATTAATTGGAGTCCTCTGCTTTTATCATTAGTGTTTTCATTAAGTATCACTTCCTTTACCATGATAAAAAACGCTACCCGCGCAGGCCCGCGATGTGGTATTTTTTAACAAAAAAATTGCGATAGGGGTGGTGCATGGAGCGATATGTGGGACATGTAGTGAGGGGTGGGGGGTGGGTTAGAGTTTGATATTGAGTGTATGGGGGGGGGGGGGTGATGTAAACTCCCCTCCCCCGCGTTTGGTTTTTGTTTTGTTTTTGCTTTTTTTGTACGGCAGACGACATCTCCTTACGCTACACTGCCGCTAGACACCTATAATCCGCACCTTTATACCTGTACACAATAAAAAAAATCTTTTTAGGGTGTTTTTTTTGTGTTTTTAAACAAACTGTCCCCACGGAAACAAATGACGTCATTCGCATAAGTCAAAACAAAGCGCTGACTCTTGTGGTCTATAGAGCTGTGGTCAGTTCTCTATAACACACACAAACACACACACACACAAACACATACACACCACACACACACACATCACACATACACACCACACACACACACACACACACATACACTCACGCACGCACACAATGGTCGGTTTTCCACCGAAATAGATGGCTATACAGGCTGACTCGTGTGGTCTATAGAGCTGAGGTTAGTTCTCCTCACTCAAATATACTGGGGTTTGATATAAGTGCAGTATGGGAAATGCGCATCCGCATCCGCATTATGTTCCGCTCATCCTATCTACCATATTTGACACCGTTTTCTGTGGCATCTAATCGGGGTCTACGATGTTAGCTTGTGCCCGCCTTTTACAATGTGCCTATTCAAGGTCTGATCGTGTTCTACATCGCCTGTCTGAATACTTAGAATAATACTGTACTTAATGCAAACAGCGCAAGTCCGAATAAGACGTCGTCTGTCAATGTCTGTCTGTCTGTCTATCTATCCATGACTGTCTGTCTATCTATCTATCAGTCTGTCTGTCTGTCGGTCTGTCTGTCTGTTTGTCAACAGTTAGTTGACCCGGAACACAGACAACTTAACAAAACAAAAAAAAAAAAATAAAAATAAATAAAACAGTGCAGCTAGAGTGCGACTTTACTATCTATGTTGAATAAGGGTGTTGGGCAATGAGGTAAGAGGTTAATGTCTTTCTATGCAGAACAGGGGTGTTGGACAATGAGATAAGAGTACAATATTGGTGTTCAATTATTCATAAAATAAACACCAGATAGGATTATGTCTAGAGACACAAATGTTCATAACAACAATCTAAAAGTTTTTCTGCTATTGTTTTTAATCCATAGTCAGATCTACATTCTTTATACTTACATATGCACATATATAACAAAAGCGTCTGCAGTGTTATTAACATCAGGTATATAAATTATTTACACTTTTTTATAACAAAACCAAAAACTAACAAACAACATATATCAATCAAACACTATAATACGATATATACAAACAATACATGATCCCAGCGCTGATACACGGGTGTGGCACACCGCAGAGACTGCCCAGCGAAACATTTGTATTATGAAGCAGTCTGGTAAGTGTGCCACCCCCCAAAGTAGATTGGGTGATGTCTAAAAGGAACTATTTCTTTATCAGCTGTAATAATAACCAAAACTCTGATGAATTTGTAACCAGTAATGCAATAATCCAGCCTAGATGGGGGAGGGGGGGGTGGGGGGGTAGTTATACTAAAGAGGTAGGTCATAAGAGGGAGGGGCGGGGGGGACGGGCGCAGTCAGTTTCTAGGAACATGGGTTAGTTATACAGACGAACCCATTTCCTAATAGCAGCGCGACATTGCGAACATCTTGTGGTGTAATTTCGGTTATTCCCAGATTGACCCGTTGTGTGACAATTGATACATGAAACTACGTGGCCACAGGGGGTGGCGCACCAAACAGCCTGATCCGTATAGCATATTTTACAAATGTATCTGGATTCTATCTCGTCAATACTCGACCGTAACCTTTGGAATAAAAACCATCTAAGTTTGGATGTCATCTCCAAGGCGGATTGAGATGTACCCAAAAAGGAATGTTCCTTCACAAATAACCTAGTTACAAATTCTGTCAAGTTTGTACTGTCACAAATGAGGTTTTCTGTTTCCTCCCTTAGCGGTATACTTCTGGATAAATTGTAAACTACAACGGTAGAGTTCAACCAGGGGTTACAAAGGACATTTGAAGGGTCAGTAAATCTAGGGGAGGGGGCGGGGGTGAAATCGGTACTTGTATAATTACAGAGTTTGTCATTATAAAAATGTTGGGTGTGCATCCTATTTTGATAAAATTGAATTATGAACAGACAAAAACAGTAAAGTTCCTCTTGGATTTTCCCTTGCAGAAACACCTTATCAAGTATTGAGGTCGAATCGTCAGAACTAGATACAACAAACTCAGCCTTAAATTGAGGGTTTAATTTACACAGACCCATACTAACCAAGATATGTTTGGGAATGTTAGAGTCCTTGACCAACTTTTCATTAAAATCAATCAGCGGGAAGCTTTCAGGGACATCTGTACGATATGGCAGATATTTATATGCCCATAAGGACATAAAACGTTTATATGTGTCCGTATTTGCCATTGACCCATATTTAATGGCCTCCGATAGATGGGGCGTTGGCAATTTGCTTAGAAACACTTGCGTGGGTGTGCATTTCGAATATCATCTGAACAATGTTCGAATAAGCAATTCAGTGCCTGGAGATCGGGAGATCCTGAACACAGATCCACCATTTCAATATCATTTCTGTGATAATCAACAATACCGGAAAAGGGTTTTAACATGACGTGAAGGACGTCAGTTAACCTACAAACACAAGAAAAATTAACTCTTATAGTCAATTTGTTATTTGACTTCATCCGAGCGTTAACAATTTCTACACAATTTCTACAAAAGGCACACATGGCACCTATGGACATACACAGCCCCTCTTTGTTGGTATCTATACCTTGAAGCTCAAAAATAGCACAAGAGGTTATTTCGAAGCCAAACACAATACAGAATAATCTAAAGTTACTACATTGGAATCCAAGCAGTCGTTTTAGAGTTATATAGGCCAGAAGTTTTCCCTGGTCTGTAAACCCGTCAAATGGCATCAACGCTTTGCGGAGTCTACATACAAATAGCCTAGTTAGGTCAGTATATGACAGGGTAGGGGGGGCATTGAGATCCTTGCAGGATGGCGCCCAAGTTTGTTGTCTCCATAAATAGATAATTGGATTTTGCTGAACACTTTGAAGAGCCAATTGCCTACCAGCCTTGAGTAAAATAAACAATCTACCAAAACAATCAGAGTAACCTTATAATTTAGACTGAGTAGCCGCAGTCAAACAGGAAAATTCCAAATCGCTTAAAATGGGAAGACTAGGGAAGTGCGCCGGAAAAGAGGCAAACTGCACATTGAAGTTAAACAATTGTCTTAAGATCCTCTGACCTTTATAGGTCCAAGGTCTAAAGAGATCGTTGTTCGCTGTTACAACGGGTGTCCATGTGTTAGTCGACAAATCCGAGTGTACACAATCATAAAAAAAAGCATTACAACCCTCCCCATCTGGCAAAACAGAGTTGACAGGTGTGCCCTGCCAAGAATATCCCAACATTTTGACCAGGTCAGAATTTGAATTTAAAAATGAAAGTGACCCGGCTTCTTCAAAGGACAAAAGGTGATTATAGCGAAAAATACTTAACGATGGTGTCCCCATTTTATTAAACTGGATAGAATCTACATCACCGGACTCAGAATTTTGGCTATCATAAGAAGATAATCTACTGATAAGTACCTGGCCGTACGGATATTCGTCAAAATAGTTCCATTTGGGCATTACCACATCCACAGCATCAGCAACACATAAAAACTTAGAAATGTCATTTCTGTTATCACAGTGGCCTTTAGACAGTCTTTTAACTATAATTTCATTAAAAAAGTATAATGCAGCAGTGACTATAGAATTAAAAAATGTAAAATTCTTCAACGTTGATCCCTTTCTCATCCTCTTTCCTTTCCCTTTATCTTTATGTCCCCAGCCGGAAGCTTTTCTTTTTTTAGACAAAACCAGTCTCTTAGGGGGCGTATTGGATACAGACACCCTCCTGACGTCTGAACCAGAGGGAACGTCCTCTAGTTCGGGCAAGTCATCAAATAGGGACAACTCATCATCCGACAGCACAACTGCAAAAAACAATGGGTATAGAAATAATTATTAGAAATAAAAAAAAAAAACAAACACAAAAAAACATACCTATTTAAACATTACTAAACGTCATTATTTAAATAGACAGACAGACGGACAGACAGACACAAACTGACAGACGGACAGACAAACAAATAGACAGGCAGACAGACAGACAAACAAATAGACAGGCAGACAGACGGACAAACAGATAGACAGACAGACAGACAAATAGACAGACTGACAAATAGACAGACAGACAGACTGACAAATACAGACGGATAGACAGACACAAACTAACAGACTGAGAGACAGAGACACAGAGTGATAGAAGACAGACAGACAAACAAACAGACAGACAGACGGACAGACAGGCAAAAACAAACAGACAGACTGAGAGACAGAGACATAGACAGAGCGATAGAAAGACAGGCAGACAGACAGACAAACAAATAGACAGATAGACAGACATTGTTGTTGATATCTCGCCGAGATCTCGCTCGGTATCGTTTCCAAGGAGTTTACCACGTGACTCGCCGAAAAAGGCACGTTTCTTGAGCCAGATGAAAACGAGGCGGCACCCTGTCCAAACTCGTATAATGGCGGCCGCTGAGAAGATTCCGGTCCCGATGAAACCACAGAAAAATTTTTATCTCCCGTTCCGGAAACATTTGCGCCCGAATTCTTGCTCAGTTTTTCCCTCTCGGTGCGCTAAACAACGAAGGAGCAGCGCCCACTTCTATTTGATCCGCACATTCAGTGTCAGATCCGTCTTCAAGAATAACTGAATCACGGCTCTCGTCCGCCATTGAAGATCACCTTTGTCCCCGCAGGGTAAAAGGCCAATAATCCGGATCAATCCGATCAACTCTGACCCGTCCAAAAATGACACTTATTCCAAACTGAACAGTAACAACGAAACCACAAACTGCTAATAAACTTAAGAATTTTCAAAGAGGTAAAACGTAATTATTTCCAAATTTATCACCGCTAGAGGCACTTAAACTTATCAGTTTCCCAGAAACAACACGCTCTGAAACTTATCACGTGACCAGTGACGTGCTCACTCCAATAATCCCATTTGGTTGCTAGGATAAATAAAATCTAAATCAAATATCGACTTACAGGTAAGTCTCATTTAATTGTTCCATTTTAACAAGGTCATTATGCCAATACAGCTTCCAAAATATCAAAAAGAAACATTTTCTGTGCAATGAAAAGCTCGGACCCATCAATACCCGGACTTGTTACTGTCCGTTTCCGTTAATTATCATGTCGCGGGTGCTGGTGATGCTTACGTCACTTCGGAATCTATATTTTGCAAACCCCACCCATATTAAACTAGTATTAAACACATTTATTTTTAGTTAAGCCAGTTAAAATTATTATAAAGCAATAATGCCATCTTGGGTCCGTTATATGTTAATAACATTTTATTCAAATGATTCCTTTTAACATAGATAATCGCCGAATTTTGCACATACTTGTTTTAGAAAATGTGGGTCAAATTCGAGAGAATCGGCATTATCACAGTCGACTTTTCAAATTTCTATTACGGTTATGAAAATAATATGCTGATAAAGCAATAAAACAAAGCTAGTTTATTCTGAATAAGTTGGGTTTATAGTTGATTTTTGCGACAAAAAGCATTAAAAGGCTCTGTTAATGCTAGAACTATTCAACAATGGTCGCCATTTTTTCTTCGACGAATAGCTTCATTCACAAATCAGTGTTTGGAAACTCCATCGAAAATTGTAATATGTGTGATCAATATTCAATAAATATGATTAAAAAACAAAATAATTACATAGTATTTAATTTGAATGATAAGTGCTGTTTTGTTCACAGATGACACTTATATATGAGGTTCATTATCGCGGATAATTGTTGGTCAAATTCGAGAAATTGACATTTTCACCAGCCGATATTTCAATTGGCATTGAATGGCATTGAAGTAGGTATAAAAATAATATGCTCATAAAGCAACTTCGAAAACAAAGCTAGTTTTTTTTTCCTGAATAAGTTTAATTTATAATTGATTTTAACGAGGACGTGCATTAAAAGGCTCTACTAATGCGAGTACAGTTCAACAATGGTCGCCATTTTTCTTCGACGAACGGCTTCATTCACAAAACGGTGTTTGGAAACTCCACCGAAATTTGTAAAGTATGTTACCAATATTTAACAAATGTGGTTAAAAAACAATTACGTCTATATAGTACTAAAGTAATTTCACAATTACCTTTTGATTCTTCCAAGTCGTGCTGTTGAGAGCTCTCTTTTGTTATGTCTTATCTGTTCGATGTCCAGATGTGAAGTAGGCTGGAGGCGCGCTTCTCATCAGTCACGTGACTTTCTGCCAACTAACCGAATCGTCGACCAATGGACCAACATGAACTTGTTGTTGTTGGTGATGTTCCAGCCGACGAAGTCGCACCACTACACTCCTCCCCACTTTATAAAAAGGGACGGGCTACCTCCAGCATGTAGTTGTCTTCAGGCACCTGCATATATATCTTAACAGAACATGTTAATTATCTTAGGTTCACCATGTTCTATTTCCTGCTAAAGAGACACCTATTGCACAGCTCCTGCTCATTCAAGTTTTATTCTCCAATAGGGTCTCGGACACCGGAATTGCAGCTATTTTATTTTAAAGTCCTTGATTTGCTGTGATTTCATTGTTAGACTAACGATGCCTGAACGATACCTTTTCCTGTAGACACCTTTGATTTTTATATCACGCCATCTCTATAAGACATACCAGAACCTCATGGCTGCTTCATGACCAATTTTACCATAGCACCAATACCACACCATAGCATCATCACCGCACCATAGCACCATTACCATACCACAGTACCACTGTACCATACCATAGTATCACTGTGCCATAGTACCATCACCATACCACTGTACCATATCATGCCATAGTATTACCGTACCATAGTACC
The DNA here is from genome assembly GCA_964016985.1 of Anodontia alba. NCBI lineage: Eukaryota > Metazoa > Mollusca > Bivalvia > Lucinida > Lucinidae > Anodontia > Anodontia alba. The sequence goes on along the minus strand of OZ024823.1, from coordinate 54,344,471 downwards.
ATTACTGCACCATAGTACCATTACCATACCATAGTACCATTACTGTACCATAGTACCACTTTACCATAGAACCATTGTTTGGTGCTGTATTGACTTCGGAAGATGGCGTTAGGAGGTGTCTGGATGAATTGACAGGGGGCAGATATTTCAGGAGTCTTAGTGTTTGTTCAGGTAGATGTGAAGAACAGTCTCCGATCAGATATTATCAAATAGAAATTGGGAGAACAGGAGGGGCGCTACGATATATCTTCAAATTGTTGGGAACCTTTTAAACATGCAATACGAAGTACCATATGATCAACGGACCAAGTGACCATCGATATTGCTATTCAATTTTTATCAACCTCAAGACCATTATAATCTTCTAAACTTAAATTATATATATATATATATATATATTCCTTTCTTCTTTCTTCCCCTCTGAAAATGAGTATATAAATAACTCCAACAGCCTCGCTAGCAGCGGCAAGAAGTACCATATGATCTACGGACCAAGTGGCCATCTATACAGCTACTAGATCTCATACTGGCTTAAAGTTAACAGAAATATCCTTGGCTTCCTTCAGGTTACAGCAAGCTAAGAAGTACCATATGATCTACGGACCAAGTGGCCATCTGCATTGCTGATTTCCTGCCAATTTTAACCATTTTTAGACCCCCTACCTTAGATCAGTACATATAGTTATTTTTAGCTCACCTGAGCTCTGCTCAGGATGAGCTATTGTGATCACTTTTCGTCCGTCGTCCGTGCGTCCGTCCGTCCGTGCGTCCATCCGTTAACATTTTCAAACGACTTCTCCTCTGAAACCGCTGAGCCAATTTTGCTCAAATTTCATATGGAGCCTCCTTAGGGTGGGGGAACGAAAAATTGCTAAAATGGTCACGGTCCGTTGACCAAGATGGCCGCCACGCCCATATATGGTAAAAACCTTTAAAAATCTTCTCCTCCAGAACCGAGAATGCCTTGGGGCTGAACCTTTGCAGGAATTATCTGGGACGGGAGGTCTACCAAAATTGCTAAAAGAATTGTCGTACGTTGACGTTTGACCTTTTTACGGCAAGGTCAAGTTTGCTTCCCTATGCATTTGTATGGGAAAAACCTTCAAAAATCTTCTTCTCCAAAACCGAGCATGCCTTATGGCTGAATCTTTGCATATATCTTTGGGAACAGGAGAGCTACCAAAATTGCTAAAATAATGGTCGTACATTGACATTTGACCTTTTTACGGTAAGGTCAATTTTGCTTCCTTATGCATTTGTATGGGAAAAATGTTCAGAATATCAAACAACTTCTCCTCTGGAGCCTCTGGGCCAATTTTGCTCAAATTTCATATGGAGCCTCCTTAGGGTGGGGGAACAAAAAATTGCTAAAATGGTCGCGGTCCGTTGACCAAGATGGGGCCACGCCCATATATGGTAAAAACCTTTAAAAATCTTCTCCTTCAGAACCGAGAATGCCTTGGGGCTGAACCTTTGCAGGAATCATCGGGGACGGAAGGTCTACCAAAGTTGCTAAAAGAATTGTCGTACGTTGACGTTTGACCTTTTTACGGCAAGGTCAAGTTTGCTTCCCTGTGCATTTGTATGGGAAAAACCTTTAAAAATCTTCTTCTCCAAAACCTAGCATGCCTTATGGCTGTATCTTTGCATATATCTTTGGGAACAGGAGAGCTACCAAAATTGCTAAAATAATGGTCGTACATTGACATTTGACCTTTTTACGTTAAGGTCAATTTTGCTTCCTTATGCATTTGTATGGGAAAAATGTTCAGAATTTCAAGCAACTTCTCCTCTGGAGCCTCTGGGCCAATTTTGCTCAAATTTCATTTGGAGCCTCCTTAGGTAGGGGAATCCAAAAAAATTGCTAAAATGGTCACGGTTCATTGACCAAGATGGGCGCCATGCCCATATATGGTAAAAACCTTTATAAATCTTCTTCTCTAGAACCGAGGATGCTTTGGGGCTGAATGTTTGCATAAATCATCGGGGACAGGGGATCTACCAAAGTTGCTAAAATAATGGTCATACATTGACATTTGACCTTTTTACGGCAAGGTCAAGTTGCTTCCTTATGCATTTGCATGGGAAAAAACATTTAAAAATCTTATTCTCCAAAACAGAGGATGGCTTGTGGCTGAATCTTTGCATATATCATCTGGAACGTGCGGTCTACCAAAGCTGCTAAAATAATTGTCATACATTGATATTTAACCTTTTTACGGCGAGGTCAAGTTTGCTTCTGTATGCATTTGTATGGGCCCCATACATTTGTATGGAAAAAATGTTGATAATTTCAAATGGCTTTTCCTCTGAAGCCTCTGGGCCAGTGTTGCTCAAATTTCATGCGGAGCCTCCATGGGCAGGAGAATGAAAGATTGCTAAAATGGGTATGGTCCATTGATCAAAATGGCTGCCATGCCCATATATGGTAAAAACCTTTAAACATCTTCTTCTCCATAACCAAATAAGCCCTGGGTCCTAATCTTTGCACAAATTACGGGGGACAGGAGATCTACCAAAATTGCTCAAATGATGGTTCTATGTTGACATTTGACCTTTTTGCCTCCAAGGTCAAATTTGCTTCCCTATTTGTGTGGGCCATATACATTTATATTGAAAGTATTGAAGTGACTTGTAGATCAACAGTAGTTAAAATTGTTCTGATTGGAAATCTAAGATGGCCATCATCTGGTTTATATTTATAATATTTCCCTGCCACTGTGCTGTTTACATGTATAAAATCACGATTCTTCAGAAACCACTTAGCCAATTTCCACCAAATTTCACATTGATCCTTCTGTTGAAATGTGATTGATAGTTTATTCAAATGATCATGCTCCATTGACTGTCAGGCCCATATATTCTTCTTCAAAACTAAGAACTGTTTAAATGATGATATTTTCATTAGTTGCGATGATAGGACTGGAAAAATGTTGCATAACATCTGCATGTCTGCAGTGGCTATGTCACTCAGGTGAGCGAATCGTGGCCCGTGGGCCTCTTGTTTATAGATGCAATGATATGAAGTACCATATGATCTACGGACCAAGTGGCCATCAACATTGCTTACTTATTACTTCTGTTACCCCAGAATCAGCAAATAGAATGTCCTGGAACAATGATAGAAGTACCATATGATCAACTGACCAAGTGGCCATCAACATTGTCAGATTTTATTGGATCACTTAAATCTACTGATCCTAAAGAACATTACTGATCTAAGATATCTCTCAACGAGTTAGATGGGATTCGTCAGTAATCCACCGTACAGCTGGTTAGCATTATTAGTAGATGCATTCAGTATATCCAGAGCTGAACAGTTTCTGACTTTGGCCACTGCATCGGCAGTCAACCCTATCATGTTGGGGGTTGAATGTGAATGACGTTCAAAGCCAAAGTAAGGCGCATCAGTCTCGAGCAATAATCTCTCTAGATGTACTGCCCGAAGAGCTTTCTTCTGCTCCTCATTAAACTGGCGCACAAGTCCAGTAAACCCAAAATAGGTTCTGGGGAATTCACTTACCCAAGACTCCATCGATGTCTGATTGCCTGTAAAGCAATGGACATGGATGGGTTGGAGGCGTGGAACTTGCTCCTTGAGGTGTGAGAGCACACTGTTAAGCACCTCAACGGGACATTCCTGCCTTTTTCCCCGACAGTGAAGGACCAGTATGTGATGATCCTTCAAGAAGGATAATACCCTCTTGAACGTTTGACTTTGCATCAGCCATTTGCTGTGCGCAACACTGTGGTCAATCCCAATTTCCCCCAGACCCGAGACCTCAGGCCACTCCAGCAGGCGCTGCATCCGAACAAAATGTTCCTCAGAAACCTTAGTTTTGGGGTGTAGGCCAATGCACACCTTAACACCCTGTTGGTGCAAAGCCACCACTTCCTCTCGGGTAGGGTAGGTTTCTGGGTCACAAAAGTTCGCCACAGCCCCCACCAAAGCGATCCATTCTCCCGCTCCAGGATGATATTTGGCACATAACTCGTTGAGAGTAGCCTTTCTACTGAGGCGATGAGACTTCCTACTTCTGTCAAGATGGAAGTGACTATTATATCCCCAGGGTATGTTATGGATGGGGCTATGATGGACAGATTTTTCTGTTACCTCCATCACAGTAGGCTCATCTTCCTCCCGCAGTGAGCAGTCAAATTGACTACACAGTTCTTGTCTATAACGGGGCTCCAGTTGAGCTATGATAAGAACAAGGGCCCTCCAGTGGAACAGACCTGCTGGGGAGTTCAGGGGATACAAGGTGAAAACCTCTGGGGGATCAAGAGTCAGTTTTACACATAGCTCCCTCATGGCTACCACCTGTTTGTCTGTTACCTCTCTGTTATGCTCTTCAGATAACAGATCAATGCTGTTAACATATCTTGTTAACTCTTGCAATGTAGCCCCTGCTCCCAGCATCCACAGCAATATAAGTTTCAACGCTGCTACTCGCCTAAAGGCTGTCTCCCTGGCATCCAAATCCTCATTAAATATACTGGGGATATGGTACCGAAAAGCATGTTGCTTAGGGAAAGCTCCCTTAGGTTTGTCACAACCTGCCACTGGACACACCGTCATGCTTGCCCTTCGTCCCTGTCTATAACTGACAGCGGAGGGGCAAGTATAACTTCTTTTTCTTTTGGTGCCACCCATTTCTGTGTGTTCCCTTTGCACGATCGCTTGCGGGTGCACAACAGAATGTTCTTCTCTGCTGCAACTTGTAGACTTTGGGCGTTCCTCGATTACTACTTGAATAGTATTCCTATCCTCAGATTCCCCGAAGTCATAGGGTCTACGAACTGTTCTCGAAAACGTCTCCGTAGGCTCTACATATGTTCCCCTCTGCTGAAAGGGTAGATCTGTGACTGATCCAGTATTTAGACCCAATCGCTGTCTTTTCTCAGGTGGGTACCCGTACCCGAGAGAAGCAGAGGAACATACTAAAGGCCCCGTTTGGGCTGTGTTAGCACTTTTTGTTGATCCACGAGTCCGACGCTCATTTTTTTGGTTCCTTGGATAACCACAGGACTTTTGGTTACCCCGGCTTGAGGGTCCTGATCGATCCTTAGGCCTTACTGTCGGCTGATTTACAGATCGACCCTTTGGCCCCTTTAACCCGGACAATGATGTGTCAGCGCTCCGAGTAAACTCCTGCGTCTTAATAAGCTGCCATCGTCTCAAAGGAGACGGGCGCTGTTCCTGTAACCGCAATGGAGTCTCAACTGGAGGTCGTGGTCTTTGCTCGTACTGGGAAGTTACCTCAGGACAAAATGTTACTTGCTTAGGATATACCGCAGCTAGCTCAATTTCTCCAACATTCTCCCTGTGAGGATCATCTACCTCCATCAGAGGGTGAGGTTTTATGATCAAACCAGGATCCTCCTCGTAGAGAAGCGCCCGTTCTTCCTCACTTGGAATGGAGGCATTCAAGGAAACATCCCCGGCCAGTACTTCCTCCTCCTGCATGGGGGATAATCTTTCTTCCCCAACAGGAGACAGAGGAGCAGCTTGCCTTACGCTCTCCTCTAGGGATGCAGCATTCTCCTCCCTCCTTTCCAAGTTCGGATCCGTCCTCAGCCTGATGTCCCGACTTCGACCTTCAGGCATCTTGCTGGCTACGGATTTCTTCTTCTCTCCCCCAAGGTCATAGATGTTGGAGTTTATCCATGCCCGGCTATGAAATTGAAGAGCCAGGGCATCTTTGGCTACTTGCTTTCAGAGCCATTCCTTCCTCCCTTTGTTTCTAGCAATTTCTACCTGATCCAAGAGGGCTTCAACTTGAGCCGCAGTTGACATTCTTGGGCTGACCATCAACCGCTCCACAAGGTCCCGACTCGGCACTAACCGCTGTGCTTTTCTTGCCTCCCTGATCTCCTGCAGAATGTCCCTCTTTGCAAGGTTTGCCATTACTGCAATGATAAACAGAATTCGCACACAATGTTGCCTATGAAGGTTTATTCTTACATAAACAACACTTGTACCTGTCTATCTCTAAAGCATCTGTCGCCGTTATATTGACACAGGACCCATGGTACCACTCATCACAGTAATCACATTGGATCATGAAACGTCCCTGCCAGGGTGTACGACATAGACAATAAGCCTCATCGTCGCCCTCGTCAGGGAGAACTCCAACATCTGGGCTCGATTTCCATTTCATGATCCATGCTGGTACCTTTCTGTCCCTGCATGGCTTTAATCTATCATGATTGACGACAAAAATGGCATTTTTCATTTTTACTCTGAAAAGGGACGCTGAGACCTTCTTGGTTATTACGGCCGGGCCTTTCCAAGGTGGGGAAAGTTTTCTGCATTTTCCTTTGATACTTGCTGTATCTAGCAGATACACTAGATCACCCTCCTCGTAGGATCTCTCTAATACTCTGAGGTCATAATCTCTCTTCATTCGGTGAAGAGAGGTCTTGAGTGTTTTCCTGGCCGTGTCATGAGCTTTCTGGATGCTACTTGTAAGTTTGGCGACGTATTCATTAACGTCAGTTGTTTTGGTCGCAGGATGAGGGAACATGAGGTGAGCCGGGAGGTTTATTTCCCTTCCTAACATCAGTCTGTTAGCCGTGTACCCGGTATTACGATTAACAGATGATCTTAGGGCTCCAGCAATCTGCTGTAGATGAAGGTCCCACTGATTCTGCGACTTACCAATAAAGCATCTAATAGCATCCATAAGCGACCTGTTATACCGTTCCGCTTGACCGTTCGCAGAAGGTCTATATGGCGTGGTTCTGGATTTGTGGATCCGGAGAGCATCACACAAGGCTGTAAACAATTTTGATTCAAAATTGCGGCCTTGGTCTGAAAATATTTGGAACGGACAACCGAACCTTGAAAAGAAGTTATCCACAGCTGCTTTTGCTGTGACTTCCGCCGTCTGTGATGGGAGTGGTACGCATTCTACCCATTTTGTGAACTGATCCACCATCATGAGGATATGCTCATTACCCCTTGGCGTTTTTGGCAATGGGCCAAGGAAATCGATATGGACCCTTCCATGGGAGCTCCTGCCTGATATTCCTTCATGGGTGTCCTGCCATACTTGTCAGTCTTCTTGCTACGGCTACAAACATCGCATGAAGCAACATACTCTGCAACAGCTTTACCCATTCCATACCAATAGAACATCTCCTTCATTCGGGCTTTTGTTCGAGCCACTCCTTGGTGACCTGTCGATGGCAGATCATGGCTCAACCGAATAGCTTCCGCTCTCAATCCCCTGGGAATAACGAGATCTTTCTCGTCACAGTCATCTCTATTACGGTAGAGTACGCCATCAATCAGTGTGAACTGCTCCTTATTAAGCCAGTATGCCTTTGCCGCCGGCCCAGCAAGGAACAATTCACCCTCCCCAGGTTCAACAGCATCCGCTAGCCAGTCGAGTACTATTGAAAGATCTGCATCTTTCGACTGTTGTTCTCTCAAAAGCCCCAGCATGATGGTTCGTCAGCAACAATGGCATTAACGACTTTTGTCGTTATTTCCACGCTACCTTCCACAGACAGAATCCCTACATGCATAGTTTTGCTCCTAGTCTCACCTTTTTTCGCATCAAGGGGCAATTCAATGACCTCTTCATGCGGGCTATTGCCTGTGACCTGCAACTGTTGTGACCCTTGGGACAAGCCAAATTCACATTCCCCAGGCTCTTGCTGCTCCATCGCTATCATTCTATGACTAGTTTCCTGGTCATTCTTTCCAAGTTTTTCGCTTCTGCAGCTCGAATTGAAACCTGTGCTTGATTCTGGCACCAATACCTCTTTCCCCAGATTTGAAAAACTGTGCCTCTTCAATGGCGCGTCAACATTCACCGGGCTTAGCCCAACATTTTCCTGGTCACCAAGTTTACTGTCCCCAGTTGCATCACTGTTTGTGCATTCATCATCGGTACCTATGATATGATGCACCCCTTGTGATGCCATTGTTACTGTGCAGTTTACCACCCTAGCGAAACTGCCCCAATTTCTGTCAGCCCTTGTGCAGTAGTCACAGCCTCCACATGGCAGATCACTAGGTTTCACCCCAAGCTTAAAGGCCTCACAATACTCTCTAGACCCAGGAATGCGACTCAAAGCATCCGCATTCCCGTGTTTAACTCCGGGCCTATGCTTCAGTATCATGTTATACTGAGATAACTCTTCCATCCACCTAGCAAGCTGACCTTCTGGATTTTTAAATCGCAATAGCCAGGTGAGACTAGCATGATCAGTCCTTACTGTAAACGGGCGCCCTAACAAATAATACCGGTACTGTCGAGTGAATCTCACGATAGCCAACAACTCTTTTCTTGTTGTACAGTACCGCCGCTGATCTGGAGTCAACGCAAAACTACCATAAGCAATGACTTTTTCCAAGTCATTCTGTACCTGGATAAGCTCCGCTCCAATTGCCGTGTCGGACGAATCAGTGTCGAGAATAAATGAATCATGGTTATTCGGTAAGGCTAAAACTGGAGGCTCAGACAGGGCTCTCTTCAAGTCCTCGAAAGCTTCTTGCTCCCTGTCTGTCCACTGAAATTTTCCTTTACCGACCAATCTGTACAGGGGTTCAGCCCTTTTGGAGAAGTCTTTGACAAAACTTCTATGATAATTGGCTAGCCCCAAAAATCTCTCGACATCTTTCGAACATGTTGGCACTGGCCAATCACGGATTACCTGAACATTTTGGGAGGACATTGCAAGTTTATTGCTACTCACCATCCTACCCAAAAATTCAACTTCCTGATGAAACAAGAGGCATTTCTTTGGCTTCAATTTTAACCCATACTCTCTTAGTCTTAAAAACACTTCTGCTAAGTTTTGAAGGTGTTCCTCAAAACTACCCCCTAAGACGAGTATGTCATCCAGGAAAGCCAAAACCGTTTTCCATGTGAGACCCCTCAAAACAAGGTTCATAACTCTTGCAAATGTTGCAGGTGCATTACAGAGACCGAATCCCATTTTTGTATGCTCAAATAAGCCATACTTTGTAATGAAGGCTGTCTTTTTCCTGTCCTCCTCTTTTATTTCTACCTGCCAGTATGCAGAATTCGCATCCAGCTTGGAAAACCACATACTACCAGCCAGAGTGTCTAGACAATCATCTACTAATGGAAGAGGAAACACATCCTTGACAGTCACCTCATTCAGGGCTCTGTAATCAATACACCACCGTACTGATCCATCTCTCTTTCTGATCAATACTGGTGCTGAAGCCCACTCAGAAGTGGACTCCCTAATCACACCTGCCTCCAACATTTTTTTCAGATGGGCCTCCTCCTCCCCCTTAAAACAAGCTGGGGTACGTCTCATTCGTTGTTTCACAGGTCTTGCATCTCCTGTATCTATTCCATGCTGTATGTCATGGAATGTGCCCAAGTCAAATTCTGATTTGGCAAAAACATCTTGAAACTCAATTAATAATTGTGCCAATTTATTGCATTGATCTTCTGAGAGATGCTCCTTTGACTCCTCATACAGTTTTTGCAGATGCTCTGGCATTTTTGCTTCATGGCTGAAATTAATATTTGTTTCTACTTGAGCGGCACGAATCTCGTCCGCTCCCTGTGTATCATCAGCCATGATTTCCACTATCGGGTATGCTTTTGCAATTTGACTGCCCTTTTTTAGCAGCCTGTACCTGTCTGTCGGGTTAAGGACACACAGTACCGGATCTGTACCCACTGCTCTCAGTATCTTAGGAATGAGCATCTTCGCATCCTCTACAGGTTCTATTATGTAGTCTGGCATCTCCCTCTGTAAATGGCACTTTACACGCACCACAGAATTGGGTGGAATAACTTGTCGTTTTATGACAGTTACCTTGGCTATGTGTGGTGCGCCGTGACTGTCCTCCATATTAAGATGAAGAATCTGGCCATCAAACATCAGTACCCTGGGCCATGTCTATAATGGATTTTCCTCGATGAACAAGAATGTCAAAGCCCAGCAACATATCTTGTTGAATGGGAGCCACGTGTATTTCTTCTGTGTACCACTGATCGCCTATCTTGATCTTGACTGGCCCAGCAATGAAACCTTGCATGGAAAGCTGTTTACCTGCTGTCTGTAATTTAACCATCCTAAGTTTTTTAGGAGGATTCTGTAAGGAGTTGTACAACTTTTCCGAGATGATCGAAACCTGGGCCCCTGAATCCACCACAGCATCTACTGTCTTTTCAGCTACTTGGACTTCTAGGCTAAACTGGGACACAGACTGTAATTGGCATACTGTAACACATTCTTGTTCTATATTGCCCTTTTCTGGCAAGACAGATTTATCTCTTGCAACATCCTGTTTTTCATGTACATCAAATTTTGCTGCTATTCTTTTTTTACGATGTTGCAAGGGAACCTCTTTAATGTTTTTCAACTTTGAAGTGTGAGTCATAGACACAGTATTCAGGTTTGAGCCTGCTTGTGCAGACACAGATGGAATACCTTTAATCTTAGACTCATCACTTGTGTTGTTCTTGGTTGTCTGAGTCATAGACACAGTATTCAGGTTTGAGCCTGCTTGTGCAGACACAGATGGAATACCTTTAATCTTAGACTCGACGTTTTTGATGTTCACTTCCTGTGTGGGAGTCATAGACACAGTATTCAGGTTTGAGCCTGCTTGTGCAGACACAGATGGAATACCTTTAATCTTAGACTCGCCACCTGGTCTCTGTTGAACAGTTTCTTGTATTGGGGAGGTTCTTGTTATTATATCTGTATCTGTCTTATCTATTGGGTACTTTTTAGTTTGGGAATTTTGGGCTATATTTTGTTGGCCTATTTGCGGTAGGATCGGGGGATGGCCTTCTTCCCCGATCCTTTCCCATTTAAATCCTTGCCAGATTCTTGTCTGGGTTTTAAGTTGGGACAGTCTTTTTTGAAATGACCTTTGACCCCACAGTTATAACAAGTTCCCACCTTACGTGGAGTAGCACGAAATTGTGGGCCAGAGATCTTTTTATTGAGTATCTCCATCTGTTTTGCCAAATCTTGTACAATTTCTGCCAAAGACTTTTCACTAGTACCTGCGCTCTCCCCTCTGATAGACTTAATGTCAGAGGCCTGAGTCGCAGATTCCTGTACTGCTTTGACAGAGATCTGCTCTTCTTCTCTTATGGCACTTCTTTTATCCTGTTTCCCGGATTTGCCATATACAGAAGAGTGTACATGCTGGTATCGCCTTACTTTATTTATTGCTATTTCTATTGTAGGCGGGTCATCCACAGAAACTGATAATCTGGCTTCTTTGTCCAGTAAGCCCTCACAAAACCTAGAAACTGTTTACCTTCAGGCATCTTGCTGGCTACGGATTTCTTCTTCTCTCCCCCAAGGTCATAGATGTTGGAGTTTATCCATGCCCGGCTATGAAATTGAAGAGCCAGGGCATCTTTGGCTACTTGCTTGAGCCATTCCTTCCTCCCTTTGATCTGGCGCCAAAAAGCCACGTGGTGAAAATTTTTCTGTGCAAAATTTCAAAATTTTCCAGTCTCTTCGCTCAACGCACAGTCAATTTTTCCTTTGCAATGACTGTAAACAGACCTGGTATCCGCAGAGAGGTTTGACTCCGCGAATAATGCTATTACGCAGACGGAAAGACGAGAACAGTTTCCTTGTTTCGTTTTTGAAACTTTCTGCCTGGTGTTTTATTTTAGCAAAAGTATGGTCTTCAGGCGTTGGGACGATGTTTCGCTGCCACCATTAAAGTAATTTCACAATTACCTTTTGATTCTTCCAAGTCGTGCTGTTGAGAGCTCTCTTTTGTTATGTCTTATCTGTTCGATGTCCAGATGTGAAGTAGGCTGGAGGCGCACTTCTCATCAGTCACGTGACTTTCTGCCAACTAACCGAATCGTCGACCAATGGACCAACATGAACTTGTTGTTGTTGGTGATGTTCCAGCCGACGAAGTCGCACCACTACAGTACTAACTTTTCATGATGGTTGGTGTATTGTTCACAAATAACACTTATATGTGGTTGTTTATTGCGGATAATTATCACTTTCTACTCGATTGATTTTCGCACATTCCAGACGAGACCCGGTAACCGGTAAAATCATAGCCACGACATCATCATATCGATAAAATAGGTATTTAGCACTATAGTTACCAGTCCGGGTATTGATGGGTCCGAGTGAAAAGGTAAAATGTTCATAAATCTTTCATGTGGATATGGAGAAATGTAAAGTTAAGAATCTGTTAAAGCCCACTGATGACCTATGATAAAAGCAGAGGGTTCCAATTAGAAGGACCTGGTTAATATTTGATCCATTTGGACTTTACCTGTGAAGGGAGATAATAGAAATACTGCTGCTATCTCTCATTATATTGTCCATCAAATTAATTAGAATAAGTATTCTGATATGCAGGTTTCACAAAAATAATTAACCCTTGTCCTGCTGAATAAATTACGGTGCCACGCCTACTTCTAATTTTCAGCCAGTCAGATTACTTGATCCAGATTATTGCTATAAATTCACATACTTAATGGCAAACAGTGCAGATCCAGATCAGTTGGTTTCTGAAGAAGCCAACTGATCTGGATCTACACTGTTTGCAAAGGCAGGGTATCTCCGGGTTCAGCAGGACATGGGTTAATGATCTCACTGAGGTTCTGAAGAATCTGCATACTCATGCTTATCATAAAAATACATAAAAATACAAATACATGTATACCAAAAAAAATTTAAAGTCATTAGATAATAATAACTACTTATTAAATTGATAACATTTATACCTCCCGACCTAACATGGCTACATAGCCTAGTTAGAAAATTGTTTACTTAGACAATATCTTTTTCCTATAATACTTTATTGCATGCACAGTCTTCAGAAGCATTTATAGCAAACTAGGGGCAGCTTAATTTCATTTTGAAATAGTATTTTCAGACAACAAAAAGTATTAAGGTAATATCAAAATTAAGCATTTATAGCAAACTGGGGGCAGCTTAATTTCATTTTGAAATAGTATTTTCAGACAACAAAAAGTTTTAAGGTAACATCAAAATTAAGCATTTATAGCAAACTAGGGGCAGCTTAATTTCATTTTGAAATAGTATTTTCAGACAACAAAAAGTATTAAGGTAACATCAAAATTAAGCATTTATAGCAAACTAGGGGCAGCTTAATTTCATTTTGAAATAGTATTTTCAGACAACAAAAAGTATTAAGGTATGTACGTAATATCAAAGTTAAGCATTTATAGCAAACTGGGGGCAGCTTAATTTCATTTTGAAATAGTATTTTCAGACAACAAAAAGTACAAAATGTATTAAGGTAATATCAAAATTAGCTCTGGTACTTTAAAGTGCCAATCACAACTGGAGCAGACTACATTTTGATTTTTTTTTATTTATTTATTTTTCAAAGAAAAAAAAAAAGAAGATTTTGCATGAAATGTCAAGTTTTATTTCCTTTAAAAAAAAAGTAGAATGCACATGTCATCTGTTAGATCAACAAAGTTTGCTTGGCGCTTTAAGGGTCAATAATGCATTGTGACCATCTACACTTTTTTGCCATTCCTTTACAAGTATTTTGCGAAACAAAAATTCAAAGATAAATTTTAGGCAGAAAAATATGGAAGTTTTCTGGATTTTTTGACATTCACAGTCAGGGCAGAAAAAAATAATTATTAGATTCTCATATCCTCCCATCCTAAAAAAATCAACAAAAAAAAAAAGTAAGTGGAAAAGCTTTTTAGAGACTGTTGGACTTATGCTGAAAAAAGATTTTATAACCCTTTTCAGAACTGCAAACAAAATTTATTTGTTATGAAAAGAGTTATCTCTTTCCCCGCAAGTGGTGACTTTTGTCATCTGCTGATAACCTTTGCAAACAGTTTGAACCCAGATCAGGCTCGACAAAACGTAGGGCCTGATATGGATCCAAACTGTTTGACACTCTGATGGTATTCCTGAAAGATATTTTTTGAAAAAGTAAATTTTAAAAAAGAATCCACAGACAACAAAAAAGCATGCAAAATTACCCAGCATGCAAAGAGTAAAAACAAGGCTGTCTTCTTCTTGCACATGCTAGTGTCATTTATCTTGTTTTGCTATGATTTACCTCTTTACTGGATGGCCCAGGAATGAAAGATAAAATACACCCAGCCACATCATTTATTTTTTTTTCTAAATCGGGATGTGCAGCTAATAAATAACCTTTACCACTGGCTAATTCAGCAGATGACAAATTGATATTTTTCTTAGTTTTCCTAGAAAACAGGATTTGACATTTCTCCAGTGGAGATGATTTGCATGAAATGTCCAATTCTGTTTGCTGGGAAAAATAAGAAAAATATTTTTGTAAGTCGTCTGCTCATAATTTTACCCAGAGCACTAAGCATCAGTTTTCACTAGACTATTTTTTTTTCACTTCAGCCAGGATCATGATGGAGGCAGAGACCAGTAAGTGTTCTGTATAAAAAAAAGCTTCGGGTGTTCAAATTCTTTTCAAAATGGACGCCAGGAGTTGGAAATGGACTGATGCACATTTCTGTAGTTTACCATCACAGACAAATATCTATGGCTGTTCCAAGATCATCGGTTCTGGTATGACAAAGAAATTGCTAGTGGCCTCCCTTGTTGGCAAGTTCTACACTATAGAATATCAGAGAATATTTGACAAGTTGACACCATCAACTAAAGAAGTCCAGTTTACCTACATTCCAGGTAAAGTGCTAAATCAAGATTCAACGTATTACATTGCATTGATCATAGTACCAGATAAAATTCTTTTTTTTTCAACCAAAAAGTACAGACATTTTCTTATTTCTCTAAAATGACTTATGTTGTGGGTACTCACCAGAAGCGCCTCACATATTTTTTGTGGAGAAAAAAAAAAAAAGAAAAAAGAAAAACAGAATATCATCTGCTACAATTATGATAGAGCTTCAAGGGTTAAATTTTATCTGGTCAGAAGTGATCTGTTTTTTAGCTCACCTGAGCTCTGCTCAGGATGAGCTATTGTGATCACTTTTCGTCCGTCGTCCGTCCGTCCGTCTGTGTGTACGTCCATTAACATTTTCAAATGACCTCTCCTCTGAAGCTGCTGAGCCAATTTTGCTCAAATTTCATATGGAGCCTCCTTAGGGTGGGGGAACGAAAAATTGCTAAAATGGTCGCGGTCCGTTGACCAAGGTGGCTGCCACGCCCATATATGGTAAAAACTTTTAAAAATCTTCTCCTCCAGAACCGAGAATGCCTTGGGGCTGAACCTTTGCAGGAATCATTGGGGACGGAAGGTCTACCAAAATTGCTAAAAGAATTGTCGTACTTTGACGTTTGACCTTTTTACGGCAAGGTCAAGTTTGCTTCCCTATGCATTTGTATGGGAAAAACCTTTAAAAATCTTCTTCTCCAAAACCGAGCATGCCTTATGGCTGAATCTTTGCATATATCATCTGCAACAGGAGGGCTACCAAAATTGCTAAAATAATGGTTGTACATTGACATTTGACTTTTTTACGGTAAGGTCAATTTCGCTTCCTTATGCATTTGTATGGGAAAAATGTTCAGAATATCAAACAACTTCTCCTCTGGAGCCTCCGGGCCAATTTTGCTCAAATTTCATATGGAGCCTCCTTTGGTAGGGGGAACAAAAGAATGCTAAAATGGTCATGGTTCGTTGACCAAGATGGCCGCCATGCCCATATATGGTAAAAACCTTTAAAAATCTTCTTCTCTAGAACCGAGGATGCTTTGGGGCTGAATTTTTGCATAAATCTTCAGGGACAGGGGGTCTACCAAAATTGCTAAAATGATGGTCATACATTGACATTTGACCTTTTTACGGCAAGGTCAAGTTTGCTTCCTTATGCATTTTTATGGGAAAAAACATCTAAAAATCTTATTC
This sequence comes from Anodontia alba, assembly GCA_964016985.1. Classification (NCBI taxonomy): domain Eukaryota; kingdom Metazoa; phylum Mollusca; class Bivalvia; order Lucinida; family Lucinidae; genus Anodontia; species Anodontia alba. The sequence continues at coordinate 54,328,630 of OZ024823.1, read as the reverse complement.
TCCAAAACCGAAGATGGCTTGTGGCTGAATCTTTGCATATATCATCTGGAACAGGCGGTCTACCAAAGTTGCTAAAATAATTGTCATACATTGACATTTAACCTTTTTACGGCGAGGTCAGGTTTGCTTCTGTATGCATTTGTATGGACTCCATACATTTGTATGGAAAAAATGTTGATAATTTCAAATGACTTTTCCTCTGAAGCCTCCGGGCCAGTGTTGCTCAAATTTCATGCGGAGCCTCCGTGGGCAGGAGAATGAAAGATTGCTAAAATGGGTATGGTCCATTGATCAAAATGGCTGCCATGCCCATATATGGTAAAAACCTAAAATCTTCTTCTCCATAACCAAATAAGCCCTGGGTCCTAATCTTTGCACAAATTATGGGGGACAGGAGATCTACCCAAATTGCGAAAATGATGGTTCTATGTTGACATCTGACCTTTTTACCTCCAAGATCAAATTTGCTTCCCCATTTGTATGGGCCATATACATTTATATTGAAAGTATCGAAGTGACTTGTAGATCAACAGTAGTTAAAATTGTTCTGATTGGAAATCTAAGATGGCCATCATCTGGTTTATATTTATAATATTTCCCTGCCACTGTGCTGTTTACATGTATAAAATCATGATTCTTCAGAAACCACTTGGACAATTTCACCAAATTTCACATTGATCCTTCTGTTGAAATGTGATTGATAGTTTATTCAAATGATCATGCTCTATTGACTGTCAGGCCCATATATTCTTCTTCAAAACTATGTGATTGATAGTTTATTCAAATGATCATGCTCTATTGACTGTCAGGCCCATATATTCTTCTTCAAAACTAAGAACTGCTCAAATGATGATATTTTCATTAGTTGCGATGATAGGATTGGAAAAATGTTGCATAACATCTGCATGTCTGCAGTGGCTATGTCACTCAAGTGAGCGAACAGTGGCCCGTGGGCCTCTTGTTTCATTTTGTCATTGCAGACAGCTTAGGGCAGTTAAAGATGCAGGAAAATTACATGCATGTTGCTTCAAAAAGTTCCAAAAGGCAGAGGGAACCCTGAAGCAAATTCTTTCTTTTCAGTAGATGACACTTTGAAATTTTTTTTTATTTTTTTTCTCAGAGAAAAAGGCTTTGACATTTCATGCATTTTGTCTTTTAAGGAGAAAATGTGCATGAAATGTCAAAGCTTGTCTTCTGTGAAAAATAAAATAAAAATATCAGTTTGTTGTCTGCTGACTTTGTCCAACTGATATTGGCTTACAGTTGGGCAAGGCCTGCTTGCTATCCTTGTAGCAGGTAAGGGTAGAGGGGAATGTTTTATTTCTTTTGTTTCTTCACTTTCATTCCTGTTCCCCTTTCTTCCGTATCCCTATCTTTCATCTCCTCTACTATCTCTTCTACCGCTTTTCTCCCTTTCTCTGGGAGAAGACCCAAAATGACCCACAAGGGTTGGCGTTTCATTAAACCCCGACACAATCAATTAGTCAATCAAAGCTCTTGATAAGATACTTTTTTCAATCCAAAAGTATTGATATTTTTCTTATTTCTCCACCAAAACGTATGTTTACGTTTTCGTGGGGAAATCAGAAAAATATTTACCTAATATCTCTCTTAATTTGAGCTATGGGTTAAGGATGTTTTTGGAATTCCTTTTTCTGAACTGGTCATAAGAATGAAATATTCTTTTGTAAGATAATTGAACCACAATGTCAGAAACTGTATCTTCAGACAAACCTTCCCAGTGAAGACTCAGATCAGTCTCTGCATGCACACAGTTATGATCCCTGCCTGCACTGTGCACTTTTTTTTTTTTTATTTCAACCAAGGGCAGATAGGAATCCAAGATTCCTTCAGGCAATTAACAAGTCTGTTATATAAACCTCCAACCTCTCCCCCATTTCCCTGTAATATATAGTGAAGACAGAGGTGTCTATTGTTAGGCAAAATTTAGAATTTTCTCATATTTTTAATCTTTTTTTTTTTTTCACGTTGTTTTGTTACTTCTGGCAATCTTTTGTATAGTGCATAAACATGTATTATTGTACTCAATAACTGTTTTTTTTTGTTTTTTTTTTCATAGAAAACAGTATTGCTAGTTTTCTTTTTTCTTTACAAAAACATACATTGTGGGTTCTCATGGGAAGCATATCAGAGAGGGCTTCCAAGGTGCTTCTAATGAGTACCACAATATATGTTTTTGTGAAGAAATAAGAATAAGTTGTTCAAAACTAACGATGTTGTTAATTAACTTTGATCAGTAAATGTGACATATATGCTAATATTTTTGCTGAAAAATTGTGAGTAGATTTTGCATTTGCAAAAGCTACTCACATTTTTTCCGCAAAAATACCTGTGAATTAGATATGGACATACTAAAAAAGTTAACATTTTGACCACTAACAAGCTCGTTAAGCAAACGATGCTTTGAAAAACTGGGCTCTGGATGTCCATCTTGTCTGGAGCTATACAGGTCAGTTTTGTTTCATTATGTGTTGATGTTTCTTTCAGGAGAAGCAGAAATTGTGTCTGTTGATGCATTTACAGGAAATGGGTTGATAATTGGTATCACATTCTGGAAGGTAGAGTATCAGCTTGAGACTAAGTATATCTATGAATCATACATCGTTGAGTTATTTTATGGCCCAGTCAATGCTGTTAAGGTTATGTTGAGCTGGTCAGTTAAACTACTCACTTCTTCTGGGCAGGTTGTCCTCTTAGTGGTTACCCATTACTTGTGCACATACTTCCACCAGTAACTGACAACTGCCCTTCTAGATTCAGCGGAAGGGAGACAATGACCGTAGAAATGATTTGTCAAAAAGCTTTGTGGCTGAGCTAGATCTGCAGTCAGGGCCCGGTTGTTCAAAGCTAACGGCGTCGTTAGTTAACGATTCGTTAAAATTTACATCAAAAGATATGCAAATATGCTGAAATTTTTTGCTGAAAAAATGTGAGTAGCTTTGGCAGTGCGAAAGCTACTCACATTTTTTCAGCAAAAAATATCAGAATATTGTATATTGAATCGGCTGAAACAGTTAACAAAATGACCCTTAACAAGCTCGTTAAGCTAACGATGCTTTGAACAACTGGGCCCAGATATGTACTGACTGCGTTATATAGCTATACAGAAGTTTTACCAATTCATAGCTCCCTATAAGGCATATTTTTCAGCCTAAGACTGTTGATATTTTTATTTTGTCATGTTCTGAAGCAAGAATCAGAAAAATTTTATAATCTAAATACGCTCTTTATCTGGACCTGTGGATTATAGGATTATTGCACTGATATTGGTGAATATTCTCCCTCATTGGGATGTCTATAGACACAAGCTTGCGAGTGTCCGTAGATATCCCAACGAGGAACAATATTCACCAATATCAGTGCAATAACCCTTTTATTATATAGCTATGAATAGTTTTGCTCAATTAAATGCTTATAGACAAAATTTTGTGAAAATTCTTTGTCTGAAAGCATTTCTAAAAACAGTGCGAAATTGGTATTCCAAAAGCAATATCATTTTTGCACTAGTGCAATATCATATGTCATATAATGGTAACATTCGAAGGCATTCGAATAAGCGTGCGGTATCACATAAGCATGCCGATACCTTGTGATATCGGCACACTTGCTTCTCAGATTTTATCACATATTTTTAATCCGTCAATATTTATAGCTATATAATAATAATATTTATTGAAGAAGATGAAGACCAAATTTATCCTGAATAATCAGACAGAAAGTTTTGGGCAAACAGTTTAGACCCTGTTAAGATGCTGCAAAACATGTCATCTTATCAGGGTCTACACTGTTTGCCACAAATCCAGCAGTTTTCTAGAAACATCAAAGGTAGTGTAGTGGGCTTGTTCAGATTTCAAGGTGAGTATGGTGAGGAGTTGAGGTGTCCAAATACTGAGGGTAAATACAATGCTTTATAGTTACCTGTGGCCGGCGTGGAGATAATCTAAAACTGTAAAATGAAAAGTTTGTCCCAATGAGTGGAATTATAGAATGTTTGGGAAGAATTGCCTTATGAAGGTGGTTCTAATGGATTCCCACAAACAAATGGTGCACAGCATGTAAAAAAGGCCGAAATGCCATGTGCAGTCATAGCTGCAGATATATAGAGGATATTTACTCTTTTGTTGTGACTACCATAAATATTTTCATCAAGTGTAATGAAAACATTAGTATTTTCATGAGTGCAAAGCATGAGTGAAAATTTGAGTGTTTTCATTACATGAGATGAACATTTTATGGTAGTCACTGAAAAAGAGTAAATTTTTTTTTTATCTTATTGTCTATACGCCAATGCGCGTTTCTGACGTCATAACTAACATCACCAAACAAAACATGAACGTCAGGGTGTCAACGTTCAGTGCTTAGCATGTGAAGCACTGGAGAGATAAAAACAAAACATTTCGGCAAATCAAAATAATCTTGTTACTAAAATGTTCCTTAAATTCTAAGAAAAAAATGCATACCAACACTTGATAGTTCAGCTCAGAAACAAAGATTGATAGTTCAGCTCAGAAACAAAGACGTTAGAGGTGTTCAAAAATCTGAAGTGGAGGTAACATCATCTGCTTTTGAAACAATAAAGAAAACCGAAGCCATCCAAAGTGAGGAGTGAAGATATAAATCATATCAGTCACTAGTGAAATGATATGATATCATTTCACTAGTGATTGATACCACTTTTATTTTCACCAGATATATATTGATTTCACTGCTAACAATAAAATAAAAGGCACTTTTTCAACCAGATTATACTGTTATTATTTAAGAAATAGATCAGCTCTAGCAGTGATTTGTTGAGTAATAAATCACTGTTTGGAGGTCAGTTGTAAAGTAGATCAAATCACGAGTGTGGAGTGCAAGTGATTTATCTTCTTATAACTGACCGACAAATTGTGATTTATTACTCAACAAAGCACGCACAAGAGCTGATCTATTTCGATTCTAACACATAGAAAACGACAAAAAAGTAATCATAACCTTCAGATTCTTCCAACTTTCCGCCATCAAATAAAAAAATCCTGCCAACAGTTTTGATTAACACTGATGTTTACATGCATTTCTTATGTTGTTGACGTGAGAAAAACGACGTTACACCATCTAACGTCGTGGAAACGAAGACTGATGTCAGCAATGTGTGAAAATGATGTTGGAACAGTGCGAGATAGCGTCGCATGCTTCTGCCCAGTAATTTTTTTGCAGAATAAAATCACTGAGTTTAACCATTGGCTATTTAGGTGAGGAGTGTTTGAATTCTCCACAAAAATATGCTGTAAATACTCATTAGAAATGCCTCAGCTTCTCGTCTGGAGCTATGGAAGACTGAAGACTCAGGTCAGTCTGCAAATTCATGCAGTCTGATCAGGGCCTTCATTTAAGAAATAGATCAACTCTAGCAGTGATTTTTGAGTAATAAATCTATGTTTGGGGGTCATTTGTAAAGTAGATCAAATCATGAGTGCGGAGCGCAAGTGATTTATTAGCTCACCGGAACAAAAAGTTCTGGTAAGCTATTCTACTACCCCTGGCGTCGGCGTCGGCATCCACAAATGTTAAAGTTTTTGCGTTAAAGTTTTTTAGTAGCTCATTACCTTTTTTTGTGTACATGGATTGAGTTCATATTTGGTATGATGATAGATACTGGGCTAAAGTTTTTATCTGCAGTATCAGCACCCATGACCGTGACCTTGGGGTCAAGGTCACAGACTTAGAATTTTGATGTTAAAGATTTTGTGTTACAGTTTTTAGGAGCTCATTACTTCTTTACCTTTGGATGGATTTAGTTTATACTTGGTATGGTAATAGATACTGGTCTCAAATTTTTAGCAGCAGCATCAGCTCTCATGACCATAACCTTGGGGTCAAAGTCACAGACTTTGAATTCTTAAGTTAAAATTTTTGTGTTAAAGTTTTTAGGAGCTCATTACTTCTTTACCTTTTGATAGATTTAGTTCATACTTGGTATGGTGATAGATACTAGTCAAAAGTTTTTATCAGCAGCATCATCATACATGACAGTGACTTTGGGGTCAAGGTCACAGACTAAGAACTTTTATGTTAGTTTTTGCACTGAAGATTTTAGAGCATTACTTGATTGCCTTCAGATAAATTTACTGGAGACTTGGTATGGTGAAAGATATTGCTTTAAGTTTTTATCAGCAACATCAGCACCTATAACCATGACCTTGGGGTCAAGGTCACAGGCTTAGAATTTTGATGTTAAAGATTTTGTGTTAAAGTTTTTAGGAGCTCATTACTTCTTTACCTTTGGATGGATTAAGTTGTTACTTAGTATGGTAATAGATACTGGTCTCAAGTTTTTAGCAGCATCAGCTCTCTTGACCATAACCTTGGGGTCAAGGTCACAGACTTCGAATTCTTATGTTAAGTTTTTGTTTTTAATTTTTTAGAGCGCATTACTTCTTTACCTTTGGATGGATTTAGTTTATACATGTACTTGGTATGGTAATAGATACTGGTTTCAAAGTTTTAGCAGCAGCATCAGCTCTCATGACCATAACCTTGGGGTCAAGGTCACAGACTTAGAACTTTTATGTTAGTTTTTGCACTAAATATTTTAGATAATTACTTGGTTGCCTTTGGATGAATTTGGTATGGTGATAGATATTGCTTTAAGTTTTTTTTAAGCAACATCAGGACCTATAATCATTACCTTGATGTCAAGGTCACAGACTTAGAATTTTAATGTTAAAGATTTTGCGTTAAAATTTTTAGGAGCTCATTTCTTCTTTACCGTTTGATGGATTCAGTTCATACTTGCTGAGATCAGAGATACTTGTCTAAAAATTTTATCAGCAGCATCAGCTCCCATGACCATGACTTTGTTTCTGTTATGGGTCTGAAAATTTGCCTTTGCGCAACTAAATCAAAGCGCAACTTCCTGTGAGCTGTCCTGCCAAGCGACAGGTCTTGTCTGCTTACAGCTCACCGACAAACTGTGATTAATTACTCAACAAATCATGCATAAGAGCTGATCAATTTTGATTCTAACTTAGAAAAGTGACGAAAAAAAAAATTATATCCTTCAGATTCTTCCAACTAAATGCCATCGCATAAAGAAATCCTGCCAACAGTTTTGACTGTAACGCTGTTGTTTACAATAATTTCTTATGTTGTTGACACGAGAAAAATGACATTACACCGTCTAACATCATGGAAACAAAGACTGACATCAGCAAAGCGTCAAAATGACGAAACGGTGTCAGATAGCATTTAGAATTTAACCATTGGCTATATGGGCGAATAGTGTTAGAATGATCCATAACTATACATAAGAGGAGGTATTAGGCGAATATTTTTCTTATTTCTCCACAAAAACATACATGGGTAAGCATTAGAAGCACTTCCGTGAGAACATGTTTTCATGGAGAAATAAGAAATATTGTGCTTGAAAAGCATGCCTATTTGGAGCTGTGTTCCAGAGTTACAGAATCTGTGGATACTTAGGAATATAGTCGAACCTCAATAGCTTGAACACTGATGTTAGTTCACCATGGCTAATTCAAACACGTTTTTGAGTCCCCAGGAAATTCTTCTGATAGTTCAAGAAAACAAATATTTAGGGCTAGTTCAGATTTTGTTTTGTTAATTTTATCATGAAAATGTATGTTGAGTGTACTCATTAGAATTGTATAGGCAATTCTAATGAATACACTCAACATACCATCATTTTATAGAAGATCGAATAGGCATGTCTAAATTAACCACATATGGCATCTGACCTGGCGCCATAATTGACCCTCAGTGGCTCAAACTACCTATGTCTCGAACAATTTTCCATGGTCCCAAAGATGTTTGAGCCATTGAATTTTGACTACTGATAAAAGAGAAAGCCCTGGTCAGGTTGCATAGATACCCTTTGCTGTTTGCTTATAGCATAAGGGCTCTTTTGCCTGTCATATTTTCATTGAGAAAATAGGAAAATGCAGATCTTACCTGGAGTGCTGAAATAATCTTTAAAACTTACCACATCCTACATTTCTTAGCTCCAGATACAGCATTTTAATACCCCACCACTATTGTGTTTCAGGGTATATTATTGTATCATGTTGGCAGTCTGTCAGTTTGTATTTTCATTTACAGACGATAGCTTGAGTAAATGTTAATGGATTTTCACCCAACTTGGTATGTGCATTGATATTGTAGAGATCTGGTTTGCCATTGCTCATTGGCAAATTTTGTCAATTTTTGACAGTTATCTGCCCGCGACATGATAATGGCGGCGTATTATCGTTTCACATTTTTATCGTACCAAAATTTGCTGAGAGCACTTCTAATGACTACCCACACAGCATATGTGGAGAAAAGAAAACTACTTATCATCTGGATCTGTGACTTTGATGGTTACTTTTTAGCGCGCGGGGACTATGTTCCTGGAGAGTTTATGTTGTCAACCCAGTCGTTGGCATCAAAGTTAGCACAATGTTTAAGTTTTCAAAGGTGTGCATAGTTTTTTTTAATTATTTAAGGTTCTGCTTTCTTATTTGGGCTACACCTGCCTTAGGGTAAGACCTTTCAATAGTATACACCCCCATCCCCAAGTTAGACCCTTTATGTAGGTCAAATTCAGTTCTTACTTTGTGATTTACACCCATGTTTAAGTTTTGTGTTTAAGTTTTGAAACGTGTACGTAACTGCTGAAGTATTCAAGATACCACTTTAATATTTGACCCACACCACCCTCAGGGTAAGACCTTTCAATAGCACACACTCCTTCCTCAGTTTGACCTTCTGCCTAGGTCAAGGTCAGGTCATACTTTGTCATTTAAAACCATGTTTGAGTTCTGCATTTAAGTTTTGAAAAGTGTTCGTAACTGCTGATGTATTCATGATACCGCTTTAATATTTGGCCAACACCAACCTAAGGGTAAGACCTTTCAATAGCACATATCCCTCCCTCAGTTTGGCCTTCTGCCTAGGTCAGGGTCAGGTAATGTTTTGTCATTTAAACCCATGTTCGAGTTCTGCATTTAAGTTTTGAAAAGTGTTTGTAGCTGCTGAAATATTCAAGATACTGTTTTAATATTTGGCCCACACCTACCTTAGGGTAAGACCCTTCCTAAGTATGACCTTCTACCTAGGTCAAGATCAGGTCATACTTTATCATTTACAGCTGTGTTTAAGTTTTGAAAAGTGTACATGACTATTGAAGTATGTAAGATATTGCTTTCATATTTCATCCACACTAACATAAGGGATTCAGCATGTAAGATACAGCTTTTTTATATTTAGTCCACACCAACATAAAGGAAGAATTTTCAATGGTATATACCCCATCCCTCAGTTTGACAGTCTTCCGACATCAAAGTCAGGTCATACTCTGTCATTTACAGCTCTGTTTAAGTTCTGCATGTCATCTTTAATATTTAAAGATTATTTTCATATCTTATTAGCTCTTTCCGGTGCTGACAATTTTTGTTGAAACTGTTCTGTAGAAAAGCCGTTTGATATGCAACTCAACAATGGAGTCCTTATTCCATATGCAAACAGCAAAGGTCCATCTGGATCAGCCTGCACCAGGGCCTTTGCTGTTCATATATGGAGAGTTGTTGGTTTCCCTGCAGTGGATCTTGGATATGTTGTCATTTTACAGATTGAAGATATTAATGAGAGTAAACCATGTAAACAGTTCCTCAACATATATTCTGCCTCACAGTTAGGAGAAGAGTTTAACTTGGAAAGTGTGGCTCGTAAGTTGCTTTCTTATTTCATGTGCTTTGCAATAATTTATCAGTCATACAGCTGAACTCCAGATAAGACCTTTTTTCTTCAAGACAAAAAGAAAAAAATGATATTATTATATATCTGTTCTGAGATGCATGCCTCTTTTTTATGTTTGCTGAAAATAAGGTTCTCCAAAGGGAGACAGTTTGAGTGAATTATCAAGCCATATACTCTGTGAAAATTAAGAAACCTGTCAGGCATTTGTTTTTTGCTCATTTTGCCAATGGAAAGATTAACAGATCCATGTGGATGCACAAACTGATTTGAGCCTTGGCTGTTCCAGACTCTATCTTTTCTATCATTTTCTCTTTTATTTTCAAAGATATACAATCTAGTACAGCTTATAATGATTTCATAAGTTATGTCCCTTAGTGGAAAAAATAAACTTTGAATGGGATAAAAGCAAAGGAAGTGATAAAGAATGACAAAAAAAAAAAAAAAATAAAAAAAAAAATAAATAAAAACAACTGGCGCCAGTCTATGGCTGTTCATATACAATTTAAGGGGAATCGATACACTTTTAGGGGAGACAACTCTACTCTGTCAAAATTGTTTTCTGTCTCCCTTCTGAAAAGGGGTCTACTCTAAAAGGAAAGAATTTGCTCCTTGGGAGCAAATTTTTTCCTTTTAGAGTAGACCCTTGGTATGCAGGGGAGCAAAAATGAAGTCACACAAATTGTCTCCCTTATAAAATGCTGAAAAAGCTACTTTGTGTGTCCAGTCCCATTTAGCTCACCTTTTTACCTGACCTGGGCCTAGTTGTTCAAAACTAATGATTTTGTTAGTTAACGCATCGTTAAAACTTTGATCCTTAAATAATGCATATACGCTAATATTTTTGCTGAAAAAATGTGAGTAGTTTTTGCATTTGCAAAAGCTACTTCATGTTTTCAGCAAAAATACCTGTGCATTAGATATTGTACTTACTAGAACAGTTAACATTTTGACCACTAATGAGCTTGTTAAGCTAACAATGCTTTGAACAACTGCGCCCTGGTTTATTTCATTACTTTGCAGAGGGCTGTCAGAGTTTAGAATTACAGTTTATTCCCTATCATCTTACTCATACACAGTAAGTCTTCCATGTTTCTTCTTTTAAGGGGAATTGATAAACTTTCAGGGGAAGCAACTCTGTCAGAATGGTTTTTACCTCGTTTTTGAAAAGGGGTCTACTATAAAAGGAAAGAATTTGCTCCAACAGGGAGCAAAGTCTTTCCTTCTAGAGTAGATTCCTTTTCAGAAGTCACTTGATGTGTAGGAAAGCAAATAGGAAGTCATAAAAGTTGTCTCCCTTGGGGTGGAAAATCTGCCAAGTGTATCATGTCTCCTTGACCTTTAACCTCATGAATTTATGTCTTCGAATTCTGATTTGCAATATTGAGTCGCTTGCCAGAGAGAAAACAATTATTTTTGCCTCTCTTCTGGATAGGAATCTACTCTAAAAAAGGAAAGAATTTGCTACCAAGGGGATAATAAATACACTTCAACCTCTTTATAGCACGGTTAGTTATAACACGATTTTGGATATAACACGGTTCAAAGATGGATCCCAAAAATGTATACCGGTAGATTATATTGAAAAATGACCATAAATGGTCATTTTTCAATATAATCTATACATTTTTTGTTTGAATATAACATGATTGTTTAACTAACACGGTTTATGCTATGGACCCCAACAATAGTGTTATAAAGAGGTTGTGGTATACATGTTTACACTTCACTGGCGACCTATGTGAATGTAAAGATACTCAATGTAGATATATTATTTAATTCATAAAAATACCTGTCTAATCAGCATTTGTACCTATGTAAATGGGAGATTACTGAAAGTAAGTGTAGTACATGTATTTACCAGTGAACCTTATTAGGTCTAATAGTACTCATCTTTGTGATCTGAGGATGTTGAATATATATACATTCTACAGTAAAACCGCAATGCCAAGAACTTCTTTGGGACCATGGAAATTTATTCGAGACATGGGTAGTTCGAGCCACTGAGGGTTAATCATGGCTTCAGGTCAGGAAGCAAATGGTGATAATTCAGGGAAGTCTTTTTGATCTGCTATACAATAATGGTATGTTGTGTGTACTTATTAGAATTGCCTCATTGAGGCAATTCTAATGAGTACACACAACATACAATTTCATGATAAAATAAGGAAATTTCCCTAAATGTTTGTTTTCCTGCACTATCGGAAGAATTTCCTAGGGACTCAAAAACAAGTTTGAATCATCCAAGATAAACATGCTATCAGTGTTTGAGTTATCAAGGTGTACTGTGTTTGTTTTAGAATTTTCACAGATGAGGGAGAAGAGACAGTATTTTTGCTATGTGGAAGTGACAACAAAGTACACCTTTACAGAGAGGTAAACATCACTTCAGATAAATACCATAAGTATGTTTTTTTCTTCTTATTCTCTGCAACGAGATATGTTGTGGCATCTCATTAGAATGCTCAATAAGACAGTGTATGGCTTCATGGAGGAATCAGAAATAATACCAGGATTGTTTTTATTTAAAAAAAAAAAAAAAGAAAAAGAAAGAAAGAAAACAAGTCAAGCAGCAAATTCTGTAAAAATTATTTGTAAATTACAGCATAGGGATGGACTGATTTGCAGATGTTAGTTTTCTGAGCTCTGATCTGAAAATTACTCTCCTTTTGACATCTTTCGGAAGGTTGTTTATTGCCTGGAACTTTATACAGAAGAAGAAAAAATTGCAAACTTTTAGCATGATTTAATGACAAACCATTTGTCGTAAGTACCTATACACAAAAAGTTTTATAATTCTAATGATTAGTTTTAAAGAAAATTGAATATTTTCATTTTTCCCCATTTTAAAAATGGCTGCAAAATATGCAAAACTCAGTAGGGTAGGTAGTTTGGATACAAGTTTTCAGCAAGATCCACATGTTCAAAATTTCTGAAATTATCACAATGTTGTTATGGAACATCAATAATTTAAAATCAGTGAAGAAAAAAAAATATTTTTTAATAATTTTTTTTTTTGAAAATCCAGTTTACTACAGGAATTTATTCTTTTTTTTTTTTTCGAGTAGACCTCTTTTCAGAAGGGAGGCAAAAATAGTTTTGATAGTTGACTCCCCTGAAAGTGTATCCATTCCACTCAAGAAGGGAGGTTACTGTGTACTGTAGTGACCTGAGAGTTTGTGGAGTTTTTACTGTTTGAGTCACAACTTGAGACAGTAAACCTTGGACGTGAGCTTTCAGTGTAGATTCTGATCTGCTTGCACATCTCCACAATCTGATCAGAGTTTTTACTGTCAGCTTGAAGTAACCTTGGATCTTTGACTGTCCCAGTAGCAATAAGAAAGGACTCTGATTAGACTGTGAAACTGCACAAGCTGATCTGGGCCTAGTTGTTTAAAGCATTGTTAGCTTAACAAGCTCGTTACTGGCAAACTTGTTAACTGTTTTAGCTAAAGAATTTTCAAATACATTGATATTTTTGCTGCAAAATATGTGAATAGCTTTTGCAATGCAAAAGCTTCTCACATTTTTTTTTTCAGAAAAAAAATATCAATGTATTTGCCATATTTCAAATGTAGAAATTTTAACGTTACATTATCTAACAACTTTGTAAAGTTTTGAACTTGGCCCCGATATTTTGCTGGCAGGATTTTCAAACATTGCTGCTCCTATATCAGATTGCAGCTGTAAACATAGCCTAGTAAATCATGACTGTCATTACTGACATCACAGAAGGAAGAGATCAAATTATCTAAGCTAGATCTTGAGTAATAAAGGAATGACCCTTGAGAGCGATGAACACACTCACAAAATAAGAACATTGGACTTATCAAGTTGTCAGGGCCAGATTAGCTAATTTCGTCCAATTAGGTCTCATTAGCGACCTGCATATAAATTTTCAAAAATCTTGGAATGGGCTCAATGATCATAAAGGACCAAAACTAAACAAAAGATTTTTCTAAAAGTTAAGAAAGGGAATAGCAAGGTTTGAACATATTTAAACAGCGGACACCAGCCTTCCGCACAGGCCAGTTTGGGCATTTTCTTTGTAAATATTCTAGATGATCTCTTAAGAGACAATTTGAGTAAATCATTAATCCCTATTTTCGGGGAACAATACAAGCAAAAACATGTTTTTGTCATATCTTTAATTTCACCTATTATGAGCTAATGGTTCATTTTTTGTACCTGTATATTCAGATGAATGATCTACATAGCTTTAAAGAAGAAGACAGTGATAGTTACTTCCCTGAACTGGCAGACAGAACTTCATGGTTAGTTCTTCAATGTTCAGCATTCCAGATAAGACATGTTCTTTTTTGTTCTTTTTTTTCTTTTTTTTGCCAAACAAATACTGATATTTTTTCTTTTTTACTATGAAAACATTTGTGGGTACCCATTAGACCATTAGAATTGCCTTGGTGATGTACTTCTAATGAGTACACACAACATGTTTTCCTGGAAAAATAAGAAAAAAAAATAACCTGAATACCCAGTACTCATATGATATATATAGATTTTATACATGTATGTACAAGACCATACATATTGCACATTTTAGCCATATATAGTTTATCTGTCTTGTATAATGACTACCATTTAGTCATCATACTAGGATACCTTCTTTTAATGTCCATACAACTCCAGATAAAGTGATAATTTTCTTTCTAAACAGCAGGTTTAATTCTCTTGCTTTTGTTGTTTGAACTAAGATTATATTTGTTCAGATTTTAGAACACATACCATACCTGTTTCTGTATAATAGAGTTGACTATTCATTTTCTTATTTTCTTAATTCAGTGTAATATGGTTGGACATTGTGTATGTTGACAACAGTAAGAGAAGAGTGACAGTCTGTGGCCACCAGAATGGTATTGTTACCATGTCTGTGGTTGATGTACTTACTTCAGGTAAAATTTAGGCATATTGTTACATACCTGTGAATAAGATGCTTTTTTCAACCAAACATTGTTGATATTTTTTTTCTTCTTCCTTCACGAAAATATATGTTAGAGGTACTTATTAGAAGTGCCTCATTGAGGCACTTCTTATGAGTACCAACGACATATGTTTTCATTGAGACATAAAAAACTGTTTTCCTGATATCTAACAACATATGTTTTCAGGGAAAAATTAAAAATATATACACCACAACCTCTTTATAACACTACTGTTGGGGTCCATGGCATAAACCGTGTTAGTTAAACAACTGTGTTATATCCAAACAAAAATGTATAGATTATATTGAAAAATGACCATTTATGGTCATTTTTCAGTATAATCTATACATTTTTGGGATCCATCTTTGAACCGTGTTATATCTAAAACCGTGTTATAACAAACCGTGTTATAAAGAGGTTGTAGTATATTGTCCTGATACCCCATTATCTGGAGCCGTGCTGTTAGGAAGTATATTTGTTTGTTTGTTTTTTCCATATGCAGACAGTGAAGAGCCAGTCCACTCCGTACATATTCCACATTTTGTCAAAAAATTAACTGTTTGACATACATTTCTACAATATTCTTGTATTGTGTAGGAGAGCAGTGAAAACTTAACAGGCTGCATGAATTTGGTCTTATCAAGTTGTATGAAGCTGGTATTGTAGGGTACATGAATGTAGTCTTATTGGGAGGTTGCATAATTTGCTTTTTATATACTGTCACAGGAACAAATAAACATATAATAAGTTCCTAAGTGGTCTGTCCTTCAGTTCACCCTTTAAGACAGACAATTTAGGGCTGTATTATATGACTCTCTGACACAAATTCAAGTTCCTGTGATACTTTAAATTGGGTATTGCTTGTCAAGAGTGTCTCTTGGGAATGTCTGCAGGTAAAATATTCCTGGAAGAACAAGATTATAAACATTGCTTCTTCATTAGTTATTCCTATACTGCTGTTAACTCATAATAGTTGAAATAGCTCTGTCAGAATTCTTGATTATAAATGAAAACATTTTTGGGAATACTAAATTAAAGTGTTCGGGATTGTACTATGTATTATCTGTATTATTTTGGATGGTTAACAAGTCTATGGATTATTTTTCAGAAGTACTGAAGACATACTCAGTAGACCATGACAGTCCTGTAACCTATGTAAAAGTGTTTTCATTGACAAATAGAGCAATTAGACCATCATTTGTAGCTCTAAATCCTGGTAAGTGTATAGTAGTGGCTGCTGCAGGTTTTTGATACAGATTTGGTCCAATTACCCTATATACCTGGGCCCAGTTGTTCAAAGGATCGTTAGCTTAATGAGCTTCTTAGTGGTCAAAATGTTAACTGTTCTAGTAAGTACAATACCTAATTCACATATATTTTTGCTGAAAAAATGTGAGTAGCTTTTGGTGTATATGCTGTATTTAATGGTCAAAGTTTTAACAATATGTTAACTAACAACATCGTTAGTTTTGAACAACTGGGCCCTGAGGTATTGAGACAGTTAGGTCTGAGCAAACAGTGTAGTCTGAGATCAGATGCTGCAGACCATAGGATCTAATCAGGTTCTACACACTCAGCAGAATTTTACACATATCAGTGGTTGATAAAATGGTTAGAATTTTAGGAAAAGTACCAAGTGAAGGTGACTGATTATTTAGGATATAAATATGATATATTTCACAGTTACAAAAACAATGTTGCTGTAAGAAATATTTTTTAACCCTTAAACTGCCAATCGCAACAGTTGTCGTCTGCTTTGTCATCTGCTTGTGATTTTAAAAGTCATTTCTGCAAACAGTGTGGACCCAGATCAGACTGCTCCTTGAGTGCATAAACTTCAACGAAATTCCTTATATCTTTCTGCTTCATGAAAACACATGTTGTGGGTACTCATTAAAAGCAACTCGGCTAAATAAGAAAATAATTTGTAGATATAAGAAAAATATCGATACTTTTTGGTTGAAAAAAAAAAATGCCTTATCTGGACTATGTGTTTGCATGCCATGAGGAATATTTTCTCCAGTTACAGCGCATATGTTGACGATTTCTTTCATAGTTCATCTCTGTTCTTTTATCTCTTGCAGATCAGAGTTCTGTAACAGATGTTTCAAATCCTTCAGAGCTACATTTGTTGGTACTGAGTGGTCTCCTTCCAGCTACTGTCTATAGGTATGTACTGGGAAATTTACAGACTTTGAATATTTACCCTAGCACTGCAAAAAAGTCGTTTTTAACCCTTACACCCTGAGTTTCTGCTGTGGACTCTTCCATCTTTTATTTTGGACACATCCATTGTTGTAGGATGGATGTCAGTCAAATTTCAAAAACAGAATGGCAAACAGTATAGATCCTGGTGAGACGGCTCATTACGAGCAGTCTCCTCAGGATCTACACTGTTTGCATAGGCATATTGTCGGTCTGCAGAGTTGAAAAGGTTAACAGGGAGTAAAATAGAAGCCATATAGCAAAAATAAATTATGAACATTTGTGTGGTTAGTTGACTGTGCCCTTATTTGTTCATAAATACTCATGACCTGGACTGGTTCCATGTGTAGTACTGATTTGTGTTTTGCTGCTTGTATGTATCTTAACTTGCATGTTCCAACTGAGGAATACGCATTCAATACTTGACTGGTTGTGCACTTGCCGTTTTGTTCATGATGCATATGATATTACCATATTTACCCTTAATACTGTATTTGCCTAAATTTTTCTGACAGACAGGCCTGAACAAACAGTGTAGACCCAGATGAGATGCTTGAAAACACTGTATCAGATCAGGGTCTACCCTGTTTGCTACTCATCCAGCAAAGTTTTAGAGGCATTGGAAGGTAATGAAGTGGACTTCTTCAAATTTAAGGGGACGTATGGTAAAAAAATTAAACCTACTTTAGTCTGGAGACACCCAAAAGGGTAATTGGCAAACAGTGTAGACCCAGATCAGGTGCCGCAAAATGCGGCTTCTGCTCAGGATCTACACTGTTTGCATAATAAACAGGAATTTCTATAAAACAATAAAAACTAACCTGACACCCTGCTATTGCAAACATACCTGTCCAAAGAGTTGTGGTAGAAGAGTCCACTCAACTTAATGGGTTAAGTTGTCTGAATACTATGGGTTAATACAGTACTAAGACACTTAACTCCTTACCATACTTGTACTAACATTTGAAAAGTCCATTTGACTACCTGTTGATGTGCCTGAAATTACATAGCACTAGTTAAGGCGCTTTTTTCAGTCCAAAAGTATTGATATTTTTCATATTTCTCCACAAAAACATATGTTGTGGGTACTCATTAGAAGTGCCTCACTGAGGCACTTCTAATAAGTACCCACAACATATGTTTTCGTGGAGAAATAAGAAAAATATTTACTGGATACCCTCCCTTATCTAGACCTATGAATTACTTCATGAGTACCAAAATTTTGTAGATCCTGATCATATGCTGCACTCAGTGGCATCTGATCTGGTTCTACATTACTCATTCAGGTCTTCCTTACTGTAAAAGTTAGCTGAAAAGCTTGAGAAAAAGTACCGTCTGATATATGCACCCTGCAGACTCAAATCAGCTTGTAAATCTGCACAGTCTGAGTCTTTGCTGTCTGCATAAAGAAACTTTGCATCTGTGGGTATCCAAAATGTACCCAGTGAAGATTCTAATCAGACTGCGCATGTGCATATGTGCAGTCTGATTAGAATCTTCACTGGATGCACATGTGCCTTTTCTGATGATGCAGCTCATATGATACTTATGTAATATTCTTCCACAGGAATATTCTGACCAGTGGTATGAGTGACCCTGTTTATTTGCCAGAGAGCAATAGATACGATACAATTCTCTGTGGCTGTATTATCGATGTCGATTTTGATGGAGAAAATGAGATTCTGATTGGCACTTATGGCCAGGTGAGTTGCTTGCAATAGTTAGTGACTCTCATTGATTCCATAAGCAGAATGGAAGGCTCTGATGAGACTACTCAGATGTGCTCATAGCTCCTGATAAGAGCGGTATAAAGAAAATATTTTTCTAATTTCTTCATCATAGGTCTAGATAAGAGTAGGTGTCAGATAACTATGTTTCTAATTTCTCCACGAAAACATATGTTGTGGGTACTCATTAGAAGTGCCATAACACGTTTTCATGGAAAAATAAGAAAAATTTTATTCTGGCTGGGATCTTGCACCCTTACATGGATGCAAACACTCCATTATCATTTTATAACCTTGATTTGCATTTCATGGTCTAATGACTTTAATTAGCCATAGCATTTTGCTGTGTTGTAAGACTAGAACTCTTGACTGTAAGACTGGAAAAGCTTGAAAGAGTTTTGACCCTCATGAATTTCTGGTCCCTTTATGGCAAATTAAGTAATTTTTTCAATCAATAAGTATTAACCCTTGTCCTGCTGGTCTCGGATATATCCTGCTTTGCAAACAGTGTAGATCCAGATCAGTTGGCTTCTTCAGAAGCCAACTGATCTGGATCTACACTGTTTGCTGTTAAGTATGTAAATTTATAGCAAAAATCCGGATTAAGTAATCTGATTGGCTGAAAATCAGAAGTGGGCGCGGCATCGACAAGGGTTAATATTTTTCTTATTCCTCCATGAAAACATGTTGTGTGTACTGTTATGGTCTATCACTCCTACCTTTGATAATCTGCCTTGGCAGATTTCCCGTAGCTTGTAGGTATATATTCAATCTCTGACAACTGCATCAGGGAGTCGACTCTTTGGCTCAGTAATTAGAGCATTGGATTTTTATCTGGGCAGACTGGGTTCAAATCCCACGATGGGGGGAAATTTATTCAGCTATGCTTCATTCCTTTGTTGCAACCTTCATGTTGTAAGATGGGGGCTCAAATGGAATTGGACTTCACTTCGCTGAAAATGCTTTGTATCATCATAAATGATGACTTCCTTGAAGAGGGGTAGTGTTATGGCCTATCACTCCTACCTTCGATAATCTGCCTTGGCAGATTTCCCATAGCTTGTAGGTATATATTCAATCTCTGACAACTGCGTCAGGGAGTGGACTCTTTGGCTCAGTAGTTAGAGCATTGGATTTTTATCTGGGCAGACCGGGTTCAAATCCCACGATGGGGGGAAATTTATTCAGCTATGCTTCATTTCTTTGTTGGGACCTTCATGTCATAAGACGGGAGCTCAAATGGAATTGGACTTTACTTCGCTGAAAATGCTTCGTGTCATCATAAATGATGACTTCCTTGAAGAAGGGTAGTGTTATGGCCTATCACTCCTACCTTCGATAATCTGCCTTGGCAGATTTCCCATAGCTTGTAGGTATATATTCAATCTTTGACAACTGCGTCGGTGCTCCAGCTAGGATTTGAGGGCAGAGGGGTGCTGGGTAGGGCACTGCTTGCACGGTCATACAAGAATAAGGGCACCATGTATGTGTCATGTGATGTACTTGGTATCAAGATGTTACAAAATATAATCCCATTCCTCAATAAATGCCTCAAACTAGAATACACATAAAACTGACTTTTAACGCTTAGCACTCCGGGTAAAAATTTCAGCAGATGACATACTGAAATATTATAATGGAAACAATTTGCATGAAGTGTCAGATCCTGTTTTCTGGGAAAAATAAGAAAAATATCATCAATTTGTCATCTGCTGAATTAGCCCAGAGTGGTGAAGGTTAAATATTGATAACTTTTTTAATTTTGGTCCAGTTTTCATGAAATTTTCACCAAAATGTAGGGTTTGATGTCTGTAGTTGAAATAAAGCAGAGGGCAGCTTTAAAAGGACAGGGGGCAACAGGAAATGGCTAGCTGGAGCACCAATGGAAAAATAAGAAAACTACTTATCTAGAGACCCTGCTTATCACAAACTAAGCTTAATAGCATTTTGAAGACTCCCCTGCTTCTTGATCTTAAAGCACCAATCACAACTGTAGCAGACATTTTTAAATCCTTTTTTTTTTCAATTTTTCAGAGAAAATAAGTTGACCTTTCATGTGAATTGTCTGCTTGGCAGACAATTCACTTGAAATGTCAACTTATTTTTTTCTTTTGTTTTGAAAAAAAAAAAAAAAATTAGAATGTCATCTGCTACAAATTTTGCATGGCACTTTAAGGGTTAACTTCTTTTCTTGCATTGTAGGAAATACTGGTGTACAAATTGAGTTCCAACAGCAAAACGGCGAGTCACACTGACGAGGTAATTAACGCAGAAGCTGACAGCAATGTATCTAAACTACGCCATAGATCAGGGGAAGCAAACATGTCTACCACCCCAAGAAAAGACTTGAAGATACCTTCCAGAAGAGTTAAATCCCAGGAAAACCTTTCATCATCATTGACTACTGATGCAAGCTTTATGCCACTTTCTTCCTCCAAAGACACGTTGTTATCGGACAGTAAAAGTTCTGTGAGCAGGGACTCGGACATTTCTAGTGATTGTAGTCTAGTATGGCAGCGTAGTTTTGCGTACCCGGTGATCGGTATGAATAGACTGGATATAATGGATGATGGTATGGAAGACTTTATAGTGGTGACATTAAAGGGAATCCATATCCTGCAGGTACTCCTGGGCCCAGTTGTTCAAAGCTAACGATGTTGTTAGTTAGCGATTCGTTAAAATTTACATTGAGTGATACACAAACATGCTGAAATTTTTTACTGAAAAAATGTGAGTAGCTTTTGCAGTGCAAAAGCTACTCACATTTTTTCAGCAAAAAATATCAGAATATTGTATATTGAATCCGCTAAAACAATTAACGAAATGACCCTTAACGAGCTCGTTAAGCTAACAACGCTTTGAACAACTGGGCCCTGATACTTTCTGCTTATGTTAACCTGTATCCCTCTCTAGGCAAATTCAGCAGCTGACAGATTGATTCTATATTTCTTATTTTCCCCAGAAAACAGGATTTGACATTGCATGAAATGTCAAAATCTTTTTTGGGTGGGGGTTGCGGGGGTGGGGGGGGAATAATAAGAAAAATATTGCAGTATGTTGTCTGATGAAATTTTTTGCCTAGCATGCTAAGCATTAATTATCCTAAATTTTAATGCTTAGCATATTGGGTAAAAATTTCAGCAGACAACATTTTAAAGTATTATTTTTCCAAGAAAATATTGCTTGATATTTCATGCAAATTGTCCCAATTTGCGTGACATGTCATACCCTATTTTCTTGGAAAAATGAGAAAAATACCACCACTTTGTTCTCTGCTGAATGTTCTCAGAGTATGTTGAAGATTGGAATGTGTTGCTGATAAGAATACATGCTTTATAAATAATAGCAAGATCTGTTGAAGCATTTACACGGGTGAAAAGTTAGCTATTCTGAGTTTGGTTCACGAGGTCATGGATTGAATCCCACTAGGTGAAATTCAGCTTATGACAACTGCACTTAATTGCACAGAGCCTTTCATCATCTTGATATGACTTAAATTTAACATTAAAAGAAACATGAAACACCCAAAAGCTCAGATTTGACTTGCAGGAAAATGCAACAGCATATCTCAGTAGCAAACAGCAGAATGTTTTTTGTCACACCTGCTTATAGCAGGGTGCAATATAGGAGTTTGAATTTCCATCCGTTCGTTCATCCGTCAGTCCGTCTGTCAACATTTACATTGAGTCTAGCATTTAGGTGGATTTCTCTGAAACAGTGATAGCTGTGAGTGTCAAACCTTGCATAGTAATTATCCTTGATATACTCTTTAAGCATGCACTACGACCCAGTACCCTTAACCTCATTTTCCCGCTAGAGTGACTGTTGTGATTTTATGTCGAGTCTAGCATTATTTACATTGAATCTAGCATTAAAGTGCATTTCTCAGAAGCCAAGATAGCTGCAAGTGTCAAACCTTGCATAGTAATTGTCCTCAACATACTCTTCAAGCACGCACTTTGACCCGGTGCCCTTGACCTAGATTTCACGCTAGAGTGACTTTAATGTAATTTTACGTCAAGTAAGCATTATTTAGGTTGAGTCTAGCATTAAAGTGTGTTTCTCTGAAGCGGTGATAGCTGCAAGTGTCAAATCTTGCATAATAATTGTCCTCGACATACTCTTCAAGCACGCACCATGACCGGGTGCCCTTGACCTAGATTTCACACTCCAGAGCTTTGTCATTATTTTACATCTAGCATTAAAGTGCATTTCTCTGATGCAGTCCTAGATGGGAGAGTCATACCTTGCATAGTAGTTGTCCTCAACATATTCTTCAAGCACCTGCTATAAGCCGGTGCCCTTGACCTAGATTTCGCACTTGAGTGACTTTGTCATGATTTTACGTCAAGTCTAGCATGAAAGTGTGTTCTCTGTAGCTGTGATAGCTGTGATGGTGATGGTGAAACCTTGTATAGTAATTGTACTTGACATCATCTACAAGCAAGCACTATGACCCAGTGCCCTTGATCTACAGTTCACATTCCAGTGGCTTTGTCATGATTTTAGGTTGAGTCTAGCATTTAAGTGCATTTCTCTGAAGCGGTGATAGCTCTGAGTGTCAGACCTTGCACAGTAATTGTCCTTGGCACATTCTTCAAGCATGCACTATGACACAGTGCCCTTGACCTAGATATCATGCTTGAGCGACTTTGTCATGATTTATACGTGGAGTTTAGCATTTAAGTGCCATTCTCTGCAGCAGTGAT
This sequence comes from Anodontia alba, assembly GCA_964016985.1. Lineage (NCBI taxonomy): Eukaryota > Metazoa > Mollusca > Bivalvia > Lucinida > Lucinidae > Anodontia > Anodontia alba. Next base: position 54,305,296 of record OZ024823.1, on the reverse strand, counting down.
AGCTATGATTGTCAAACCTTGCATAGTAATTGTCCTCCACATACTCTTCAAGCACCCACTATGACCCAGTGCCTGGACCTAGATTTCATAGTCCTGTGGTTTTGTCATCATTATTTTACATCGAGTCTAGCAATTAAAGTGCATTTCTTTGAAGCGGTGATAGCTGCCAGTGTCATACCTTGCATAGTAATTTTCCTCAGCATACTCTTCAAGCACACACTATGATCCAGTGCCCTTGACCTAGATTTCCTGCACGATTGACTTTGTCATTATTTTACGTCAAGTATAGCATTAAAGTGTGTTGCTGTGAAGCAGTGATAGCTGCAAGTGTCAAACATTGCACAATAATTGTCCTGGACACTCTTCAAGCACACACTATGACCGGGTGCCCTTGACCAAGATATCGCGCTTGAGTGACTTTGTCATGATTTTACATTGAGTCTAGCATTAAAGTGTGTTTCTGTAAAGCGGTGATAGCTGCAAGTGTTAAGCCTTGCATAGTAATTGTCCTGGACATACTCTTCAAGCACACACTATGACCAGGTGCCCTTGACCTAGATATGTCGCTCAAGTGATTTTGTCATGATTTTACGTCAAGTCTAGCATTATAAAGTGAATTTGTTTGTGGCGGAGATAGCTGTGTCAAACCTTCCATAGTCCAAGCATCAACATGACCCTGTGCCCTTGACTTAGATTTCACACTCCAGTGACTTTGCCCTATGCAGGTACGATGTCAGCTTCCATGGAATTCTTGTTTATAGCATATATGTACTTCAGTTCCCCTAGAAACCCAGAAACCCATCATGACCAATTGCTTCAAATTGTGCTTTTTGATGTAGGTGTACACTCTTTGCCATTATTTCACATTTTAGACACATCATGAGATTATGAAATAGCCAAATATTCTTGTTCAAAGTTTTGGAGAGGTATAAAAAGGAGTTAAGGTATCCAACTACTTTAGGCAATTTCAGTATTTCATTACTATTTGTGTTGGCCAAGTTTAACATTTGCTATTTTTGGCATGGCTACTACCATGGCTACTACAATTGGCTATAAGAATAAAAATATTGCCTGTGGATATAGCTGCATCCAAACTTATGTGTGCTTACTGGGCAGTGAAGGCACAGATCAGCTTGTGCAGTAATGCAGTCTGATCAGGACCTTTATTACTTGCTTACGGAATCACTGGTTACTATAGAATATTTCAACAACCAAAGACAGTCTTGAACACTTTGTATTGATGCATAAGCTGATCTTGGCCCTGTTCACACGACATTATGACCCTGTTCTCACATTTTGACTCAATCAAGTAGCATAGAGTTACCATAAGCCCTATTTTTGCTGGGCTCTGTTTACCTCTTTATTGCAGCCCGACATGAATGAAGTGGCCTCTGTATGTTTAGAGAGACTCAGACTGCTGGCAAGTAACTGTTCAGACACCCAGTGTCATGAAGAAGTAGAAGAAAAGAAGGATTCCTTTTATTTGCATGATGGTCACAGCACCTCATCTCCACCCAGAAATGGAGACTTCCATAGCTGATTTAGTCATAGCTCTAGATAAGGTGTTGTCTTTTTTTTTTCAGACGGTATTATTGCATAAAAAGCAGTGTTGCTTGTTATAAACAGCCATGCATTAACCAGCGAAAAGCCATGTATTAACAAGGCAATTCACGCGCTGTTAATGCAGGGCTACGCAACTTTCAGTATGCTCGTACGGGGGCCACAGATTCGCTGCTGTTATGAGATGTGTACTGCCCGGCCCTAGAACGAGCATAGTCAGTGGCAAATAACATTCGTGAGACATCGGTGAAAAGGCGAAACAAAATAGTGCAAGAAATAACGCAAAATGTAGCAAATGTTTTCAGTTGTTATGCAATAATAGCGATTGAATATGGTTTTTCAATGCTTTAACATTCGCCAGGTCCCTTGGGAGGGGTTGAAAACCGCGGCCTTTGGACTCGGTTTTCAACACCTCTCATGGGACCTGGCGAATGTTAATGCATGAAAAACCACGTTTGATCCCTATATTGACATTTTTCTTATTTTTCCACAAAAACATGTTATAGCTACTCATTACCTCACTAAAGTGCTTCTAATGAGTATTCACAGTATGTTTTCATTGTGGAAAAATAAAGGTTTTGATATTTTTTCTTATTTCTCCACAAAAGCATGCTGCGGATACTCATTAAAAGTGCCTCGCTCAGGTGTGCTTCTATTGAGAATCCACAGTACGTTTTTTTTTTGTTTTTTTTTTAAATAAAGAAGGTATTGATATTTTTTATTTCTCCACAAAAACATGTAGAAGCACCTTACTAAGGCGCTTTTAATGAGTATCCGTAGTATGTTTTTGTGAAAAAATAAAGAAGGTATTGATATTTTTTTTATTTTTTCACCAAAAAATGCTGTGGATACTCATTAGAGCACCTCACTGAAGTGTTTCTAATGAGTATCCACAGTGTTTTTTTGTGGAAAAGTAAAGAAGGTATTTTTCCACAAAAGCATGCTTCTAATGAGTATCCACAGAATGTTTTTTTTTTTGTGGAAAAATGCTTCCAATGAGTACCCACAGCATGTTTCACAACTCCCCTTTTTGATCTAGTGCTATGGTCTGGCACAATGACAGTAATAGAGAAGTCTTTTTCATGTGCAATAAATAAATCCAAGTACAGTGGACTCCGTTATCTTGACTGCTTATCTCAAATAACTGCTTTTCGAAGCGAAAATCTAGTCCCTGCCTAAAGATGAAAATCTAACAACAGGTAACAAAATATTGTGGAAAAGAGTAGAAATTGCTCCAAAGGAGCAATTTCTCCTCTTTTCCACAATATTTTCAATATATCTCGAATTTCAAGAGTCAAATTACATATACATTTATTAAATGTGGTTGTTGGATTTATTTTTTCCTCAATTCTGCAATTCTGATATTTCGAGGTACGGATATCTTGAAGTATTTCAGCGAGTCCCTTGGAATGCGAGATAAGGAGAGTTGACTACTCTATTTACCCTAAGGATTGGGACACCTTACTGTAACTACTTACTATACTTGTCCTAAAATTTGAAATAGTCCTTTCTAGTATCTCTTGATGTGTCTAAAATATTGCTGTACGTATGGCAAATAGTATAGACCAGGGCTCGGGAAATTTTGAAATCTGAATCGGTCCAGCCGATGACGATGACGTCATCAATAAGCCCATTTCCAAAAAAAATATGTATATATCACCTGTCACGAAAACTAATGACAATTGGCAGTCCTATAACTCCTTTTAAATAATACACCTCAACCGCGTTATATGACAGAAGTCCGGGTATAACGAGCATGATCAAAGCTGGCGTCATCAATAAATACAGTCAGGTATGTAAAAAGAAAGAAAAAAAGAAAAAAAAAACGGTTTTGTTGTTATTTCCACCTCCGCAGGGTTTTCCTAAACTATTTATAAACAACTGATTCCCGTCTTGTATAAGCGCGAAGACGGCGGAAAACAGGAGAGACGGAACGAAACGACTTTCATGGACCTAATTAGGTCTAATAAAAAGTCTGCGCCACGGGCGGTTTTGCTGTTTTCAATGTTTCAAGATTTGACCAGACTGCTTAAATTTTAAGCACTGACCAATCTTGTCTAGCGCAAGTGGTGCATTACTTATTTATACCGTGAAATCTACCTTGAATTATACTCGCGTGTTACGGCAATCAACAACAACAACAACAACAACAACAACAACAAAAAAAAAAAAAAAAGAATCAATCAATTATACCCAGATCAGACGCCGTTGTATGCGACATCTGATTAGGACGTACACAGTTTGGAAATTAATTTATCAAATCTGGGACCGAGAAACCGTGTGCTGATCAAAACAAAAAAGAAGAGGAAGAAAACGGGTGTGTTCAAGCGGTGCATTCTTTTATCACTCTCAGTAAAGCGACCTTTGATCTTTTGGACACGCCGACTGCACCTGGATGTTTTGCAGTCTCAGTGTATTCACACGTCACACAAACGGAATAATTATCAGACTACCGTTACTGATGATTCGTGTTAATCCCTTTTAACCGCACAAAGGTCAGTGAAGTGTTGATTTTTTGACAATGTTTGGATAATGACGTAATTAATTTGTGCTGCCGTTATTCAGCTGTCTCTCCAATATACATGTCAAATGACCGTTTAGAGCCTTTTAACTACCATAATATCGCATTTAAAAGGTGCGCGGACGTTGTCAGTTTGGGAAGACCTGACCGTCTGTGATTTTTTAGACATCATTGATTCGTGAAAATTGGTTGGTTGGGGAAAAATGGGGTTCAAGGCACAAACCTGTTGGACCGATTTATTAGCGTTTCGGGGTGTTTGAAATCGGTCCAGAATTCTTAATTTCGGTCCAGACCGGCTATTTTTCCGGTTTTCCCGAGCCCTGGTATAGACCTTGATCATTCTGCAGCATCTGATCTGGGTCTACACTGTTTTCAAAGGCCCATGGCTCAATACTTAGGGTTATTATGGTACATGTAGAAAATGAATTAGAACGTGAGCAGCATGGACCATGATAAGCCTGCACAATAGTCAAATCAAGGTCTACCTGCTCACCTATAGAAATCTTCAAAGGCCATGTTATGATAAGTGAACACTGGAAACTCTGCTCAGATTGTGGTTATGAATAATGTCTGGGTTTACATTGACTCCCATGTCATTTTCTGTCACAATGTACACTATGACAATTTGGTGTTTTACACCCACATTAACATTATTTAAGTCCTATCACCACACTGAAAGGTAATAGTCAAGGGCTCCGTGCAATGAAAGTCCATAGTCATGAGCTGAATTTCACCTCCAGTGGAGTTAAAGAGGGCAAGAGATAAGGGGAGTACCCAAGTAAAATACAGTAAAACCTCGATGGCTCGAACACCAGTGGCTCGTTTACCATGGCTAGTTTGAACTCGTTTTTAGTCCCTGCGAAATTCTTCCGATAACTCCAGAAAACAAATATTCAGGAAATTTTCTTATCTTCGAGGCGATTCTAATGAGTACACTTAACATACCATTATTGTATAGAAGAGGGAAAAGATTTCCCTGAATTATTGCCATTTGCTTCTTGACCTGGTGCCATGATTAACCCTCAGTGGCTCGAACTACCCATGTCTCGAACAAATTTCCATGGTCCCAAAGCTGTTCGAGCCATTGAAGTTCGACTGTACCCATATTTTGAGCAAAAACTTGGGTATTGATACCCAATTGATTTAAAATAGTTTTAAATACCTAAATCATGCTTTTTTGTGCTCTAACTTTCTGTTTTTTAAGTTTTACCCAATCATTTTCATTTAGGTGGGTATCTTTACTCAAATGGAAAAATGAAAATATAATTTTACTCAGTAGATTAAATTTTGATGGGGTTAATTTCCCAAATGCCCCCAAAATTATCTGTTGCTCTGGTGAAAATGTGGGACCTTGTGATCCACTGTTGGGAATGCTAACTACTTGGCCACCTGGCCTGTTCAGAACCTGTGAAATAAACTTAAGTCTGTACTGTGTGCACAGCATGTTGTGTTTCCTCTTTATTTGGATTAGATATGTATCAAACAAGCAAATTAAACAAGAAGTGTCAAAAAGCAGTAGACAGGAGGTCTTGAAATCAGTATACCCTCTCCCCCCGCAAACAGTTGGTTGGGTCCCCTGACTCACAAACATAGTTTGTAGGGGATATACTGAACTATGATTTCCCACCTTTACATACTTAGTAAATATTTAGCGTATGATGTGGGAAAAACTGACCGAGAAAGAAAATATAGAAAATCAACTATGTCCAAAATGTAATAAGTTTTTGTTTGTGTTGAGGTTTTACGGCCCAATCAACTCAATGGGGTTATGTCGAGTGCTGTCAGTTTACCTAACCACACGTTTACTGGGCAGGCTTAGTCCTCTAAGCGGTTAACCAGTATTGTGCACTTTCTTTTGCCAGAAACTGACAACTGCCCTTCTTGAATCAGCGGAAGGGAGAGAATGACTGTAGAAAATATTTCATGATCAGTGTTTTGCTGACCTCGGCGGGGGTTGAACCCGCGACCTCCTGATCTCCAGTCGGACGGCTCATCCAACTGAGCCACCGAGGCCGGCCCAAAATGTAATAAGAAAGTAGCCAGTAGTAATCCAGTGTCCACGTACAAAGCTTTTGAATCATGCTCTAAAAGTAGATAAATAATAAACACATATGCTGTCTCCAAAGGAAGGGATCTGCTTTGAAAACATAGACCCTTTTTCTGGAGGAGACAAAGACAATTTTGACAGGAGTTGCTTTCCCTGGATGTATATCCATTCCCTTAACATTTTGATTGGGATGACATCACTGACATCAGGGGTACTTTCATACTAAGTTAACAAGGGATACACATAGCTCCAGATAAGGCATTTTTTCCAGCCTAAAAGTACTGATACTTTTTTATTTCTCCACAAAAACATATCGAGGGTTGATCGCAAGACTAGCAAGTCAGATGGTTGTTTTTCCCAATACTTAATCTCCTCACCATGAAGGCATTATGAAGATTACAGTATTTCTTTCTGCAAACAATGGAAATTTAAGTGCCATTACTCGTATGAGCAATGGCACCTAAATTTGAATTGTTTATAAAGGGGTCAAAGTTGCCCCTAAACAAGGCTTTCAAAAATATGTTTGAGTTACTACAGTCTTGCGATCAACCCTCGATATGTTGTAATCATTAGAAGTGCCTCAGTGAGGCATTTCTAATGAGTACCCACAACATATATGAAAATGTGGTACCCATTAGAATTTAGAAGTGCCTAGGCAATGAGTACCCACAAACTGTTTTCATGGAGAAATAAGAAAAAAAAAATTCATGACAACCCCTCTTATCTGGAGCTATGGATATGAAAAGACAAAACAAGCACTATATAAGAGATTTGGTTTTACTGTATTCTGTACATTATGCACATTTTTAACATTTATAAAAAGATTCTTAACATTACACTGTACAAACGTACTGCATTTTCTAGGCAGCATTTCATCAGTAAATAAATATTTGAAACAGGGCACTGGAAAATCTACAAAAGTCACAGGCTGACAGCTGTGCTGTCTTCTCAGGGCAGTCACTTAACAAAACTCATACATGTATTTGAACTCTGAAAAAAAAAAAGCAAAAAAAAAAGCATTTAAAATACAGAGCAAGTGTCTTGATTAGACAGCTTAATAAGTCCTGCATGGCTCCGAGAGAGCATTTCTTGACCAAAAATATTCTGATTACCCCATAAAAAAATTAAAAAAAAAAAAACTGATTAGAACTCCTCAAAGAGGCAATTACCGGTATAATAAGTACCAATGCTTTTTTTTTTTTTTTTTTTTTTTTTTAATAGAAATAAGAAAATAATTATTTAACTTTTACAACACTTTGGGCTAATTCAGCAAAAGAAATTTTTTTATCTTTTTAATTTTACCCAGGAAACAGGCTCTGAAATTTCAGACTGTTTGCATGAAATGTCCAATCCTGTTTTCTGGGAACAATAAGAAAACTATTTCAAAATGTTGTCTGCTGAAATTTTCTTCCAGCATGCTGAGCGTTAACTACCCCACTTATCTGAAGCCCTATTAATCCCTAAAGTGCCAAGCAAAATTGTAGCAGACAATTCACCAAGCTTTACTTTCCCTAAAAAAAAAATGAATTCCATCTGCTGCAGTTTAACCCTAGTCATGCTGAATGAATTAAGATGCCACGCCCACTTCTAATTTCAGCCAATCAGATTACTTGATCCAGATTGTTGATAAAAATTCACATACTTAATGACAAACAGTGCAGATCCAGATCAGTTGGCTTCTTCAGAAGCCAACTGATCTGAATCTACACTGTTAACAAAGGTAGGGTATATCCAGGTTCAGCATGAAAAGGGTTAATTGGTGCTTTGAGGGTTGGTAAGCTGGCCAGGATCATCATAGCCTTTGGTATAACACATGTAGTGTTTTGTTTGTTTGTTTGTGTTGAGGTTTTACGGCCCAGTCAACCCAATGGGGTCATGTCGAGCGCGATCAGTTTACCTAACCACACGTTTACTGGGCAGGCTTAGTCCTCTAAGCGGTTAATCAGTATTGTGCACATTCTTTCGCCAGAAACTGACAACTGCCCTTCTTGAATCAGCAGAAGGGAGAGGATGACCGTAGAAAATATTTCATGATCAGTGTTTTGTAGGTTTTCCTGCATTCTGTGTCAACAAGGATCTGGAAATATGCAAATTCATAACAATTTAAAGGAAAATACAGAACAAGTACAAGTGATGTTCTGTCACTATGGCTTTGGAAAATACAAAGAAAAGAAATCAGACAAGTACACGCACTCAGTTTTTTTTTTTTATCTTTGTAACCTTTTAACTGGCCGACAGAGGAGGCTGACACTACGAAATCTTTATGCGGTTACAGAAGTTTAATTTTACCTATCCAATTTATTTCATCATTTTTTTTTACCCATGAGGCTTTCTGGCAGATTTTAAAGCTGCCATCTCTATGTTTGACATCTGAAATATTTAAACACATATAATTTCTCAATTTCAAATCGGGTTCCACTTTTATTTCCCAAGAGGTTGTATTTCTGATAATCTCCCTATGCAAAGCATCACCTGTTTTCATTATGTTTCCTTTTAACATTCATTCTCTAGGCTGTGCTAATTCAGCAGATGACAATTTGACAATATTTTTTTTAGGAAACAGGCTTTCATATTTCGTACAATTTGTCTCCTTAGGAGAAAATTTGCATGGAATGTCAAAGCCTACTTTCTGGGGAAAAAAAAAGTCAATTAGCAGGTATAATAAGAACAATATTTCAAAATGCTGTCTGCTGAAATTTTTACACAGCATACTTAGTATTAATCCATTTACACCTAATGGATTCTTCAGTTTTGGATAGTAGACTATGGTAATCCATTTCTTATTACTAATCCATTTCTTATTTAAGAGACACTGCAGATTTCTGTCTACTTCAATCAAGTTCAATGACAAACAGTGCAGCGCCTGATCAGATGCCACATTTTGCAGCCTCAAGTATCTGATGGGAATTCTTAGATAATTTTCTCTATAAAAACATATTATGGCTACACCTCTGAAGCAGCTTGATAAGGCATTTCTGAGTAGATGTACCACAATGTGTTTTATGGAGTAGTAAAAACATTTTTACCAAAAGTATGTACCACAAAATACTACAGAGAACGCTAAAACTGACAGAATAAGAAAAATGCCTACCACCACAATGGATGGGTTTTTCCACTGAAGAAAAAAGTAACATATCACTGAAAAATGTTAACCACAAGGTAAACCATAGACGAGGCCGCCTGCCTGCCCGGACATCGCTAATTTAAAGGATGGAATTTTTCCGTGAAAAACGCATCCAAAAATGGAAGAATTATATCTGGATTCTTTCAAAACTGAAAAAAAAAAAAAATGCAAATTTTCCCCTGCAAAAATAAATATATTAACAGAAGTAGTTTCAAGGAAGTATTTTCAAGTACGTCACCTTGTATACAAATCTTCTGCAATTCTGGGCCCAGTTGTTCAAAACTTTCAATCTTGTTAGTTAATGTATCGTTAGAACTTTGATCATTAAATATGGCATATGCGCCAATATTTTTGCTGAAAAAATGTGAATAGCTTTTGCAGCTACTCACATTTTTTCAGCAAAAATACCTGTGAATAAGATACTGTACTTACTAGAACAGTTGACATTTTGACCACTAACAAGCTCATTAAGCTAACAATACTTTGAACAACTGGGCCCTTGAAAAGAGCTCTTATGGCAAACACTAATATCAAAGGCCCAGATCAACCCTATTTCTCAGTAAATTAAAAAAAAAAAAAAATCAGAGTATCATCTGCTGACATTGAGACTGGGCTATAAGGGTCAATTAATAAGTAGAAGAATCAGATAAAAACATTTTTCTTATTTCTCCAGGAAAAACATACACCATAAAACCCTGAAGTGTTGGGACAGACAGGCTAGAGCAAACAGTGTAGACCCAGTTCAGATGCCGCAAAATGCGGCATCTGATCTGGGTCTACACTGTTTGCCACCCATCTAGCAGGTTTTATGACACATCAACAGGAAATGAACTGGACCTGTAAAGAGTATAGAACAAGTATGGTAAAGTATTGAGGTGTTCCAATATTTAAGGTAAATACAGTATTATAAAGTATAATGGCAAGCACAAAAGACCATGATCTGATTATGGACCTGTACTGTTTGCACATACCCTGAAGACAAATCTACTCACAGCAAGGCTAAAATTTATTTTTAATGAATTAGAAGAGCACATGTATCCAATAGTGTATTTACTATGGTAAATGTCCTAAAATTTTATTTCCTTTTTTTTTTTTTTTTGCTTAAATTTGCTTTTTATGCATTTGTCTTTTAAAATGCTTAGTGGAATGACAAACAGTGAAGACCCTGATCAGACTGCTCCTTCAGAAGCAGTCTGATCTGGGTCTGCACTGTTTGCATATGGCATTTTGTCAGAAACCTTAGCTGGGGTGGTCGGGTGGTGCAAAGGTGTCGTGTATCTTACGTCACCGGGGCGTCCAACTGATAATGGCTTACAGCTGGGCAAGGCCTGCTATCCTTGTAGCAGGTAAGGGTAGATGGGGAATATTTTTATTTCTTCTGTTTCTTCACTTTCATTCCTGTTCCTTTCTTCCCTGTCCCTCTCTTTAATCTCTTCTATCACTTTTCTCCCTTTCTCTGGGAGACGACACAAAATGACCCACAAGGGTTGACGTGTCGTTAAACCCAAACACAATCAATCAGAAACCTTAGTGTTTGAAATTTTAGGACATTTACCGTATTAAAGAACATAGCTACAGATAACTTTTTTTTAACAAAAATTTATGGCAGTTTTATTTTTTTCATAGAAACTCATAAACCCATTTTAGTCTGAAACCCCCAAAAAGGTAATTGGCAAATAGTACAGATCCAGATCAGATGCCACAGAATGTGGAATCTGATCAGGGTCTACACAGTTTGCAGTAAGTACAGGAATTTCTATAAAACATACATGTAGCAATAATAAAAACTAACCAAACACCCTGCTATTGGAAATAGGCCGGTCTAAAGTGTTGTGGTAGAAGAGTGTATTCGATATAAATGGGTTAATAAGGATTGTGTTGGGTTTTAATGATACATCAACCCTTATGGATTATTTTGTGTCATCTTCCAGAGAAAGATAGAAAAGAGATAGAAGAGATAGTAGAGGAGATGAAAGAGATGGACAGGGAAGAAAGAGGGACAGGAATGAAAGTGAAGAAATAGAAACATTCTCTACCATTACCTGCTACAAGTATAGCAGGCGCCCAACTGTAAGCCAATATCAGTTGGACGTCCCGGTGATGTAAGATACACGACACCTTTGCCACACCCGACCACCCCCCCCCCCGGGTTAAGAAAATTTATACACTTACCATTTTCTACAAGTTTTTGTGGAGAAATAAGAAAAAAATATTTGTCTGGATACTCCCCTGTATGAAATGCCTTGGTTTAGTCCATCAATGAGGCAGCACGAGACAAATGATCAAACTATACTCCATATATGTACCGCCTTTTTCCCTACCCCACCCTGCCCAAACAAAACAGGCTGAGACAGTACTACAATAAAAAACAAGTAAAAGGCCAGCAGGTACAAAACTGGCTATCAGCAGTGATATTTCTGAAGAAAGCTCCAGATTATATTCTTTCTCTGACAACAGAATACTGGCATCTTTCTTAAACATACTGTGGGCATTACATTAGGGACATCTTCGCACTGAGGAGATTTTAATGAGATTCCAAAACATACATATGATACTTTGAGAACCTATGACAGCACAGGCCCAACAGATTTCCAGATAGAGGGGTATCCAGATAAATATTTTTTGTTCGGTATCCGTTCCTAATTACCGCACACACCCCTATAAGCACACAGTCAAGCAATTCCGTAGTCTTCAGATTACGGCCAATGTACTTTTTGTCTTCTTCTTTATAAAGGTATAAGATGTGAATACCCATTTAAATTGCATTGACTTGTCGACGGAATTGAAATAAGTATCCACAACATATGCTTTTATAATGCAAATCAGAAAAAAAATTGCATAAACATCACGTGTCCATAGTATGGGTGAATACATATTTCTCCAAGTTTTCCCAGTAACTTTGAAAAACATAAGCGCAGTGCGGTAATTAGGTCGAATACAATATTTCTCCATGAAACTATATGATGCGATTACATGTTAGAAGCGCCTCAGTGAGGCACTTCTAACGAATATCAACACAAGTTTTCGTGGAGAAATAATAAAAATATCAATACTTTTTGGTTGGAAAAAAACAAGCTTTATCTGGAGTTCTGGTTGTGCATATGTGCAGTCTAATCTTTTCTGTCCACCTGAAAAAATTGGATACTGTAAAATAAACAAGCATACAGCAAAGACCTTCATCAGACTATAGAGAGATCTGCTGACTAATCCGTCTTTACTGGCCACATACACCCCAAAGCATCTCGTAGGCTTTTGTTTCGATATTCATTGTGTACCAGCATATGTTTATTCCACTGCTTTGGATGTGACTGCCCTTATTTAACTTTATTACACAAGTATGGCACCATCCCTTAATAACAATGGTTGGGATCCATGAAATGGCACACTAATGTATAAGAAAAACATGAAACGATAATAGCCCACCATTATTGTAATCCCTTTTGTAATCCCAAACCTGATCTCCACAGTACCAATGCACATACCAAGTTTGGTGAAAAATACATTGATATTTACACGCATTATCTTCCAAAAATGTAAAATACTGAGAGATGGGTGTATGAAAGATGGACAGACACATGGATGACCAAAGTGAAACTATAATACCCCGCCTCAGTGTGATGGGGTATAAAAAGGCTAAAATATTCAAAGTTCCTGATGAGAGGGGAAATCTTTTTGTTTTCCAGAAACAAAAGAATAACAAAAATAATCCTAAATTATCAGCAAAATTATCACCTTGTGTACTGAACTTCTAGAAAAATGAGTATTTGGAAGGCGCTTTGACAGCTCTGTGGCAAAACATTAAAATGAGGCTCCAGTGTAATTTGGTGATAAATCTGGATAATTTTTTGCACAAAACAAACATTGTAATTACTCATTAAAACAACCTCAGCAAGGTGACTTAATTTATGAGTATTCATATTTGGTTACAAAAAACTATCATCTGACTTCTGTTCTTACATGTATGTGTATTTTATACCTAAAATATATATGTACATATCAGGCTTGTTATAATATTATGCACTTGTAATGCTATGCCCGTCCATAGACTCCAACCACACTATTCAGAGGATTTCTAAAGGAGGAGTACTTTGTGACAATTCTGGGATAATTCTTCATTCCTCATAAAATAAATGTTGTGGGTACTCATTAAAAGCACTTCACTGAGGTACTTCTAATGAGTACCCACAACATGTTGTTAATCCCAGAGTCATCAAATACTTCTTCTTAATTCTTTCACTGCCACAGGCGATAATAATAGGCTTTTGCAAACAGCATAGATCCAGATGAGACGGCTCATTGAGCCGTCTCATCTGAATCTACGCTGTTTGACATTCAGTCTTTCAACTTTACACATAACGCCTTTCCAAGCAATAGTTTGTTAAAATAAAAAAGCAAACGACAAATATCATCTGAAATTTGGCACAGAAAGAGTTAACAGAATCCTCTGACTTGAATATGTTAGCTTCATTATAATGCTATGCACTTATAATGCTATACCAGTACATACAGTGAACTGGAGCCAATCACTGTTACAAAAGGACTCTCCTGACTTGTGTATGCCCTCCAATCCCTCTCCTACTGGCACTGTCCAAAGAGATAACTTAACCCTTATCCTGCTGAATAATTTAATTAGCCACACCCATTTCTGACTATAAGCCAATCAGATTACATCATATAATGTTTTCGTTCAAATTCTCAAACTGAATGACAAACAGGGTAGATCCTGATCAGATGGCTTCTCTTCAGAAGCCATCTGATCTGGATCTACACTGTTTGCAAAGGTAGTCGTGAACAGCAGGATAAGGGTTAAGAGCTACAATACATAAATGTCTTTCATTTCACAAAACACTAACAATAACTGCCATATTTTGAGCTGTATCAGGCAAAAATGTCTAACGCGCATATGCCACCAGTGAATCTGTGCAGTCTTGTTTGTGTTGAGGTTTACCACCCAGTCAACCCAATAGGGTCATGTTGAACATGGCCAGTTTGCCTAAGCACACTATTACTAGGTAAGCTTAGTCCTCCAAGCGGTTAACCAGTATTGTGCACATTCTTTCACCAGAAACTGACAATCAAGAACCAGCAGAAGGGAGAGAATGAGCGTAGAAAATATTTTGTGATCAATCTCCATGAAAGAATGTTGCCAACCCAGCAGGGGTCGAACCTGCAACCCCCTGATCACCAGTCAGATGCGCATCCAACTGAACCACCAAGGCTGGCACACCTGTCCAGTCTAATCAGGGCTTTTGCGATTGGCTTAAAGCCTTATAGAATCATTGGATACTTCAGAATGTATCAACAGAAAACAAATGTCATAATGAAATTGCACAATTTGCCAAATCAGCAGTCTTGACATATGCTGAACCTTTTACTTGATGCAGCTCATTTAAAAAACACACCGGCGCATTAACCCTAAAATGCCAAGCAAAAGTTGTAGCAGATGTTATTCTAATTTTTTCAGAAAAAATGTCTTGACATTTCATGTGAATCGTCTGCTTGGCAGACGATTCATATGAAATGTCAACTTATTTTCTGTAAAAAAATAATAAAAATGTCTGCTGTAGTTTTGATTGGTACTTTAAGGGTTAGGAGAATACATGTAGTATGACTGTCAATAGACAATAAATGAGTGACATTTGTCTCTTACGGTTGAAGAAATTTGATGAAATGGTAGGCCCTATTTTCTGACAAAAGTAAGACAAACATCACTATATTGTTGTCCACTACTTAGGAAAAATGTTCACCCTTAAAGTGCCATTCAAAATTGTAGCAGACGACATTATGAAATTTAAAATTAAAAAAAAAAAAATCTTAGAAATTAAGGCTTGATATTTCATGGAAATGTCTGCATGGCAGAAGACTCCCATGAAATGGCAATCCTTATTTTCTTGGAAAATTAAGAAAAATCAACATTTCAGAATGTGTTATAACTGGCACTTTAAGAGTCAAGGTCATTCTCCTAATGTTCCAACTCACCTGAGCTGGGAACTAATCAAAGATGCTCAATGACAAAAATGTGTCAAGTTAGGATCAACTAAGCCTGTATACCAGTACTGTTATATACCAGTACAGTATGCCTATAAATGTTTGCATCTCAGTAAATATACCATATATATTCCAAATATTCAGATATGCTGAGCAAACAGTGTAGGCCCAGGTCTAATTCTCCAAGGAAAGGTTTGATATGGGCTTGCACTGTTTCCAATTCAGCTAGCACTTTTAGACAACTTTTAGACAACCATCAGCTTGTCAAATGGATTTGTTCAAAATTTAACCCTTCTCTTGCTGAACACGCCCTCTCTTAGCAAACCGTGTAGATCCAGATCAGTTGGCTTCTGCCAACTGATCTGGATCTGCATTATTTGCCATTCAGTATTTGAATTGTATCAACAACTTGGATCAAGTAATCTGATTGGCTGAAAATTAGAAGTGGGTGTGGCATCTTAATTTATTCAGCATGACAAGAGTAAGGATCAGTATCAGCATAGCTCTAGATAAGGCGCTTTTTCCAACCAAAAAGTTATGATATTTTTCAGATTTCTTCATGAAAACATATGGTTTGGTACTCTTAGAAGTGCCTCAGTGGCACTTCTAATGTGTACACACGTTTTCATGGAGAAGAAAATAGTATGTCGATACCCCTTCTTATCTGGAACTATGGGAATGATAATGATATACAGAGCAAAAATATGTTTTGTCAGAGTAAATATGGTAAAACTGAACAGTAAATCAAACAGTGCAAAAGCACTTGCTGGTCTGGGTCTTTCTTCATGATGATCACAGACAATTTCTCCATAAAACATGTTCTTGTATCTCAAGAGAATTGTACTGTCAGAATTAATATTAACTCAATATTTTTACCTTGAGTACAATTCTGGAGCCTGCATGTCACGAGTATCCTTAACCATTAAATCTCAGCAGATGACATTTTTTTTTTTTTATTTTCATCAGTGAATCGGTTCGGATATTCCATGCAAACTGTCTCCTGGAAACAATTTGCATAAAGTTTCAAACCCTATTTTCTGGAACAAATAAGAAACATATTTCAAAATGTGATCTGCTGAAATTTTTACCCAGTATGCAAAGCATTAACTGGTCCCCAGCTTTAAAACTGGCACTCATAGAAATAAAAGCTGCCAACAGTTCATAAACATCTCTATAAATAAATTTTACTGTAATGTACATGATTTGATGCTGTTTAATGTAGATGACAATACGGCAAGGTCATGCAAGGTCATGAATATTCCACTTCTCCTGATGATCCAGTTCTAGCACCTGAAAAAAAACCAAAACAAAAACAAAATGAATACATGGAACCATAATACCCCACCACTGATAATACCACACCACTATCATGTGGCAGGCAGATAACTGTCAAAAACTGATAAAAATTTACCCATAAGCAACCCAAGCCTGATCTCGACAGTATCAATGCACACACCAAGTTTGGTGAAAATCCATTGATATTTACCCAAGTTATTGTCTGGAAATGAAAATATGGACAGATGTACAACAGACCGAGAAGGACAGATACACGGATGACAAACGTGACACCATAAAACCCCACCACAATCACATGGCATACAAATAACAAATAAAAAAACACTGGATCTCTTAACCCATTTATGCCTTGTGTCCCATAAAAGGGATATTAGCAAACAGAGTAGACCCAGATCAGAAGCAACAGAATGTGGCTTCTGATTATGGTCTACACTGTTTGCATTTGGCTTCTGATCATGGTCTACAGTTTGCATTAAGTACAGGAATTTCAATATAAGATTGTAATAGTAAAACTAGTCAGACATCCCTACACTTGGAAATGGATTTATCCAAAGAATTGAGAAAGCAGAGTCCAATCGGCATAAATGGGTTAAAGTCCCCTTTATAAATGGTTCATCATAACTGCTTTAAAGGTGTTGTAAGCGAACAAAAATATCTAATTTTAAAGAATTTATACATTTTTATTTGGATACATCATAGTTGTTCAGCTAACATGGTTTTTGCTTTGGATCCGAGCAACAGTGTTATAAAGAAGTTGTGGTGTAATATTTCCAGTAAGCCGTACTGCAACAATGAGCAAGAATCCTAGACAATAGGCCTTGGCAGTGTAGACCCATCTCAAAACTAGGGTCTGCACTGTTTGCCATTCATTAGGGATTTTAGTTGCATCTTAGAGCAGTCAGATGGATTTGTTTCAATTTTAGGATAAGTATGGTGTCCTAATATTTAGGGTATTTAAAGTAAGATGATGATGGTAAGTTCAGGTTTAAAGATGCATCAACTGAAAGCCCTCTTGTCTTAGTCTTCAACCCTCTCTAAGCAAATTTAGCAGATGGCAAAATGATATTTTTTTCTTATTTTTACCAGCAAACGGGGATCTGACAATTCATGCAAATTGTCAGGATTTGACAATTCATGCAAACTGTCAGGATTTGACAATTCATGCAAACTGTCTCCAATAACATTCAGTAGATTTTCTGCCTCTTTTTTCAAAGAGAGAAAACTTGGGTTTTTCCTGTTTGCTTTTCTACATACCAAGCCCTTTCCAAAAAGGGGTCTGTGCTAAAAGACACAGAACCCCTTCTGAAAAGAGGTCTTCTCTAAAATGAAAGAATTTGCTCCCTTTGGGAGCAAATTCTTTCCATTTAGAGTAGACCCATTTTGAGAAGGGAGGAACAACACTTCTGACAGAGTTTCTTTCCTTGGAAGTGTACCAATTCCCCTTAGAAGTGATTGCTTATATCTAAAGTTGGCATTTTAACTAGAACATCGCAAATAACAGAACTTACTTTCTCGTTCCTTTTCTCTTCTCCTAGCCCTCTTTCGTCTTCTGTCTATGCAAGCAACTTCCGCTTTGAGACTCATGTAAATTTTGCGTATTTCCTGAACTTTGTCAACCAGGAATGCTATTCTTTCATTGCCTTCGAGATATTTCCCTTCATCTGAAAAAAACATTAACCAACTTGTTCACTTGAATCGTCACTGGGGACCTTCCAATTACAGATCAGAATATGAGCACTGAGCAGTTTAACGGTATGTCCACCAGTGAGGGACATTTGCATCAATATGGTAAATTAACATGTCAAGTTAGCAATATCCATATGCATATAATTAGGGGATAACTGCTTTCAAATTTGGCATTTGGGGAGGTAAATCGGCGGTTTTACGGTCGGAAATTTCGTTTTACGGCGACGCGTCAGCGGAGCCGTAAAACGTAATTTGCGACCGTAAAACCGCCGATTTACCTCCCCAAATGACAAATTTGAATGCAGTTATCCCCATTCTAATGCATTTATTAATTTTTCTGTTGAAAAGTTGTACTATTTGCACGAAGCGACAAGTGTTGTGAGCTGCAGTAAAAGCAAATGCCAGCCAATGAGATGCGACGTTACGTGATGACGTCGGATTTCCGACAGTATATAGCAGAATATACCGTCGCAAATTTTTGACGTTACCCAATCAGACGTCGCGTTACATACGCAAGTGCATTAGAATACCCATTTAACTGTCTCCATTTGCTAATATTTACATTCTCCGAGCTTTAACAGGAAAAAACACCTGTAGTTTACTATTGGAATGTAATGTTGATCATACTTCAATAAATACACAGACTTGCACGGCATTGAATGAAATCAAAATAGCCACTGCAGATATGCAGATGTTATGCAACATTTTTCCAATCCTATCATCGCAACTACTGAAAAGATCATCATTTGAGCAGTTCTTAGTTTTGAAGAAGAATATTATTTGGGTCTGAAAGTCAATGGAGCGTGATCATTTGAACGAACTATCAATTACATTTCAACAGTAGGATCAATGTGGAATTTGGTGGAAATTGGCTAAATGGTTTCTGAAGAATCATGATTTTATACATGTAAACAGCACAGTGGCTGGGAAATATAATAAACATAAACAAGATGGAGGCCATCTTAGATTTCCAATCAGGATGATTTTAGCTACTGTTGATCTACAAGCTACCTCAATACTTCCAATATAAATGTACAGGGCCCATACAAATGCATTGGGAAGCAAATTTGACCTTGCCATAAAAAGGTCAAACGTCAACATAGGACCATCATTTTAGCTATTTTGGTAGATCTCCTGTCTCCCATAATTTGTGCAAACATTAGGGCCCAGAGTTTATTTGGTTCTGGAGAAGAAGATTTTTAAAGATTTTTACCATATATGGGCATGGCAGCCATTTTGATCAATGGACCATGCCCATTTTAGCAATCTTTTGTTCTCCTGCCCCAAGGAGGCTCCATATGAAATTTGAGCAACACTGGCCCAGAGGCTTCAGAGGAAAAGTCATTTGAAATTATCAACATTTTTTCCATACAAATGTATGGGGCCCATACAAATGCATACAGAAGAAAACTTGACCTCGCCGTAAAACGTCAAATATCAATGTACAACCATCATTTTAGCAACTGTAGACCTCCCGTCCCTGATGATTTGTGCAAAGTTTCAGCCACAAGGCATCCTCAGTTCTGGTGAAGTAGATTTAAAAGTTTTTACTAAGGCTGGCACAATTAATCGGATAATCGATTAATTGATCGATAAATTCCACAAAAATGATTATCATTACTGATTTGCTAACAATCGATCATTTGATTTCTGTGTCTGTTACTTTACCGTATTTACCTTATGTATTCAGACATCTCACCTCCTTACCATACTTAATCTAAAATTTGAACGAGTACAGTTTACTACCCACTGTTGTGTCTAAAAATAGCTGGATGGGTGGCAAACAGTGTAAACCCTGATTAGATGCCGCGTTTGCGGCGTCTCATCAGGGTCTACACTGTTTGCTCAGGCCTGTCTGACCAAATACATACAAGAAAGTATATGAAAAGGTAAGAGTCCAGCTCAGACAGGTAAAATTAAGACCAAATATTCAGTTATTACTAATCGATTATCGATCACAATTTTAGAACTGCTAATTGATTATCTTTTCAGCTCCGATTAGCCAGCCTTAGTTTTTACCATATAGGGGCATGACGGCCATCTTGGTCAATGGACGGCAACTAGTTTAGCAATCTTTCATTCCCCTGCCCCAGGGAGGCTCCAAATAAAATCTGAGCAACACTGGCCCAGGGGCTCCAGATGAGGTCATTTGAAATTCTCAACATTTTTCACATAAACATGCATAGGGAAGCAAACTTGACCTCTGAAAAAAAGTCAAATGTCAATGTACAACCATTATTTTAGCTATTTCGGTAGACCTCTCATCTCCGATGATATACACAAAGATTCAGCCACAAGTCATCCTCGGTTATGGAGGAGAAGATTTTTAAAAGTTTTTAGCATATATGGACATGGCATGGTCAATGGATGGCAACCATTTTAGCAATCTTTCATTTCCCTGCCCCAAGGAGGCTCCAAAGGAAATTTGAGCAACACTGGCCCAGAGGCTCCAGAGGTGAAGTCCTTTGAAATTCTCAACATTTTTCCCATACAAATGCATAGGGAAGTAAACTTGACCTGGCCGTAAAAAGGTCAACTGTCTCTGTACGACCTTTATTTTAGCAATTTTGGTACATCTCTCGTCCCCGATGATTTATGCAAAGATTCAGCCCCAAGGCATCCTCGGTTCTGGAGAAGAAGGTTTTTAACCATATATGGGCATGGTGGCCATCTTGGTCAATGGACCGCGACCATTTTAGCAATTTTTCATTCCCCCAAACCTAAGGAGGCTCCATATGAAATTTGAGCAAAATTGGCTCAGGGGCTTCAGAGGAGAAGTCGTTTGAAAATATTAACAGACGGCTGCATGGACTGACGGACGACGGACGAAAAGTGATCACAATAGCTCATCCTGAGCATAGCTCAGGTTTAAAAATGGTTCTCTCCAATATGATTGGATGATTGCAATGCTAGGACATCAACTACGATCTTCTGCTGTTAATACAAAAACTGCATGCAACTGTTTTCTGGTTTCAAATTTAGCCCTCGAACCAGATGTTTATGTCAGATATTGGACGAAAAATAATATAAGTAATAAAGGCAATTTATTTAATGTTCATTGAAGTATGAACAACATTGAGATGCAAGAAAAGTTTACATGAACTCCTCTGGGATTCATTTACTGTGCTCGTGATCAAATGTTGTTCATACTTCAATGAACGCTAAAAAATTAACTTCATTTCTTAAATGACAACAGTATAATGGGTATGTACATGCAAATGGGTATTGCTGATCTGACATGTAATTTTCACACCACCAACGTGCAGAATAACTTGGTCTATCCAATTTTTTTTTTTTTTTAATCCAAAGGTGTTTCTAAGTTTTTTTTTTTTTTTTTTTTTTTGTTGTTTTTTTTTTAAACCCATTTAAACTTGGTGTCCCATAAAAGGGATATTGACAAACAGTGTTGACCCAGATCAGAGGATGCTGAATGTGGCATCTGATCAGGTCTACACTGTTTGATTAAGTACAGCAATTTCTACAAAACTTGGTAATAATAAAAGCTAATCAGCCACCCCTTCTATTGGAAATGGAACTGTCCAAAGACTAGGTAGAAGAATCGGCATAAATGGGTTATTTAAACAAATTTTAATTCAGATATTTGATAAAAAGTATTTAAAGTAATGTGTATTCCTTTCAATGATGGTGCTGTTCTATAGAAAATATCTTTGATCATTAGCTTTAACTTGTATTCTTTTTTATTTCTTTATGATTCCATTTATGATTTGAGTTGAGTTGTGAGTTTTACAGCCCAGTCAACAGGATAAGGTTATATCAAGCCAGTCAGTTCACCTATTCACATTTTTCCTGGTCAGATTTAGTCCTCTAAATGGATAACCAACACTTGTGCACATACCTTTGTCAGTAACTGACCACTGCCTTTTTGAACCAGTAGGTGGTGAATGGCCTTAGAAATAATTGCATGATCAATCTCCATGAAAGTTATGTGGCCAGGCTGGTATTCAAACTTCATTTATTTATGATTTTATCTATACTGTTTACCCTAAGTATTCATATAGGTTAATATTTAAAGAAATTAAGGTAACTGGTATTCAAGACAATAACTTACCGAGATTGAAGTTATATTTTGGTGGCCTAGGTGATCGGTTGCGGTGTGAGTGATTTGATGACAATTTGGGTGCATAGCTGTCGGATGTATAATGAGGACTACGGCACTTCGCTGACAGATTAGATGCATCTTCACTGTCACTCTCTGAAATATTACAACATCAATATTACTAGACATTCTGTTATATTGATTCTAGAAGATCCAAACATTGTCACCGTATTTAGTTACTGGTAAAACGTTGTTTAAAGTGATATACTTGACAGAATTTTACACGGGAGGTATCTTTTAAGACTTATGTTTGCTTTTCTGTACACAAGTCTCCTTCTGAAAGGGGTCTAAACGGAAAGAATTTGCTCCCTAGGGTGACAAACCAAGCATGACAGAGTTACCTTCCCTGAAAATGTATCTGTTCACCTAGAGAAGCAATTTTTTCCTTTCAAAGTAGACCCATTTTCAGAAGGGAGAAAAATAATTTTCAGTTGCCTCCCATGAAAATGTATCCATTCACTTTAAGGTCCACATCTTACTAGATAACTTAACCCTTGCCATGCGGAGTAAATTAAGCCGCACCCACTTCTAAACATCAGCAAATCAGCTTGATCCAGTTTGTTGATACAAATTCACATACTAAATGACAAAAATGGCTTCTTCTACTGATATGGATCTACACTGTTTGCAGAGGCAGGGCATAGCTGGGTTCAGCCAGACCAGGATTTATTCTTAAATAGGTGTATACTCTAAAGCCATTTTGAATCTGGTATGAAAGAGAAAAATGAGCATCTCATTCATAATACAGTATAACCTCAATGGCTTGAACCCAGCTGGCTCGTTTACCGTGGATGATTCGAGCTCTTTTTTCAGTCCCTACAAAATCCTTCCAATAGCTCAAGAAAACAAATATTTAGAGATTTTTTTTATTTTATCATGGAATTGTATGTTGTGTGTACTCATTAGAATCGCCTCATTGAGGCAATTCTAATGAGTACACTCAACATACAATCATTGTATAGAAAATAAAAAAGATTTCCCTAAATTATCGCTATTTGCCTCCTGAATTGGTGCCATGATTAACCCTCAGTGGCTTGAACTACCCATGTCTCGAACTAATTTCCATGGTCCCAAAGACGTTTGAGCCATTGAGGTTCGACTGTATATGGTGCAATAATTTGTGGAAGGATAATATTTTGGTAAAATGTACATTGATCAGCTATGACTCATATCAGCTTGCACATCTGACCAGACTTAACTGTTTCAGAAACAGTCTTTAGATAGAATGGTCTTTAAAAGAAAGATAAAAAGACTCAGATCAGACTGCATAACTGTTCTTATACAGATTAAACCTCATCTTAGTAGAGGTTACAAATGGAATTTTTATTGGTTCTGTCATTAGTAATCATTGAGGCAATTTCAAGGAGTACTCACAACATACTTTTGTAGAAAAAAAAAATAAGAAAAATATTTTTCTGGATATTTCTCTTTAAGCTATAGCAAATTCTGAACTCCCAGTGTACATGTTGCACAGTAAAAGGAATATCCAGATAAATATTTTTTCTCCAAAGAACACTTACATTGTGGGTAATCATCAGCATCTTCAGTGAGGGAATTTAATGCATAGCTCCAGATAAGAATGCATATCCACATTATATTTTTTCCTTATTTCTCCACGAAAATATCTGTTGTGGGTACTCACTAGAAGTGCCTCGGCCTTGCCGAGGCACTTCTAGTGAGTACCCACAACAGATAATTTCGTGGAGAAATAAGAAAATCATCAATATGTTTCGGTTGAAAAAATGTCTTATCTAGAGCTATGTTAATGAATAAATTAACACTGTGAAGGCTAAAAATAAATGCCAAAACTTTAAGGCCAAAAATGTATGTTTTGCCAAACCATCAAAATCAAACAAGACCTGATGCCAGAAGGCTAGCTTGTGCTTGCCCATCAAGTAAAAAAAAAAAATTAAATGTAAAACTTGAACATCTTGGAAGCTTCTGCTTTCGTAGTTATATACAAGCTTCTACAAATGTTAAAGTTTCTCATTCATACCGATGGCCATGCCAGGGAATATTGTAACAGGTCTTCTCATACTTTTGTACATGCAAGCTAAAAAGGCAGTACAATGAAAATGTCATTTACACTCACCTGCAGCTTTTGATCTGTTATACGATTTATTTCGGCTAACACGTTTCCGACGTTTGGTTGGTGTTGGTTCATCAGATTCTCGTCTACGTTTTGTTGAGTGCACAGCTACATCAATACTACCCTCTGAGCCAGCCACCACACCACTACTACCAGATGACGGACTAGTATTGCCAATACCCCAAGGAGATTCACTACCTACTGGCTGAGGATTTACACAAACTTTTGAATTAGTTTCTAAATTACTAGCACTAGCACAAACATTTATTTTGACCTGTTCTTGGCTATTTTGAGAAGCACCATCAGAATCATGTTCTGGTGTAGATGGTGGAGTATTTGCAAACAAATCTCCTTTAAATGGTGTTGATTTGAATTCTTTGGACACAGCACTTTCTTGATTTTGTTGAGACTCTTTCAGTTTGCATTCTACTGCTTCGAACAATGGCTCAAACCCTTGCGTTTCTTGAATAACATTTATATTTGGTTTCTTAGATTCAGGGCTTGCAGATCTAGATCTTATTTTCTCATCACATCTTAAATCTATGTCCGATTTACTTTCAACATTTGCACTATTTTCTAAGCTTTCTTTTTCCTGGTTCTCGACACATCTTCTTCTCCTTCCACCTATCTTCTTCTTAGGCCCATAAAGATCCTGCAATTCTTCACTGTTCAATTTTTTCTTGGATTTTTTCCTAACTTTTTTCTTTTCAGTTTCTGTCGCATCACTTTTTTTCTCCTCACCGGAAACTGGAATCAATTCATCTTTTACAATGGTCGGAGTCATTAAGTCTATGTTATCTCCACTCTCTGTAACCTTCTCAGTTTTCACTCCTGCTTCAATATCAATAGTTTTCACTGTTTCAAGAGCTGTATGCACAACAACAGAATCAGCCGGTTTCTTCGGCTCTTTACTTTCAGGTTCATTGTCTATGTCCGGTTTCTGGTTATCAGTGTTTATTGCCTCCTCTTGAGGTTCTTCAGCACTTTTTATGAATACAGAATACACATGCTTTTTCTCTGCCAGGGTTATGAAGGCTCTTCTCTCAGGAGAAGCTGAAGTCTTTATTTCAGATACAGTTGCAGTTTTATCAACTTGTGCAACTCTTCCTTTCCTTAAATTCTCTTTTACTTCTTTTTCTTTTACCTCCTTTCTTTTTCTTCCTCGTCTTTCAACTTCTGAATCTGATTTGGAAAAATCCTTGGCATCAGTCAAATTTTTAACAACTGGCACAATACCTACTTCTTCTTTTTCAATTTTCTGCAATAAGTTTGAACCTTCATTATCATGCAAAGATCTTCTTGGACTTTCTTTCCTTGGGCTTTCTTTTTTGGGGCTTTCCTTCCTACAATCTTCCATCAAGACAATAGGTTTTTTCCTATCTCTGTGGAATTCTGGTTCAAACTCTACTTCATCTTTGAATTCATATGGAGAGTCTTCAGGAAATTTATTCACAACAGGTGACACTTTTAAATCTACTACCTTTTCTGTTTTCTTTGCAGCCTCATCTGTGTCACATTTAAACAAACCTTTTTTATTCTTCTTATCAACAGTTTCCTTCTTTTTAGTATCTTTATCTTTGTTATCAAGTTTAACAACACTAGGTGGACTTGCTGCTACAAGCTGAGCTTCTACAAGCTGAGCCTCAATTTTCTGTAAAATTGGCTCATCCACTTTCTCATGTTCTACAACCTTAAGAACAGGCGCTGTATCATCAGTTTCTTTCAAGTCTAATTTTGTTTCTTCTTTCTCTTCCCCTTCTAACTTATCTTTCACAATGTCTGTCATCTTACTGAGTTGAGGGGGACTTCTATCTATACTCCTGTCTAGACTAGTATCTTCTTCAAGATCATCAGTACTCTTGTCCATTACAGGGCTAGTGGCTATGGAAGGCATTGTATTCTTTACTTGGTCTTTCTTTTCAGGTTCTGTACCAGTTTCTTCTTCTCCATCAGTCTGATCACTCTCTTCACTCTCAGAACCTTTGTAATATAAACAAACAGGACATGAATTGTGATCTGGTGACCATTATCAACAGGACTCAGAAAAGCAGATGCTTCTAATGAATAGTTCTCTTCTTTACATACCTCTAAGTGAGTTTTTTTTTTTCTGTCAAAAAGTACTGATAGTTTTTCTTATTTCCCCACAGAACAAGCATCATGCACCCACATTTTTTGAATGAGTGTTTCATGGAATAATTCTGTCCTTTAAAATAGAGACGTCTGGGCATGCAGGCAGGTGTTAGGCAGGCTATTGGTGTTGTCCAAGGTTTACAATTTGGTTAATCTTTTTTTTTTTTCAAGGTGATATGCTATCTATATTCTTCAATGGAAAAACCAATCCATAATGACTTTAGGCATTTTTTTTTGTTTCTTGGTGAAATAAGAAAAACAATGCTCCAGAAAGGACTAAAAGGACTATCCAGAAAATTATTTCATTTCTCCACAAAAAAGTAAATTATGGTACTCATTAGAAGTGTCTCTGTAAGGGGCTTCTGATGAGTACATACATTTTCATGGAGAAATAAGAAAAATTATCCACTCTTTTTAGGTGAAAAAGTTTTTTATCTGAAGCTATGGAAATTCATTTCTTTACTAGAGCTATGCAGGTGATCAGTGTGAGTCACATCATGCGAAAAGGAGTTTTTGGGCATATGTGAAATGCACATATACAAAACATCCTGTGCATCCACTATCACGTCAGGGCCTTTGTTGTCCATCATTATATTCTACATTAACCAGTGATTTTTCAAGTGGTCAGCAAAAGCCAGGCCTGATCCAACAACACAGATGTCTTGGTGCAGACACTGAACTGCTACTGTTACAATGAACCCAGCGGGCACATGACGTTTATACAACGTCGGCTCAACGTCGATGCAACGTCATGACATTGCATCGACATTGAGGCGACGTTGTATTAATGTCATGTGCCCGCTGGGAATGAGTTGAAAACAGCCATTTCATTATGCAAGACAGTGAAAGCCTGCTTAAGGAGAATACTGTATCCAGTGCATGTAAACCTTATCCAGGACACGTAAACCTACAGGCAAGTTCAGCAAAACAGGGACAAAAGTCTCATTATTTTGATTTTCCCATTTAAGCTGAATGAATCTCAACTAATTCTGTAAAATCTCTTGATTTTGTTTTGAGTTATTGCTTAACGAAACATCAGCCCTTGTGTGTAATTTTGTGTCATATCTGAGAGAAAAAGGGAGAAGGACAGGAGAGCTAGTAGAGGAGAGGAAAGAAAGAGAGGAGGTAAAGAAAAAAGACAAGAATTCCGCGGAAGGCGTCATCGCACCTGCTGGGGCAAAAGTCACAGGAGCCACTATCAGAACGTGGTTGTTAAATAAGTTTATTTCATTCTTAGCAGTGCTTACTTGGAAAACTGGGTTGAAAAAAATGTAGACAAAGTGCCTAGTGGGGCACATATATTCCAGGCCAGTCACATTCCCTCTAATGGCTATATCTTCAGCACTGACTTTTCATATTATACAGCCCAATGATAATGGAACGTTGACGTAAAATGTGTAAAAGTCACTGGAGCATGAAATATAGGTCAAGGTCACGGGACAAGGTACCTGCTAATTCAGTGCATCAAGGAGAAGCACAATGCAAGGTATGGTGGTTGTAGGCCTTATAGTTGAGGAGTTATCAAATATCAACGTAAAATGTGTCAAATATAGGTTAAGGTCACCAAGTCAAGGTACCTGCCAAGCCAGTGCAATGAGGTGAAGCACAATGCAAGGTTTAATGGTTGTAGGTCTTATATTTGATGAGATACCGAACATCAACATAAAATGTGTCAAAGTCACTGGAGTGCACAATATAGGTCAAGGTCACCAGGTCAAGGTACCTGCCGAGTCAGTACATCGAGAAGAAGTGCTATATAAGGTTTGGTGGTTGAAGGCCTTACAGTTGAGGACATATGGAAGGGTGACGTAAAAGGTGTAAAAGTCAATGGAGCGCGAAATATAGGTCAAGGTCACCCAGTGAAGGTACCTGCGCAGTCCGTACAATGAGGAGAAGCACTATGCAAGGTTTGATGGTCGTAGGCCTTACAGTTGAGGAGATATTGAACGTTGACGTAAAATGTGTAAAAGGCACTGGAGCGCAAAATATAGGTCAAGGTCACCGGGTCAAGATACCTGCCGAGTCAGTACATCTAGGAGAAGCACTATGCAAGGTTTGGTGGCTA
The DNA here is from genome assembly GCA_964016985.1 of Anodontia alba. Lineage (NCBI taxonomy): Eukaryota > Metazoa > Mollusca > Bivalvia > Lucinida > Lucinidae > Anodontia > Anodontia alba. The sequence goes on along the minus strand of OZ024823.1, from coordinate 54,276,673 downwards.
GAGGTCTTACACTTGAGGAGATCTGGAACATTGACGTAAATTATGTCAAAGTCACTGCAGCCAAAATATAGGTCAAGGTCATCAGGTCAAGGTATCTGCCAAGTCAGTACATTGAGAAGAAGCACTTTGCAAGGTTTGATGGTTGTAGGCCTTATAGTTGAGGAGATATCGAATGTCGAAGCAAAATATGTCAAAGTCACTGGAGCACAAAATATAGGTCAAGGTCACCGGGTCAAGGTACCTGCCAAGTCAGTACATCTAGGAGAAGCACTATGCAAGGTTTGGTAGTTGTACGCCTTATAGTTGAGAAGATCTGGAACATCAACGTAAATTGTGTCAAAGTCAATGGAGTGCAAAATATAGGTCAAGGTCACTGGGTCAACATACCTGCCAAGTCAGGAGGTCAGGGAGATGTGTCATGCAAGGTATGATGGTTGTTGTAGAATTGTAGTTGATTAGAATACTAACTTCGACGTAAATGTAGAACTTCGACATAACAGAACTGTTAACAGACAGACGGACGGATGAACGGACAGACGAATGGAAAAGCGGGCACCTATGTCGCAAAGTCGGGAGGTCAGGGAGATGTTTCATACAAGGTTTGATGGTTGTTTAGTTTTGTAGTTGATTAGAATACTAACTTTGACATAAATGTCGAACTTCGACATAACAGAACTGTTAACAGATGGACAGATGGACGGACGAACAGACAGACGAATGGAAAAGTGGGCACCTATGTTGCAAAGTCAGGAGGTCAGGGAGATGTTTCATGCAAGGTTTGATGGTTGTTTAGTCTTGTAGTTGATTAAAATACTAACTTTGACATAAATGTCGAACTTCGACATAAATGTCGACAGACGGACGGACGAATGGACAGACATACGGAAAAGCGGACGCCTATGTCGCAAAGTCAGGAGGTCAGGGAGATGTTTCATGCAAGGTTTGATGGTTGTTTAGTCTTGTAGTTGATTAGAATACTAACTTTGACATAAATGTCGAACATCGACATAAATGTTGACAGACGGACGGACGGATGCACGGACGGACGGACGGACTGACGGACGGACGGACGGAAAATCGGACGCCTATATCGCACCCTGCTACAAGCAGGTGCGATAAAAATGACAGCACAGAAACAGAGGAAATGCTAACAAGATCGCACTTTGCGATGCCCTTACTACCATGTACAAAGTATTGATACTTCTCTTATTTTTCCATGAAAACACATGTGACCATTCATTTTGAAGCACTTGTTGTGATGCTTCCAATGAATACCCATAATCTATATTTTCATGAACAAATAAGAAAAATGTTTAGACAGCCCTCTTACCTCTTCACCTAGAGCTATGGTGTATATTCATGAAGTTTGATAATTCTGCACATTTTGCAAACAAACCCTCTTGACTATTGAAGACTCTACACATATACAGAATAGACTGATTGGATTGAAATCAAGATGTGGCCTTTGATCAGCGTCTACACTGTATGCCTCAAATACAGCAATTAAAATTGATATGTCAAATTTTAGGAGAAGTTTAGCAAGGAGTAATGTTGTCCAAAAATAGTTATTACAGTCGACTCTCGTTATCTTGACTTCGCTTATCTCGAATAACCGCTTAAACCGAAGTAAAATTTACGTCCCTGTTTAACACTTAAATCTAACAACAGGTAACAAAATATTATTAGGAGCAATTACTCCTCTTTTCGATAATATTTTCAATGTATGTCTATCTTCAGAGTCAAATTACAAACTCATTTGTGAAATGTGGTTGTCTGATTTTTTTTTTTTTTTTCTCAATTCTGCAAATTTGATAGGTGGAGGTACTGATATCTCGAAGTATTTCAGTGAGTCCCTTAGACTTCAAGATAACGAGAGTTGACTCTATATGTTATTTACCTTTTGAGCTTTCCATTTTCTCAACACTCCTTTTAGGTCTTCTCTTGGCTGAAAAAAAAAAAAAGATGAAACTCTGATCTTAGTACTGTATTTACCCTTCTTTGCTTTCATCATTTTTCAGAGCACTTTACTCAGAAGAAGTAAATTTGCAATTTTTTTTCATGATTTAATGCAAACCTTTGGTCATTTCAACCTAAGTACCAAAACTTTTATTCTATTTATAAAACAGATGCCCATGGGCCACAATGCTAACCAGAGTCAGATGCCCACTATGCTCACCAGGGCTCAAGCCTCAAGTGGGCAAGCAAGTTCAGTTTTGCAACCTTAACCCTTTTGCACTCAGAACCTTTAAAACACTTTGTAATTTCGAATTTTTTTTTTTTTTTTTTTTACATTAAATTTTACTCACTTTTCATATTTTCCTAGTATTCCATCTACTTGCAGTCACTTAAGGTAATTTCCAAGCCAACGTTACTTCAGCATGTCTCTGTAAGCATTTTGTACATACTTTCAGACAATTTAGCCCATGCAGCTATTTTGTTTTTTTGGTAAATCCTTAGTCTAGCCATTCAAGAACCACTGAGATTAAGAATTTCAAATTCTTTCTATCACAAATGGGTGTGATGGCCATCTTAATCATGTGACCCAGATCCCATGAACAAACTTTGATTTCCCGACCCCAGTGAGGCTATATATACAATTTGGTTTCAATCAGTCCAGGAGTTTTTGCAAAGATTTTGAAACTTCAAAATCTGAGGGACCTAGGGCCTAGGTCAGTAAATGACCTTGACCTTTCATATTTCTTAAGAATTTATTTAGCTGATGGCATAAATTAACTTTGATGTCATAAGCTACAATAGCTTCAGAAAAATCCAGTTTTGCCTTTTTCACATACAAATGCCTAAGTGATCAAAATTTTTGACTTAAAACTGGTCAAAGTCAACCAAGATCTCATGAACAAACATTCATTCCCTCATCCCACGGAGGCTCCACATGTAATTTGGTTTCAATAAGCCCAGCAGTTTAGAGTAGAAGTTAAAAACATTGAATCAGAGGCATGCAGGACAAAGGTCAATCAACTTTGATGTCACAGGCTACAACAGAATCAGAAAAATCCTCTGTTTCCTCTTGTTTTCCATACAAAAGCCTAAAGAAAGAATCTGACCTTGCCATAAAATAAAGGGTCATCATTTGAACAAATTTGATAGGGCCTGAGTCTCTAAAGCAGCATTCAAGTTTCAAGGTCATCAGCTATTTGGTTCCTAAGAAGATTTTCAAAGGGTTTTACTATATATGGGCTTGCCACGGCTATCTTGGTCATGTGACCTAGACCTAATGAACAAACTTTCGTTCTCCATAGAGGCTCCACACCCAATTTGATTTAAGTAGGCCTGACGGTTTCAGAGGAGATGTTGTTTGAAAATGTTGAGGACACTGATGCAGATGGTGAAGCTGGCGCTGGACGACAGACCACTGCCTGCGACGCTATTTGGTGCCATTCCGACGTCAGTCTTCGTTGCCACAACATTAGAAGGTCTAACGTCGTTTTTCTCAAGTCAACAATGTAAGAAATGCATGTAAACATCAGCGTTACAGTCAAAAAAGTATCAGGTAAATATTTTCATTCTTTTTCCACAGTCATATGTTGTGGATACTCATCAGAAACTCCTTGCCGAGGCTTCTAATGAGTATCCACAACATATGTTTTCATGGAGAAATAAGAAAACTATCAATATTTTTTTATTGAAAATAGATCAAACTTCAGTGAAGATGATGTTGCACCTGCCCCCACACCACCCCCAAAAGAAGTAAAGTAAGGTTTATTTCAGGTAGGAGAAATTAATATAGGAATTTCGTCGAAAGCATATGCATTTTCTCATATGATGCACGAGAAGTTGGGCTCAAAAAGTACCCACAGTCTGAACACTTTCATAAAATCTGAGGTAAGAAAATGACAAAGTTAAAGTGGAAAAAGTGACAAAAATAAATTAAAAAATCATATCGAAACCATGTGCACTTCTGCAGACCCAGGAGAAAACATGTGCAAAGTTTCAAAAAGACTGGCTTAAAATTGTAAGAGAAGTTGTAATCACAAGGTACCCACTGTCTGTATATCTGAGGTCAGAAAATGACAAAGTTCAAAAAATAGAAAAAAGAGACAAAAATTAAGGCAAGGATTATATGAAAAGCACATGCACATCTTCAGATTATGGAGAAAACCTATGCAAAGTTTCAAAAAGATTGGTCTAAAATTGTATGAGGAGTTGTGCTCACGAGGTACCCACTGTCTATACGAGGGTCCTGCAAAAAGTTTTGTCACTGGGTTCGGATTACTTCAGTGCTACGTTTTATCAAACATATTTTTATTACAAACCTTCAAAGTATTCTCCCTTTACTGAAACACATTTTTGTAACCTTTTTACCTAGTCGCGAAAAGCAGATAAATAGTCTTCTTTTGGTATCTGTTGGAGACACTGATAAATAGCGCTGCCAAGAGAACTTCTAGACATATATTTATTTCCAGAAAGCATTTTCTTAAGCCTTGGAAATAAAAAGCAGTCACAGGGACTCAGGTCAGGTGAATAAGATAGATGGTTTAAAACTTTCACCTTTTTAGAAGCCAAAAGACTTAACAACCTCACACTTATGAGAGGAGGCGTTGTCATGTTAAAAAGTAGACTCATGACCATCCTTTGCTTGGTCCATGTTCCAATGTAACAAGTAAATTGGTCAGTGTATATGACTGCATCTATTTCAATTTGAAATAACTCAGTCAGTTGGAAAGCAATTTGCACGAAATAAATGGATATCGTTAGCTATTCAACACAACATTCAAGTGCAGTGAAGCATTTTAAAATATACCTGGGATAAAACTAAAGAAGCCTATTAGTGACAGAACTTTTTGCATGACCCTCGTATATTGAGGGTGAAAAATGACAAAGTTCACAATGTGGAAAAAAAATAAAAAAAATGATCTAACAATTATATCCAAACCACATGCACATCCTCATACCATGAAGAAAACGTTTCATAATAATCATTTCACTCATAAGAGGTTCCAACTGTTTATATATAAAGGGTGAAAAATGACTAAGTTCACAATGTGAAAAAAGTAACAAAAAATGTTCTAACAACTATACCCAAACCACATGCACATCCTCATACCATGAAGAAAACACATCCAAAGTTTCAAAACAATTGGTACAAAACTGTAAGAGGAGTTGCGATCAAAAAAGGTACCCACTGTCTATATATTGAGGGTGAAAAATGACTAAGTTCACAATATGGAAAAAGTGACAAAAAATAATCTAACAATTACATCCAAACCACATGCACATCCTCATACCATGAAGAATATACATGCAAAGTTTCAAAATGATCGGTACAAAACTGTAAGAGGAGTTGCGCTCACAAGACACCCAGGGTAAATGTTGACAGATGGACAGACAGACGGACCGATGAACAGATGGAAACTTGCATGCCTAAGTCGCGCTTGCTAAAACAGGTATGACAAAAAAGGTGCTTCAAGTGGAGCTATGTTTCAGATTTAATGATGCGTCAAACCATGAAGGTCATTTGCTTCACAACAAATAGAAACTTACCTTGAAGGCCTTGCACAACCATTTGTTCCACACTGTTAGACCTTGTTGGTCGGCCTTTAGCTGCTGGAGCTACAGCAGAAGCTACAGCAGAAGGAGTGGTTGACTTTGCCTTGCCAGGTGGCCTGCCTCTCCCGGGAGTTGTACCAGACTCAGAGGATGTGACACTAGAAGGTGATGCAGGGGCCTTCTCTACCAATATCTTCTTTTTAGCCGGCTAAAAGAAAAACAGGATTCTTTCAAACACAAATTATCAATATTAGCAAAGCTCCTGATTAGAACAATATTCAGATAAATATTTTTCTTATTTCTCTACAGACATGTTGTGGGTACTCATTAAAAGTACCTCAAACTAGACAAAGTGTCCAGTGCGTCAGACATACCCCTGGCCAGCGCCAATTCATCAACAGGCCTGATTCTATCTTACACAATACAACAAAGTCATACCTAATGTCTGTACCAAATTTCAAAATCCTAGGTCCAGTAGTTACTGAGAAATCTTTAATGAAAAAAAAAAGTTTACACACACACATTGTTATGGAAAAGAAACAAACCCTCTACATAACCTGGGCCCGGTTGTTCAAAGCATTGTTAGCTTAACGAGCTCGTTAAGGGTCATTCCGTTAACTGTTTTAGCAGATTCAATACACAATATTCTGATATTTTTTGCTGAAAAAATGTGAGTAGCTTAGCAGTGCACATTTTTTCAGCAAAAACTTTCAGCATATTTGCGTATCACTCGATGTAAATTTTAACGAATTGTTAACTAACGACATCGTTAGCTTTGAACAACTGGGCCCTTATGCCAGGGGTATAATGGGTATCCATGAGTTTGCATTGAGAAAAACAGGGCCCAGTTGTTCAAAGCGTCGTTAGCTTAACGAGCTTGTTAAGGGTCATTTCGTTAACTGTTTTAGGGGATTCAATATACATTATTCTGATATTTTTTTGCTGAAAAAATGTGAGTAGCTTTTGCACTGCAAAAGCTACTCACATTTTTTCAGCAAAAAATTTCAGCATATTTGCATATCACTCGATGTAAATTTTAACGAATCGTTAACTAACGATATCGTTAGCTTTGAACAACTGGGCCCAGAAAATTATCCATACTTTTTTTGTTTAAAAAAGTTTCTTATCTGGAGGTATAAATTATGAATATTTCTCCTGGCCGGTGCCATTTGTGTACTAAATTTAGCAGTCTTGCTTTAGCAGTGCCTGAGAAATGTGTGACAATTTTTCCTATTGTAGTACACTGATAAGCAAGAAAAATGAAAGAATGCATAGAAAAATAAGTATAAGTGAAAAAATAAATGGCAGCAAGCTGGTTTCTTTTCCAAAATACAGATGGTCTTCTTTAAAGTAATGAATTTTGAGAACTTTGGCTTCAGATGTTGCCAAGAATCGTTTGACAGAAAGTAACACTGGGGAGAAAGAAAAATGAATAAAGGAATAGAAAATAAATGCTAAAAGGCTGATTGTCCTGATATATCCCTCAATGTTTTTGTATGCTGGGGTGTATAATTATTCTTTAATTTTTTCCCACTAGGCACAGTATCACATGTGAATTCTTTGCCAAGCAGACAATTCATATGAAATAGCAAGCCTTATTTTATGAGAAATCGTAACAGAACCTTAACTCTTTCCCCGCTAGTGGCGACCTGCCGTCTGCTGATAACTTCTGAAAAACAGTTTGGATCCAGATCAGGCCCTACAAAAGGTTGGGGCTGATTTGGATCCAAACTGTTTGACATTCTAATGGTATTCCTGCAAGATTTTTTGAAAAAGCTAAATATAAGAAAAAATTCACAGACGACAAAAAAAAAAAAAAAAAAAAATTCACAGATGATAAAAAAAAAAAAATAAAATAAATAAATAAAAAAAAATAAAAAATAAATAAATAGATAAATAAATAAATAAATAAAACTAGAAATGTGTCACAATAAACCAATGCCCCAGCTGTGGGGTACCTGACTATATAACTGCAAAATTCTACCTGGTACAAATGCCTTAACCCGAGTCTAACTGGATCACGTATGTACACATATTCATCTGATGTGGGGGCATAAAAAGCATGCAAAATTACCCAGCATGCAAAGAGTTAAGATTATCATATGCTGCTGTTGTGATTGGTACTTCAAATGTTAACACTTGATAAAGAAGCTAACTATGGTGATTCTTTCATACCTTTCTTGGGAGTTTTGGTGAAGGTTTCAGTCCAGCTTTGACCTTCTGTTCTGGTTTTTCAAGTATCTTAACTATCCTCTCTGGTCGAATCCACTCATCATGTCTGTTGTTCCAGCCAGCATAGTGTACCAGGTACTGACGGTGACCTACTTCTGGTCCCACTTCCAATATCTGAGAATGAAAAGTGGCTAAATGTAAATTTTAATGCTTAGCATGATAAGCAGATAACACTTTGAAATACTTTTCTTTCTTTTTTTTCTCCAGAAAATAGGATTTGATATTTCATGCAAATTGCCTCCTAAGAAAACAATTTGCATGAAATGAGAAGCCTGTTTCCTGGGAAAAATTTAAGCAGACGACAAATATTTTTCTTATTTTTACCAACAAATCAGTCTGACATTTCATGCGAAGTGTCTGCTGAATGTGCACAGAAAGTGGTACAGGTTAAGAAAGGTTAACAAACAATATGTGACATAGTTTTATATGGCATATACTACAATGGAGCAAAACATGACTTGTGATATCATTGTTTGTTTATTTTATTCAGGATTTACATCACTTTCAACAATCTGTCAGTCATATCGTGATGGTGCCTGGACGTGGCAGAGAGATCAATGCTCACTTTTTGAATGCTGCATCAATGGAATTTCAAACCCCAGCCACTTGACATGATATTCCACCCAATCACATTTTACATGATACTGAGCTGACCAGTTCTGATTCCTAGCTCTACTTTCTTAATGCTGAGCACCAAGGGAAGGAGGAGCTAGTACCATTTTTGAAGTCTTTGGTATGACTCGGCCCTGGATCAAAGCCACAACCTCCCAGTAACAAAGTGGACACTCTACCAACTGAGTCACTGTGCCAGTGACTGGTGACATCATTGTGGGCTTTGTGGCATCATCCCTATGTATTTGTAGTTGCAACCATTTTAACAGAAAATGTTCAGGGCAAAGTTGTTTTCGCTAAACTAGGCGGTCACGCATGACAGGGCAACTACTTTGCCTATTTCGCCTTTTAGCTTTTTCCCTGGCATCTATTCTCTGTGTATTTACACAGCAGACAAGAATTGTGTTGCACATTAGCTGTATCTTTATGTAGCTGATACACTTTTATGCTCTATTCTGTTGGTAATTTAAAAAGAAAGTATTTTGCACAAGCACAGGTCTTATCCAGCTTTACATTTAGATTTGATCTGGTGTTATTTGGAGTTGGATGGCCCAGTCAACATATTATGGTCATGTTGAGTCATCAGTTAACCAACACAGACTTTTCCTGGACAGACTTAGTTCTCTCAGCATGGTGGGATTATTTCATGATCAATCTCCATGGAAGTTATATGGCCAAGGTGGGAATCAAACTTGTAACCTCTGGATCTGCAGTCAAACACACTACTGACTGTATTATGGATTTGATTTTTTTTTTTTTATTTGGGTTTTACAACCCTTTCAAGAATATTTCACTTATATGGAGTAAATCGTTCATCAAAGGTGGGCGCAAACCTGAGAACCCGGAGAAAAACCACCTGACCATCCGTAAGCAGAACTTGGCTTTCCCACGTGACCCGAGTGAGGCTCGAACAACAGCAGTGAGAAACCTAATGGATTAAGAGTCAACTCTCCTATCCACTAGGCTATGGGGGCCCAACTTTGCTATGGAACCCGACTTCATAAATTGTGTAAGCTAGTCATTCAGAATCCAGACAAATATTTTCTTATTTCTCCATGAAAATGTGCTGTGATATTCACTGGGACCTCTAATGAGTAGCCAATTTTGTTTATTTTATTCAGGCTATACGTATATTTTTCATGTAGAAATAAGAAAAAATCTTATGTGGACATCCCTCTTATCTTGAGGTAGGCATACTTTGTCTTCCCCTTCCAACTGTTTTGTTTGTTTGTGTTGAGGTTTTACGGCCCAGTCAACCCAATGGGGTCATGTTGAGCACGGTCAGTTTACCTAACCACACATTTACTGGGCAGGCTTAGTCCTCTAAGCTGTTAACCAGTATTGTGCACATTCTTTCGCCAGAAACTGACAACTGCCCTTCTTGAATCAGCGGAAGGGAGAGAATGACCGTAGAAAATATTTCATGATCAATCTCCACGAAAGAATGTTGCCGACCTTGGCAGGGGTTGAACCCGCAACCTCCTGGTCTCCAGTCGGATGGCGCATCCAACTGAGCCACCGAGGCCGGCCCCAACTGTTTTAAAAATGGATGAAACCTAAAAAGAATTCCCTACCTTAGCCTCATATTCTCTCTGATTTCTGCCTCTACCATATCTTACTTTCATCTTGGTTCCAACAGGCAGATCTCCGGCACCTGATGCAGGCGGTGTTGGTGGAACATCACTGTCATCACTAGAAATACGTAACAGGAGTCAAAGATCATTATATCATATATGTACATCTCAAGATAAGACATTTTTTTTTTCTATCAAAAAGAGTTGATATTTTTCTTATTTCTCCATGAAAGCATAGCTTCTAAGAGTTCCACAACGTTTCATGGAGAAAAAAAAAAAAAAAATTATCTGATACCCCTTTTATCTAGCGCTATGAATACATAAATTGGTTTGATGAATAAAATTACTTAATGTTTAAGGTATACAATAAACATACCATCATAGCTACAGATAAGAGGGGAGTATCCACATAATATTTTTCTTATTTCTCCACGAAAACATATGTTGTGGGTACTCATTAGAAGCACCTCGACATATGTTTTTGTGGAGAAATAAGAAAGATACCAGCATTTTCCGGATGAAAAAAGCGCCCCATCTGTTGCTATGTACCATAACTAAACAAATGCCATCTGAGGCTCTGTATCATGCCTCATGGGTGCTTGCAGACCTCCATAACACAGTGGATACAAGCATGGCTCGTGATCCTATGATCCAAAAACATCCACCCAAAACATACTATTACTAAAGAAACATGGTATGAGGGTCTATCATGTCTCCCTTTTTTGACTCCCTGTTTGGTTTCCTGTACAAAAGGCTACTTTTGTTTTGTGTTGAGGTTTTACGGCCCAGTCAACCCAATGGGGTCATGTCAAGTGCGGTCACTTTACCTAACCACACTTTTACTGGGCAGGCTTAGTCCTCTAAGTGGTTAACCAGTATTCTGCACATTCTTTCGCCAGAAACTGACAGATGCCCTTCTTGAATCAGCAGAAGGGAGAGAATGACCGTAGAAAATATTTCATGATCAAATCTCCACAAAAGAATGTTGTCGACCTGGCGGGGGTCTAAGTCTAACCCCCAACCTCCTATTCACCAGTCGGACGTGCATCCAACTGAGCCATGAGACCGGTTCAAAAGGCTACTGAAAAGGGGTCTATGCTATAAGGAAAGAATTTGCTCCCAGTGAACTCCTTTACAGAAGGGGACAAAAACATTTCTGACAAGTTGCTTCCCCTAGAAATGTATCTATTCCCCATAAGTTTAATTCCCATTCTCATGTATCTATTCCCCTTAAGTTAAGTTCTCTTATTTGTCCCTGGCTTCCTTGTTATTGTAGACTACGTATTATTCTTGTAAATTATATTTTGTGGAAGTTCACTTGTACACACCTGGTAACCTTGTAAGGGGTAGCCGGTAGTTATGCACTCAAAATCTTTATGCAAACTTCCAGCCATGACTTATGAGACATCCAAATGTCAACAAATGGGTAAGTTCTCCTGTTTTTTTGTCGATTACATAGACATATTTTGAAAATCAGACAACGTGATTCCCAACAACAAGCTGCTAATTTTTATTTCAATTACATCCAGAGGAGAGATGTCCGGTATTCCTGTTTTGACTTTTTTCCCAGTGAAAAATGAAGGTATTTTCAGCCATCTGGGCTATGAAATACTTATTTAACATAACATGACCGGAAGTTCGTGTAAAGATTTTGAGTACATAACCACTGGCTACCCCTTACCAGATTACCAGGTGTGTTGTAACTTTATAATATGGATCAGGTAAATTTTCGTAAAGCATTTATCTGTGACATAAGAACTTGAATATCATAAACAAATATCTGAAATGAAAGAGTGTTTGACACTTAATGCTTTTGACTTGAGATCATGACCCCGGTTCAAATCTCACTTGCTCACTTGGGTAGAATTCAGCTCTTGGTGCTTCACTGCATAAAGCATTTCATATCACCCTCCTATAATCATGATATAACTGAACGAAAATCCAATTAATATTGGACATGCAAAAGCTAAAGACAACAGAAAACACTTACGACTTGTTGTCAACTTTTTCATCTTTCTTTCCTGTAGCCTTATGGACCACTTCTTTCTTTACAGCCTTTTTCTCATCTTTTTCAGTAGCTTTCTGTGATTCTTTACTTGCTTCTTTTTCTTTCTGTTCATTCTTCTTGTCCTTTACTTCATCTTTCACTATTTCTTTCTTCTCTTTCTTTCCTTCAGGCTCCTCATCGGTTCTTGTGCGTCTTCGACCAAGCTAAATAAAAGTTTTTAAGAATGGACACACTTGGAATTTTGCAGTGATTTCTTACCAGGAAAACAACTTAAAAGTGACTTCCACCAAGTTTCTTCTGCAAAAGGTTCTACTCTAAAAAGACAGAATTTGCTCCGCTTGGGAGCAAATTCTTTCCTTTTAAAGTAGTCCCTTTTCAAAACAATTACCTCCTGAAAGTGTATCCATTCCCCTTAAAATACTCCAATGACTACATATCCGTACACTTACACTGCTTCCCATACTTTTCCTAAGATTTGTTTGTTTGTGTTGAGGTTTTACGGCCCAGTCAACCCAATGGGGTCATGTCGAGCCCGGTCAGTTTACCTAACCACACGTTTACTGGGCAGGCTCAGTCCTCTAAGCGGTTAACCAGTATTGTGCACATTCTTTCGCCAGAAACTGACAACTGCCCTTCTTGAATCAGCGGAATGGAGAGAATGACTGTAGAAAATATTTCATGATCAATCTCCACGAAAGAATGTTGCCGACCTCGGTGTGGGATGAACCCGCGACCTCCTGGTTTTCTAGTCGGACGGTGCATCCAACTGAGCCACCGAAAGTCCATTTGACTAATTGGTGATGCATATAAAAAGTACTGGCTGAATGGCAAATATAGCAGATGCTGCTCAAACTGTTCCTAAAGGGCACCTTGGCTGGGCCTACAGTTTGCTCAGGCCTGCCAGTCAAAACATTTAGGGTAAATACAGAAATACAAATTATCTATGACCAGCAAAAAGGGTACTGTAGTCATAAGTGAAATACAGAACCACGACAAAGCTCTTACAGAATCATACATGTATATTCAAACTTTGCTGACATATCCCTGTCTTTTTCTCAGGCCAAATGCCAGTTTTCCTTGATGGGGAGAAAAAAAACAACAACTGCACATTAAATACATTCTAATGTGTTTAGCTCTTAGTTTCCTAGGTATTTTCATACTAACGAGTCAATAATTTATAACTGAACAGAATCCTAAGACTAAGATATTGTATATGCCTCTGCCAAATGATGTTTTTGGATAGTCAAGTTGTGGTTTTAGAAGTACTTCCTCAAACTGCTTTTAAAGATGCAAATATATGCATGCTATGCTTTTCTCTTTTTTTACAAATTCAGTGAAACTTCAATGACTCAAACCCTGACAGCTTACTTAGTTTGCCTAACTAGAACTTATGTCCCAACAGGGCCCAGTTGTTCAAAGCTAACGACGTCATTAGTTAACGATTCGTTAAAATTTACATCAAGTGATACGCAGATATGCTGAAATTTTTTGCTGAAAAAATGTGAGTAGCTTTTGAAGTGCAAAAGCTACTCACATTTTTTCAGCAAAAAATATCAGAATATTGTGTATTGAATCTGCTAGAACAGTTAACGAAATGACCCTTAAGAAGCTTGTTAAGCTAATGACGCTTTGAACAACTGGGCCCTGGTCATTTTAGGCAGAAACTAAGCCTGGATGGCTGGAACACCCTCTGGCTAGATCTTATTTTGTGGTTCTAAGCCTTTTGGAGCCACTGGCCCTACTGTATACTGCAGTATAACCCAAAAGTAGTACATTGTATTCAGCAACCTGAATTTACCTTCTTTTGTTCTTTAGGTTCTTTATTCTCTTCTTGCTCCTTCTTCACAACCTTCACCTTTACTTCTTTCTTCTCTGGTGGTTTCTTTTCCACTTCTCTCTTTCCTTCCTCCTTTTCCTTCCTTCCTTCCTCCTTTTCCTTCTTTCCTTCCACCTTTTCCTTCTTTTCTTCATCTTTATCCTTCTTTCCTTCCTCCTTATCCTTCTTTCTTTCCTCCTTATCTTTCTTTGTTTCATCCTTGTCATTCTTTACATCATCTTTCTCTTTCTTTGAATCATCCTTATCTGTTTTCAATTCAGTCTTAACATTAGTGGAATCATCTTCTAACTTTTTAACAGCTTTTGGCTCAGCCTTTTTAATTTCTTTTTTGTCCTTCTTTTCTTCTTTAGTTACTTTCTCTGTTTCATCTTTAATTAACCTAGCTTCTGCTTTTAAACGGGCTGATTTCGGTCTTTTGGGAGTTCCTGCATTGTAGATTAAAAGTAAACTTTATTTCAAACCTTAAAAACAAAAACATTAAAAAATTGTAGAAAAAAACAAACTAAAATAGTTTCTTACAGAAAAAAAATGAGGCTTTACATTTCATGTGAACCATCTGTCTTAACCTATTGAAATACCTAAAAGGGTATTTGGCAAACAGTGCAGACCCAGATCAGATCCCGCAGAATGCGGCATCTGATCAGGGTGTCCACTGTTTGTAAGCCATTTTTCTCTTGGATCATCATTGCGTCATCAGGTTCTCCACTGTATGCGAATAGTTCAGCCATTTTTCTCTTGGAATATCTAAATCTCATGGACTGACGTATCTAAAACTGAAATTGGACTCTTCCAATATATTAAGTGGGGGAGTCCATTCAGTCTACAATGGGTTATTGTTTGTGTTGAGGTTTTACGGCCCAGTCAACCCAATGGGGTCATGTCGAGTGTGGTCAGTTTTCCTAACCACATGTTTAATGGGCAGGCTTAGTCCTCTAACTGGTTCACCAGTATTATGTACATTCTTTCGCCAGAAACTGACAACTGCCCTTCTTGAATCAGCGGAAGGGAAAGAATGACGGTAGAAAATATTTCATGATCAATCTCCACGAAAAAATGTTGCCGACCTCGGCGGGGGTTGAACCCGCGACCTCCTGGTCTCCAGTCGGACTTGTCTGCAACGGCTGTATTTGGCACTGAGGTCATGTGCCTCACCATTCAAGGCCTCGAGTTAACCAGCAGCTTTAATTGTAACTGCCCCAAAATGATTTTCAACAGAAAAAAAAAAAAAAAAAAAAAAATTTTGTCTAAATTTATTTATACAACAAATAAGCCTCTCCAAATATGTTGATATGATATACACATACATTTACCGTATTTACCCTAAGTATTTGGACGCCTCAACTCCTTACCATATATGTTCTAAAATTTGAACCAGTACAATTCACTACCCGATGTTGTGTCTAAAAATTGCTGCATGAGTGGCAAACAGTGTAGACACAGATGAGACGCCGCTTTCTGCGGCGTCTCATCTGGGTCTATACTGTTTGCTCAGGCCTGTCTGTCCAAATACATATGGTAAATACAGTATATCACAAGCATAGACAATGAGTTAGTGACTGTTTAAACATTTCTGTTGCACCGAAAATAATGCTTATTGGGCTCAAAAAAGAAGCTCAGATAAAAGTCTCCCCATCTGTTTTGAGAATGGCAACTGTAAATGTAAAAAATACTAAAATCTGTGTTTCAAACAAGCACAGTTTTCTGCAAGATAAGTAATCTATTTGACACAGGGAGGCAATTAAATTGCTTTCCTTTGATAAATTTGTTACTTCCCTTTCATGTTTTCCATTCATTTTTTTTAGAACTTTTACTGTACAGTAGCACTGAGAAGGCCCTACTTTTGATCTTACCTATAGCTGCACTATTCCAGATAAGACTTTTTTTTCTTCAACTAAAAAGTCAATATTTTTTTTCATTTCTCCATGAAGTGCCTGGCAATGTGTTTGTTTTTGTTGAGAAATAAGAATTATATTTAGCTGGTGCACTCACATGATCACCTCAATGTGAGGTGATTTCAATGTTTACCAAAAGATATGCTTGGGTACAGATACAAGATTACAACAAATTATCTCCTAATTTGTTTGATTTGAGGTTTTACGGCCCAGTCAACCCAATGGGGTCATGTCGAGCGCTGTCAGTTTACCTAACCACACGTTTACTGGGCAGGCTTAGTCCTCCAAGCGGTTAACCAGTATTGTGCACATTTTTTCGCCAGAAACTGACAACTGCCCTTCTTGAATCAGCGGAAAGGAGAGAATGACCATAGAAAATATTTCATGATCAATCTCCACAAAGAATGTTGCCGACCTCGGCAGGTGTTGAACCCGCGACCTCCTGGTCTCCAGTCGGACGGCACATCCAACTGAGCCACCGAGGCCGGCAAATTATCTCCTAAATTCTCCCATTTCTGTGATATTTGAAAGCAGCACTATTTACCTATTGGTGTATTAACTACTGGAGTTGCTTGCTCTCTATCAGTTTCCATCACTGTCACTTTGTCATCTGGTTTAACAGACATCATCTCATCTTTACTGCTCTCTTTGCTGACATTATGACCCTAAGATAAAACAGGGAATATATATTTCAGGCATGAGGATGAATATTAATTTCTTTCCCATAACAGTGAAACCTGTGTATGAGAGCCACCTGTCTTATAAAGGTACATGTCATGTAATTTTGCTAGCAAAATTACATGACATGTACCTTTATAAGACAGCCACCTTTCCACATCAACCACTTTAGTCAATCTCAAAGGTGGCTTTCTTACACAGGTTTCACTGTAAGCCAACTACCAAAATTTGCTCTTTTACCACAGTATGTTGTGGATGCAGAAAAAGTAAATGACTTCAAAATCAAGATAGATAATACTGGAAAGGAAATATATTTTACAATAATAAACATTATCATTTGTTTGTTGCTAAGAAGTTAACAATTAACACTGCTACTCTTTCAATGGATCTGTCACAACACTGCACTATATGTAACGATAGCTCTATATAAGTCAGTGCCAAAACAAGATGATACAATGGTGGGTTCAAGGATCTGAAGATCCTTACACCCTATACCATTTACGATCTTCAAAGTATTTTCAAGGTATTTTTATCCCTTAACCCTTAAAGCGCCAAGCAAAATTTGTAACAGACGACATTTCTTGATATATCATGTGAATCTTCTGCTTGGCAGACGATTCACATGAAATATCAAGACTTGTTATCATATGAAAATAAAAAAAAATCAAAACTGTCGTCTGCTTTAGTGTTGGTGTTTTAAGGGTTAAAATTGGGGAGGAAAGGCGGGGGAGAAATTTCTGGTGGCAAGTTTTGCACATGCACTGACTCAAGTTTCTACTGCATCATCTCAAAAACTGGTTCATGACCACTCCAGGCAAGTTTGCTATACACATACATAGTCATAGCACTAGTTAAGGTGCTTTTTCAATCCAAAAGTATTGATGTTTTCTTATTTCTCCAAGAAAACGTGTTGTGGGTACTCATTAGAAGCGCCTCACTGAGAAAACATATTGTGGGTACTCATTAGAAGCGCCTCAGTGAGGCGCTTCTAATGAGTACCCACAACATATGTTTTCGTGGAGTAATAAGGTAAATATCTACCAAATACCCTCCCTTATCTAGACCTATGCAAAGTACCAGAAAATTTGATTAAAAAAAAAAATCATATTCATTCCATACAACTGATATGCTGAACAATTTATATACAATATATGTACAGTAGTTCTCTTATTCTGAGAACTTTTGGTTGGACTGGAGTTTGACAGCCCGGTCAACACTATTAAGGCCATGTCAAGTCAGTGAGTTACCCTAAACACTTTTCCTGGGCAGCCTTAGTCCTCAATATATTAACGCGGTTAACCAGTACTTGTGCATATTCTTTCACCAGAAACTGACAACATTCTGAGAACTTTCAGACAAAATACCATAGAGCAATTTTAATTTCTGTGAAATGGAAGCTGCTCATATTTTTATGGGCTGTAGGAAGCGATGCTATGAGTTCACTTCTAAAATTAAATAACTTTAATTTGCCTACGCCTTCAGACCTGAGGTTTTCTGTACAAATACTCATTTAGATGGATCTTATTTATATATAAATTAGGACATTACCAGTGAGTCAAATAGAAGTGTCCTAATTTTAGTACAAAAAGGTGATATAGAAGTTCCAAATAACAAATGTTTATCAACCAAAAAGTATTGATAATTTTGTTTATTTCTTATCAGGAATTCAGAATTAATGTAACTAACTTTTTGGGTATATATGTTATTAACGCAGCCTACCTTTTCTTCTCCCTTGACTGTATCTTTTGCTACAATTTCTTTTGTTGCTATTTCTTTGATCACAGCTGGTTCTTTATTTACTGATTCTTTGGTCACTTTTTCTTTATTTACTGATTCTTTGGTCACTTTTTCTTTCGTCACCAATTCTTTAGTCACAGGTTCTTTAGTCACCACTTCTTTTGCCATTTTTTCTTTAGTCACTGGCTCTCTGGTTACTGGTTCTTTATCTCTGCTCCTGAAGTTGAGAATTCCTCTCCCAGAATCATGCCTGCTTCGACCTGGTCTACTAATAGTCCCCATTGTACTTCCCAATTTACGATAGAAATCTTCAAATGCATGCAAGTATCTGCAAAGGAATACAGTCAAAGAATGAATGATAACAAGAATTCCGCGGAAGGCGTCATCGCACCTGCTGAGGCAAAAGTCACAGGAGCCACAATCAGAATGTGGTTATTAAATAAGTTTATTTCATCTTTAGCAGCGCTTACTTGGAAAACTGGGTTGAAAAAAATGTAGACAAAGTGCCTAGTGGGGCACATATATTCCAGGCCAGCCCCATTCCCTCTAATGGCTATATCTTCAGCACTGACTTTTCGTATCATACAGCCCAATGATAATGGAACGTTGACGTAAAATGTGTAAAAGTCACTGGAGCATGAAATATAGGCCAAGGTCACGAGTCAAGGTACCTGCTAATTCAGTACATCAAGGAGAAGCACATGCAAGGTATGGTGGTTGTAGGCCTTATAGTTGAGGAGTTATCAAACATCAACGTAAAATGTGTCAAATATAGGTCAAGGTCACTGGGTCAAAATACCTGCCAAGCCAGTGCAATGAGGTGAAGCACTATGCAAGGATTAGTGGTTGTAGGTCTTATATTTGAGGAGATACCGAACATCAACATAAAATGTGTCAAAGTCACTGGAGTGCACAATATAGGTCAAGGTCACCAGGTCAAGGTACCTGCCGAGTCAGTACATCGAGAAGAAGTGCTATATATGGTTTGGTGGTCGAAGGCCTTACAGTTGAGGACATATGGAAGGGTCACGTAAAAGGTGTAAAAGTCAATGGAGCGCGAAATATAGGTCAAATGCACCCAGTCAAGGTACCTGCAGAGTCCGTACATTGAGGAGAAGCACTATGCAAGGTTTGATGGTTGTAGGCCTTATAGTTGAGGAGATATTAAACGTTGACGTAAAATGTGAAAAAGGCACTGGAGCGCAAAATATAGGTCAAGGTCACCGGGTCAAGATACCTGCCGAGTCAGTACATCTAGGAGAAGCACTATGCAAGGTTTAGTGGCTAGAGGTCTTACACTTGAGGAGATCTGGAATGTTGACATAAATTATGTCAAAGTCACTGCAGCCAAAATATAGGTCAAGGTCACCAGGTCAAGGTATCTGCCAAGTCAGTACATTGAGAAGAAGCACTTTGCAAAGTTTGATGGTTTAGGCCTTGTAGTTGAGGAGATATCGAACATCGACGCAAAATATGTCAAAGTCACTGGAGCGCAAAATATAGGTCAAGGTCACCGGGTCAAGGTACCTGCCAAGTCAGTACATCTAGGAGAAGCACTATGCAAGGTTTGGTAGTTGTACGCCTTATAGTTGAGAAGACCTGGAACGTCAACGTAAATTGTGTCAAAGTCAATGGAGCGCAAAATATAGGTCAAGGTCACTGGGTCAACATACCTGCCAAGTCAGGAGGTCAGGGAGATGTGTCATGCAAGGTATGATGGTTGTTGTAGAATTGTAGTATACTAACTTTGACGTAAATGTCGAACTTCGACATAAGAGAACTGTTAACAGACAGACAGATGGACGAACAGAAAGACGAATGGAAAAGCGGGCACCTATGTTGCAAAGTCAGGAGGTCAGGGAGATGTTTCATACAAGGTTTGATGGTTGTTTAGTCTTGTAGTTGATTAGAATACTAACTTTGACATAAATGTCGAACTTCGACATAACAGAACTGTTAACAGACGGACAGACAGATGAATGGAAAAGTGGGCACCTATGTCGCAAAGTCAGGAGGTCAGGGAGATGTTTCATGCAAGGTTTGATGGTTGTTTAGTCTTGTAGTTGATTAAAATACTAACTTTGACATAAATGTCGAACTTCGACATAAATGTTGACAGACGGACGGACGAATGGACGGACATACGGAAAAGCGGACGCCTATGTCGCAAAGTCAGGAGGTCAGGGAGATGTTTCATGCAAGGTTTGATGGTTGTTTAGTCTTGTAGTTGATTAGAATACTAACTTTGACATAAATGTCGAACGTCGACATAAATGTTGACAGACGGACGGACGGACGGAAAATCGGACGCCTATATCGCACCCCGCTACAAGCAGGTGCGATAAAAATGGAATGAAAGATAAAGGCATAACTCCAGATAAGGCACTTTTTTCAGCCAAAACAAAGTGATATTTATTCTTATTTCTACATAAAAACATATATTGCGGGTACTCATACAAGCCAGGCTTTAATGGAGAAATAAGAAAAATATTTTTTCTGATAACTATCAGAGCTATGTAATGTAAGAACATTATGGCATATGAGCAATAATTACTAGAGCAGAACAGATACACCATCCAGGAAAATTACTTTGATGTAAAACATTTATCTTCCTTCTTTTAAGGTTGTGTGTGTTGTGTGTGAGGGTTGATGGTGTGGGATGGGGGATTGTGGGGTGGGGGCTATACATACCCTTAAAGGCTTGATATTCCACAAAAATAGGTATTTTATTATCAAAGAAAGGTTTAATAAATCAATATATAATATTTATATGATCATAAAATGTGGCACCTGACAGCCTGTAAAATTTCAGTTAGTCTTTCATTCTTGAAATGAAATGATTTTTTATCGTATCTCTGAATTATAATGTTGCCAACATTAATTCAGAGATACGATAAAAAATCATTTCATTTTTGATCCAGTTCAAAAATGAGAGGCTAGCTGAAATTTAAATGCTGTCAGATGCCATATGTTATGATGGTATTAATACTAAAAAATCAATTTATTAAATCTTTCTTGGATAAAAAAATGTCTATTTTTGAGGAATATGGGACCTTTAAAGGAAAGAATTTGCTCCTGAGTAGTCCCTTATTTTCAAAGGATTCAGATAACAGGGAACTACATTCCTGCAAAATTTGTCTGCCCATGCAAAATTGCAGCATAATCTTCAGACATAGCTTCAAATATTAAAGTGGTATATCCGGGTATATGCCTTTTTTTTTTGCCAAAAGTATAATTAGTAATTAGTAAGAACATCTGCATGGTCTGGGGGAAAAGATACACTTTCAAGGGAAGCAACTCTGTTAGAATCCAACTGGAGACCAGGAGGTCGCGGGTTCAACCCCCGCCGAGGTTGGCAACATTCTTTCGTGGAGATTGATCATGAAATATTTTCTATGGTCATTTTCTCCCTTCCGCTGATTCAAGATGGGCAGCTGTCAGTTTCTGGCGAAAGAATGTGCACAATACTGGTTAACCACTTACTAATCCTGCCCAGTAAACATGTGGTTAGGTAAACTGACTGCACTTGACATGACCCCATTGGGCTGACTGGGCCGTAAAACCTCAACACACAAAAACACTTTTGTCTCCCAGAGGGAGCAAATTCTTTCCTTATAGAATACACCCCTTTTCAGATGGAGCTTGGCGTGCAGCAAAGCACACGGGAAGTCATTGTCTCCCTTGTCAGAAAAAGTAAAATGTGTATTCAGTCCCCTTAAGCACTTACTTCTTGTATGCATTTTTTATCTGAGTTGAGGCAGTGTTCGATGGTGGCAGAAGCATCTTGGAGTACACTAGACGCCACTTCATCTGATTGGTTACCTGAAAACAATCAAAACAACATACATCAATTGAGATAACATATACATATCTAGAGATAAGTAGTGACCTGGGCCCAGTTGTTCAAAACTAACAATGTTGTTAGTTAGTTAATGTATCGTTAAATCTATGATCATTAAATATGGCATATACACTAATATTTTTGCTGAAAAAAATGTGAGTAGCTTTTGCATTTGCAAAAGCTACTCACATTTTTTCAGCAAAAATACCTGTGAATTAGATATTGTACTTACTACAACAGTTAACATTTTGACCACTAACAAGCTCGTTAAGCTAACGACCTTTTGAACAACTAGGCCCAGGTTGACATTACTTTCTAGTTTCTCCACAAAAACCAAAAACATATGTTGTGGGTAATCATTTGGTGCCCCAGTGACATGCTTCTAATGTGTACCAACAACATAAATTTATGTTTTAATTGGGAAACAGGAAAAATATCAACACCTTTTGGCTTTAAAAGCACCTTATCTACAGAACGCTGAATAAGCAGATTAGTTTCACATACTTTTCCCACCCTACCCTTAAAGGCTGATACCGGAGCTACTTAAGTTATACATGTAACTTTACTATTAATTATCTGAAAATACTATTTCCTAATGAAATTCAGCTGCCCCTAATTTGTTATAAAATGCTCCCGGGGACTGGATAATAAAGTGTTGTGGGAAAATTTATTGTCTAACCCCGTATGTTGTTTGCTGACTTAACTAGGCTATATTGCCAAGTCAGGTCAAGGGAGACAAATGTTATCAATTATATAGTGGTTATAATCGAAAAGCTTTAAAAGCTTTGTGGTACCTGTATATTTGCATTTCCTCATATTTTTATTAGAAGATTGTGTAATTCTTTCATAATGAGTGAGAAGATTCTTTAGAACCTCCTGAGAGATTATGTTCAAGGAACTGACCCTATCAGAAAATTTATTCTACAGAACTGACAATTATCAAAACAACAGTTTGGAAAAATCAGTTTGGAAGAAAGGTGAATTTTTGTTAGCTCAGAATCAACCTTAATGTACCAGAGAAGTCTGTCTGTCACTCATCTTGTTTCCAGACACATCAACAGGTAGTAAAATGGACATTCAAATTTTAGAACAAATATGGTGTTAAAGGTGTTCAGTTGTCCACTATTAAGATTTAAAGCTGTGAAAAGGAAAATCAACAAAATCATAGCAGACTTAAATGATGCAAGACATGGCTCTTAAGATAAATATCCAGATGATTTGTTTCTGCATAACAGAGGCACTTCTAATAAATACACAGACGTTTTTGTGGAGAATAAAGAAAAAAATCAGTACTCTTTGGCTGAAGAAAAAACAACACCTTATCTAGAGCCATGGGACAAGACAAGAAGTATCATATTCCAGATAAGGGGATACAGTGTTTGCATTAAGGGCAGTCTGGGAGTCAGACTCAGAGATTCCAAAAAATTGCCCTGGGACTTCCAAAAATCAATGCCAGGAAGTCTGGGACTCCCAACTTTTAAAAATATTTAGTCATTTATAACAAAAATTTAGAATGAATTTATGTGTTATTTAGCTTGAGAATTGTGGTTTTACTCCATAAATGAGAATTTAAGAATACTGAGGTTGAATTTCTTAAGGGAGTGAAAAAATTTGATCACCAGGACTTCCAGATATTGGAGCTAGGAAGTCCTGGGACTACCTGATTTTGACAGTTAGTGCAAGCACTGGCGGATATCTAATAAATATTTTTTGTATTTCTCCACAAAATCACATCATGGGTACTCATCAGAAGCACCTTTTCGAGGTACTTCTAATGTGTACCCACTTGTTTTCGTAAAGAATTAAGGAACAACATTAAAATTGTTTCAGATAAAAAAATAATCTTATCTGGAGCTATTGTGTATTACCCTATTGTAGCCTCCAAGATTCTGTACAATCTTAAATAACTTGTAGAGATTCAAATCTTTAGAGCCCACACTAGGAGCTTTGTTGATAGGGGTGCCTCTGTCATCACAGAACTTGTACAATTGTGCCACAAATCTATCTTCTTCCTCACTTGGTTCATTGTCATCAGAGGACTGAAATAACATAAACATTGTCATCAGACGATTGAAATCACATAATAATAAACATTGTCATCAGAGGATTGAAACCACATACTAAATATTGCCATCAGATGATTGAAATCACATAATAAGTATTGTCATCAGAGGACTGAAATCATATAATAAACATCGTTATCAGAGGACTGGAATCATATAACAAACATTGTCATCAGAGGATTGGAATTATAAAAAAAAACATTGTCATCTGTGGACTAGAATCATATAATAAACACTGTCATCAGAGCATAGCTCCTGATAATACTTTTTACAACTGAGGAGTATTGATATTTTGTATTATTTCACCACATAACATAAGTTCTGGGTACAAAGAAGCCTCATTGACGTGCATCAAATAAATACCCATAACATGTTTTAGTGGAGAAATAAGAAAAATAATTGAATACCCTCTCTTCTCCGGAGCTATGATCAGAGGACTGCAACCATGTAATAAACATTGTTTTATCAGTTGACTGAAATCACATACATGCAATAAACTTTGTCATCAGAGCCCTAAAATTGCATCATAAACTTTGTTATCAGATGACTAAAATCATATAATTAACATTGTGAATTTGCCCAGAGAGGTTTAAGATATTTTATTATATATACAACCTAATCACAAATACTTATTTATTCATTGAGGTTTTCCACCTTTATTAAACAGATACTAAAGCCTGAGACGGAAAGGAAAGTGAAATTATAGGGATCAAACATGCTTTTTCATGCATTAACATTTGCCAGGTCCCGTGGGGGGTGTTGAAAACCGAGGCAGAAGGCCGCGGTTTTCAAGACCTCCCAAGGGACCTGGCCAATGTTGATGCATTGAAAAACCATGTTCGATCGCTATTATTGCATAAAAACTGAAAACATTTGCTACATTTCGCATTATTTCTTGCACTATTTTGTTTCGCCTTTTAACTGATGTCTCGCGAATGCAATTTCCATGGACTATGCTCGTTTTAGGCCAGACAGTACACATCTCGTGATGGCAGAAAATCTGTGGCCCTGGTACGATCATAATGAAAGTTGCATAGCCGTGCATTAACAGCGCGTGAATTGCCTTGTTAATACATGGCTTTTCACCGGTTAATGCACGGCTGTTAATAACGTGCGACACTGCTTTTTATGCAATAATTTATAATAAACAATATTTAAAAGTCGTACTCACCCTGTTGAAATGGCAACTACATGTATATTTAGTCTTACCTTGTCGTCAATGAAGTCAGATTCATAATCAGGTCCAAACAATTCCACTTTATTCCATGTCAAGGGTAACTCATGGTTGTCTATGTATAACAGAGCTTTTTCCATGGGAACTTTTAATGTTTTGTCCTCATTCTTCAGAACTGTCTCTCTTGCAAATGGAATAAGTTCTTTTTTCACTGGAGATAAACTGGAAACAGAAAAATGCAACGAAGATCCAGAAAAAATGATAACTGATTGTGTTGGGGTTTAACGACACATCAATCCTTGTGGGTCATTTTGTGTTGTTTCCCAAAGAAAAGGCGAAAACAGATAGAAGAGCTAGTAGACGAGATGAAAGTGAGGGACAGGGAAGAAAGAGGAATGGGAATGAAAGGAAAGAAACAGAACAAATAACAAGAGCTGTCGCATGACAGCATAGCTCGCCTTTTGTGCCGTGTCAACCTGTTTTCACATTGTAAAACATGTCAAAGGTGTTTTTAGTATTTTCATATGATTCTATTCCAAATACAATATGTTTTGCAAGTCTGAATATAAATTACACATCCCTATATAAATTTTAAAGCAAATCAATGTGTTACATGGAACACTGAAGTAGATATATTTTGAGGTTGATCATCGCATCACATGGAAATAATGATTCTGGTATGAAATTTCTCCATCAAATAGTCTTCCAGTTAATAGGCAAAATCACTGAACTATGAAAAATAGATCACACTGACCTAGATATATTTTTATGTCAATCAACTGGTCACATGGAAGTTAAAATCTAGGTATGAATTTCTCTATCCAAAAGTCTTCGCGTTCTCAGGCAAAATCACTGAACCGTGAAATATAGGTCACAGGTCAATCATCGAGTCACATGAAACATATAATTCAGGTATGACATTTCTCCATCAAATATCATCAGGTTATCAAGCAAAATCACTGAACCATGAAATATTGTACACATTGACATAGATATATTTTGAGGTCACTCTTCATGTCAAATGAAACTAACATCCAAGGTATGACATTTCTCCATCAATTAGTCTTTGAGATACAAGACAAAATAACTGGACCATGAAATATAGGTCACACATACATATATTTTGAGGTCACTATTTGTGTCACATGAAACTACTATCTAAGGTATGACATTTCTCTATCAAATAGTCTTCAACATACAAGGTAAAATCACTGGACTGCGGAATGTAGGTCACAACGACCTACATATATTCTTATGTTACTTTTAGCGTCACATGGAACTGATATTCATGGTATGATATTTCTCCATCAAAAAGTCTTCTAAATATAAGGAAAAATCACTGGACCATGAAATATAGGTCATGCTGACATGCAAATATTTTTAGGTTAGCCTTCATTTCGCATGGAACTAACATCCAAGGTATGACATTTCTCTTATCAAATAGTCATCAAGATATAAGGCATAATCACTGGACCATGAAATATGGGTCACACTGACCTACATATATATTGAGGTCACTCTTCCTGTCACATGGAACTAATATCTAAGGTATGACATTTCTCTATCAAATAGTCGCGTTAAAAGGCATAATCACTGGTCCATGAAATATAGGTCACATTGACCTACATATATTTTGAGGTCATTCTTAGTGTCACGTGAAACTAATATCTAAGTTACGATATTTCTCAATCAAACAGTCTTTGAGATATGAGGCATAATCACTGGACCATGGAATATAGGTCATACAGAACTAATTATATTTTGAGGTCACTCTTCTTGTCAAATGGAATTAATATTCAAGGTATGACATTTCTCCATCAAATGGAGATATAAGGCAAAATCAGTGGACCATGAAATAAAGGTCATTGGACTGTGAAATGTAGGTCACTACGACCTTCACCCAATGACACTTAAAGCAATATAAAAATCAAAAACGATTGCCTTTGGAAACAAAGAACACACATGGGCTCAATGATCTCAAAGGAAATAAAATATAACCCCGGTGATAGAAGATACACGACACTTTGGCCACACCTGACCACCCCCAGATATAATGATAAATGAGGTGATAATCTGTTATTTTTTTACCAGCCCTATTGAGCAGTCAGGAGCATAACTTCTACAAATAAAATTTTTTTTAACTAAAAAGAGGTAACAATTTTGCTACAGTTTGTGGATTTAAGTTATTTTTTTAATTTGTGCCATTCTTTCTGTTTGTTTCTTTGAGATAAGGTTTTACTGCCCAGTCAACCCATTGGGGTCATGTCGAGTGCAGTCAGTTTAAATAACCACATCTTTCAAAGACAACAAACTGAGCATGCTTAGTCCTCTAAGTGGTTAACCAGTATTGTGCACTTTCTTTTGCCAGAAAACCTTCTGATTGTAGATTTATGGTAATTTTCATGGGCAAGTGGTTAATCATGTATGAAAGATCTGATACGTAACTTTATGACCAAATATATCATTAAATATGGCATATACGCTAAAATTTTTGCTGAAAAATGTGAGTAGCTTTTGCATTTGCAAAAGCTAAAGGCTACTCACAATTTTTCAGCAGAAATACCTGTGAATTAGATGTTGTACTTACTAGAACAGTTAACATTTTGACCACTAACTAGCTCATTAAGCTGCTTTGAACAACTGGGTCCAGTACTTTATGGCTGAAAACAGCCCCATATCTGGAGATATCTATGTGGAAGCTACCATATTTACCCTCAATATTTGGACACATTAACTTGCCATAATTGCTTTAAAATATAATCATGACGATTTTACAACCTGCAGATATATCTATAAACTGCAGAATGTGTTGCAAACTGCATAGGTTTTGATCTATGTTTGCTGAGCCTATTTCATAAGTCTAGATAAGAGTGGGTATCTGGTAAATATTTTGCATATTTCGCCACAAAACCATATGTTGTGGGTACTCATTAGAAATGCCTCAGCCAGGCGCTTCTAATGAGTACCCACAACATATTTTTTGTGGTGAAATAAGAAAAATATCAATAGTTTAGGATTGAAAAAAAAAATCTTATCAAGAGCAAAGCTATTTGTCCAAGTATTTAGGGTAAATATGGTATTAACTGTTAGATCAAAGCAAATGTTACTTTATAAATAATTTCAAATATACTCACAATTTGTTGTCTTTGAAAGATCTAACAAGAAGATGATCTTTTGATTTTAAAGTGACAGGATGAGCCTCAGGTGTAACAACCAGTACAGGAAGCAGATAGGGTCTTTTCTTGTCCCCGGCATCATAGAACATCACCTTCCCAACCAGCTCCTGGTTACTATCTTTAGTATCCGACTCATCATCACTACTCTCGTCACTGTCATCATGACCTCTGGAAAACAACATTGTATCATGTGACATAACTGACATGTCTTATCTGAACTGTGAAATTTCACAGGCATCACACACACAGCTCCAGATAATGCTGACTTTCTTTGTTTTTTTTTTGTTTTTTTAAATGGATAAATTTTGGTAATTTTCTTATTTCTCTATATAGAAACATGTTGTGGGTACTCATTAGAAGTGTCTCTGTGAGGCACTTCTTGTTAGTACCAATAACATATGCTTCTTTGGAAAAACAAGAAAAATATTCCTCTTCAAATGCTTTTTTATCAGTAATTAACAAAAAATAACCCATTTTTTGCAGAACCCAACCCATCACCCAGCTGACATGTCTCTAAGACAATTGTAATAAAATGCTACTACATGGGTTTTCATGGTGTATACATGTATGAAAAAAATAACATTTAATGGTTTTGGCAAACAAACTGCCTTCAAAGAAATTTCCAGGAGCTACATGTCCCTCCTGCCAACAATCTGTTGAGCATGTAATTGGGGTCAAAACTGTTAGCAATTCCGCTCATACTTTTTAGTCACATCAGAAAGTAATTAAAATCAAAATAGACTTTAGCATGATAAGGCGCTGATATTTTAAATGCTTAGCATGTTGGGTAAAAGCACAGGTCTAGATAAGAGTGGGTATCAGGTTAATAGTTTTCTTATTTCTCCACGAAAACATATGTTGTGGGTACTCATTAGCGAGGCGCTTCTAATGAATACCCACAACATATATTTTTGTGGAGAAATAAGGAAAATATCAAAACTTTTGGATTGAAAAAAGCGCCTTAACTAGAGCTATGGTAAAAGGTTGCAGCAAACTACAATTAAAATATTTTTTTCTTTTCTTTTTTCCAGAAAATTGGCTTTGACATTTCATGCAAACTGTCTCCTAAGAAGACAATTTGTATGAAATGTCAGTCTATTTTCTGGAAAAAACATTGTCTATAAGCCATCTGATGATTTAGTCCAGAGAGTGATAAAGATTAAATTTTACTATGAATATGGTGATTACTGAAACAATAAACCTACCCAGTTCCTGTACTGCTTCTATTCCGCTTTCCCTTGCCACTAATAACTGGGGTTCCAAAATGCTCTGGATTGGAGAGTGGAAGGTTATCTAGAGTCTGAAACAGAAACCAGAATCATATGTGTAAAATCAAGGGCTCTGGAAAAAACTTTCCTCATTATGTTTTGGGATAGCTTTTGAACTTAAAGACACAAATGAGATTCTATTAATGTAAGTTATGAATAGAAATAGTCTCCCGATAAATTTACTCTTAACTGTGAGCTGATACAGAAGTTTGTATGCAAAAAATTTAAACTGAGAAGTAATCAAATTTACCCAAACTTCTCCCGTTGATCGAACCATATTCAGAATCCGAAGCTGATTCTAGTGGCTTTTTAAAGCCACCTTTTAAAAGTTTTCAATGGGATCTGATACACCTGGCAGATTTTCCATCATTTTTACGTGGGAGGCAACTTTTGTGATTTCCAGGTTGCTTGCCTGAAAATTTGATTGGCTGAAGTGAGGTCTTACGGCCCAGTCAACCCATTGGGGTCGTTGAGCCCATTCGCTTACCTTGCCATGCTTTTCCTGGGCAGGCATAGTCCTCCAAGATGTTAACAAGTATTTTTGCACATTCTTTTACTGGTGACTGCCCTTCTCAAATCAGCAGAAGAGAGAGAATGACAACAGAAAATATTTCATGATCAATCCCCATAAAAGAATGTTGCCAGACCAAGCAGGGGTTGAACCCTTCACCTGATCACCAGTCGGACGCACATCCAACTCAGCCACCGAGGCTGGCGCTTGTCTGAAACGGTGTACTCTCGTACTTTCTAAAAGGAAAGAATTTGCTTCCAGGGATGACAGAGATTGTGGGGAGTAAATTATTTATTTTAGAATAGAACACTTTAAGGGTTCTCAATAAACTTTTGAAAATACGACCCCCCTCCCCCACACCTCCCGCAAAGCCATTTTCTTCAAAAAGTAGGAGTCCTCTTGTGTAATCTTACTAAATTTCTCTGAAAAAAAAAAAAAAAAAATACAGGAATTCAGGACTCCAAATTTGGAGTTAATGAGAACATGGTCTGTGAGAATTGCAAAGACATGGTCTGTGAGAATTGTCTCCCTTGAAAGTGTATCTGTTTCCTTAAACTGTATTAGCTTCATTGACCGTTTTATTTTGAAAAAAAAAACACATCCCATATTTTAGCAAGTTTATAGCTCCAGATAAATAGTGTGAACCCAGATAAATTATATTTTTCTTTTTTGTCAAAGGATATGCAATTTGTGAGCATTCATTAGAAGTGCCATACTGAAGTAGATCCACAAGAACACACATTCCCAAAATGTATGCTTTAATGGAAATATAAGACACTGAGACTTCATTCACAAAATAATTTGTAATTACCATTTCCAAGGCCATTCTGATGAAAATCAGGGTTCCAACTAATATTTCAAAGTTTATGAAAGTTACAGAAATGATAATTAGGAACCTGTTAAGTAAAACGAATGACCATAGCTCTAGGTAAGGTGCTTTTTCAACCAAAAAAATATCTGATATATTTCTTATTTCTCCAGAAAAACATGTTGTGGGGGTTCATTGGAAGAGCCTCAGTGAGTTCCCACGTGTTTTTCTGGAGAAATTAGAAAAACTACTCCTTCTTATACTCCTCATGTCTGGAGATACAAATGACAACAATCAGTCAATGTAAAGGTAACTTCATATCTGGAGATACAAATGACAACAATCAGTCAATGTAAAGGTAACCTAACATAAAAGAGGCCTGTGTTAACAGACATGTTTGTTGTCATGTTTTCTTTTCTATCAGACTGAAAAAAGTGGACATACTAATCCCTATAAAGATATCACAGAAAGGTAGTTTCACTAGTTCAGTCTGAATATTTGACAAAACCAAACTATCAGTCTGAAAGGCATGGCTAAATATGCTGTGAAAAGTATACATGATTAGAAACTGATATTACCGGTATAACATGGCTCCCGATAACATCACGAAAACATGCCTATACAAATTTGACCCTCTTAAACTCCACTTTTATATAGTAAAACTGGGGTTTACAGGGGTATACATTATTTTTGCTTATTTTGCTAAAAAAACATAGATAGTGGGTACTCATTAGAACTGCCTCATTGAGGCAGTTCTAACGAGTACCCTCTATCTATGTTTTGAGCAGAAATATGAAAAATATCAGAATTTTTTATCCGAAAATTTTCCTTTTTTGGTTGTAAAATATATTTGAATTGGTGTGTTTTCGTAATGAGACACTTCTTTTAGCCAAAAAAAATGATATTTTCTCATTTTCCCACAAAAATGTATGTTGTGGGTAGATACCTATTATAAGCTCTGAAGAGCACTTAGACTATATGGTTTTGTGGAGAAATAAGAAAATATTTCTCTGGCTACTCGTCTTATCTACTGTGCTTCTGACATCTTTCAGGAAGTCGTTTTTTGCATGACGCTTTACACAGAAGAAGTAAATTTTCAAATTTTTTTTGTCATGATTTAATGCAAAACCATTTGTCGTAACTTCCTATGTATATAACGTTTTTTTCTAGTCATTGGTTCTAAAAAAATTTAAATATTATCACTTTTTCCCATAGTAAAAATGAAGCCCAATCATGCAGAAATCTATAGGGTAGGTAACTTGGAGCCAAATTTCCAACAAGTTCCACTTGCTCAATTTTTCTGAAATTTTCACAATATTGTTGTAAAACATCAATAATTCAAATTCAGCAAAGAAAAGTAAAAATTATTTTCTTAGACAAAAATTTAAAAAAAAATCACTTTACTATAGAAATTGCATAGGTCAGACCAACTTTTGGCCATATCTTTAATTTTTGTGTAAATATTTAAGAATAAAACACAGAAACATAAAAGACAAATGGTTTCTGATAAGATATGGTCAATCAGAACAATATATTTTCATTTAAAATAAAACGCCAAGCAAAAAATGTCTTTCCAAGAGATGTCGAAAGGACAGCAGAGCCATGTCACATATAATGGACATACCTCTGACTCTATGAAATGTTTATCACCTTTCAGGCACAGCTGAGTGCGTCTCAATGTTCTTTCATCACCATCATCAAATACTGAAATTGAAAAAGGAAGTGGAAAATACCGTATTCACCCTAATTACCGCACATACCCCTATAAGGGCACAGTCAAGCAATTTCTTAGTCTTAAGATTACAGCCTGTGTACTTTTTGTCTACCGGTACTTAAAGGAATACAGTATATTGTGGGTGCATGTACCCATTTGAATTGCATTGACTTCAATTCAAATGAGTACATGTACTCACAAATTATGCTTTTTTAAAGAAAGTCAGAAAAAAAATCGCATAAACATCATCAAAAAGTCCTTTGCTGATTTATTTTTACAATGCACCCGTAGTAGGTAGATGCATATTTTACGGCAAGTTGTCCCAGAAATTTTTAAAAACCTAAGCGCACAGTGCGGTAATTAGGTCGAATATGGTAGCTACATATATACAATATATAGGGATGGCACTTGACTGAATATGACTTTGGACCAGAATCTAACACTAATCAAAGCATCAACCAAATCAATTTAAACATTCAGGAGACATAGATCTTTAATAGCTTTATCGTAAATGTGTAACATGAAAATTTAAGTCATGGGAAGGAGTGGAGATGGTACAATATAAAACTATATGGACTGGTATCTACCATCAGTCTAAGCATTACCAAAGTCCTGCAAAGCTTTGGTAAGTAAACATTTCCTTTTACACTCTATAGATGTTTTTTTATGCTCAAAAGCTATCTTGTATGCCTACAATTGAAGTTTCTGCGAACAGTGGGATATACAAATAAGAAAAGACACAAATTTACACCCAGTCGCAACCAAACTGTATAATATCCATGCAGATACCACTAGGGGTAGTGCATTAGTTCTTCATTGACTTCCGACCAGGTGATCTAAAAGCAATAAAAAATTTAAATGCAAATATTAACTTATGCTTGGACAGTAAAGAGTGGACAAAATAATGACAGCTACAATATCATGAACAAGACCTGTCGCCAGACAGGACAGCTCGCCTGAACTTGTGCTTGTCAATCAAATAAAAAAATAAGACTATGACCTTAAAATCCAGATCATAATGGCATTAGTGGAGGTTGTGGTGGTGGGCCGGTGGGGGAGTAGGGGAGCGGGGAGAAGTGTGGGTGGAGACATTGTACTGGAGGAAATGTATAATCTAAATGACTAGTATGGTTTGAAAACTAGCTGAGAAAATACAAGCTCTTAAGAACTTTTGAGGTAAAATTTAAATTCCTAAGAGTGTGACCTCGCCCTCTAGCTGTACTAGCTTCAACACTGTTCAGCATGATGTTTTCTGCCATGCTTCCGGATGCTTTCCAGGATGGTGACAATGGTATACCTATTAGGTATTGCTTTGATGGGAAACTTTTCAACCTAAGAAGGTTGCAAGCTAAATCCAAGGTGCAGACAGATGAGTTCCTTTTTGCTGATGACATGGCAAAGGGTGCTCCAACAGAAGAGAAAATGCAAAAAGGTGTGGATCAGGTATCTGATTCATGTGACAGCTATGATCTCACAATTAGCATAAAAAAGACTGAGGTAGTATATCAGCCAGCACCTGGAAAACCTTACAATGAGTCTACCATCACAGTGAAAGGTCAATGACTGCAAGTGGTAGACAAGTTCACCTACCTTGGAAGCACATTGTCTAGAGTTGTGCACATTGATGATGTTCAAAGTCAATGCTAGGACTGCCAAAGCTACATGTAGTGCAGCATTTGGCCGGCTATGTGGAAGTATTTGGGACCGAAGTGGAATCGAATCAGACTTGACAAAAAGCTGAAAGTATACAAATCGTTGGTGCTGCCAACACTATTATACGCAAGCGAACCTTGGACAGTTTACCAATGGCATGCCAAAAGACTGAACCACTTCCATACAAGCTGTCTTAGAAAATTTCTAAAGATCAAGTGGCAAGACAGGAATCCAGACACAGAAGTCCTGAAAAGGGCAGGGATGCAGAGTGGACATACTCCTCTGAAATTGGCACAGTTAAGATGGACAGGCCATGTTACCAGAATGCCTGATGAACTTTTGCCCAAGAAAATCCTCTATGGAGAACTACAACTTAACAGATTGCACAGGATTGAACAAAGTGGCTAGGCCTCATAAGAAGGGTGCTGTTGAATACCAAGCAAAAAGAATCAGCGACGCCCAGCAGAAATGTGCACAGCGGAAAGCCACAACTAAGGCATCACAAACAGAGCTTTCTTCCTTAACTGATTGAATGAGTTGGGGCTTAACGACACGTCAACCCTTGTGGGTCATTTTGTGTCCTCTCCCAGAGAAGGGGAGAAGAAGAGATAGTAGAGGAGATGAAAGAGATGGAAAGGGAAGAAAGAGAACAGGAATGAAAGTGAAGAAACAGAAGAAATAAAAACATTCCCTCTCCACCCTCACCTGCTACAAGGACAGCTGGCCTTGCTCAACTGTAGGCCAATCTCAGTTGGACGCCCCAGTGACATAAGATACATGACATCTTCGCCACACCCGACCACCCCAGCTTTCTTCCTCAGACCTCTCTTGTTCTATCTGCAACAGGCAGTTTAGAGCTAAGATTGGTCTCATAAGCCATCTTAGAACACACAAATAATAACACTCCACACATTTGATTTGGATTGGTCATTGTCAGTAATGACAGACAATCGAACAAAAAAACTGTTACACAAGATAAAAAGCTTCTTTTTCAACCAAAAATTGTTTGTAT
This sequence comes from Anodontia alba, assembly GCA_964016985.1. Classification (NCBI taxonomy): domain Eukaryota; kingdom Metazoa; phylum Mollusca; class Bivalvia; order Lucinida; family Lucinidae; genus Anodontia; species Anodontia alba. Next base: position 54,241,378 of record OZ024823.1, on the reverse strand, counting down.
TTTTTTTTTCATTTCTCCATAAAAACATATCTTGTGGTTCTCATTAGAAGCACCTTGGTGAGCTGCTTCGAATGAGTACTCACAACTTAAGCTTTCGTGGAGAAACAGAAAAAAAAAACAACCCCAGATACTCCCTCTTAAATGAGAGCTATGGCATTGCAAAACCTACCAACAGTATACATGCTTGAATCCAACATTTTAGTAATCGTCCCTTCCATGACTCGGCCAGTATCTGGATGGCGTACTTCAATAATAGCACCACACTAGGAAATAGAGTAAACAATGTACATGTATCATGACACTAAGTATCATATGTAAGAAGGAATCTTATGACATTATGTGAGGAGTATAGACACAGATTCTATGAATGATACTCATAGCTCTAGTTAAGACATTTTTCCTACCAAAACGAATTGATATTTTGTCTCTGCCCCCAAAAACGAATGTTGTGGGTATTCATAAGGAGTGTTCACCAAAAAGCTAATGAGTACCCACAATTTGTATGAAGAAATAAGTAATATCTGTAAAACAAGAGGACCATGATGGCCCTATATCGCTCACCTGAGCAAACAGATTTGCATGCCTACTATTGAAGTCTCACCTAAGTTCACTGCCTTAAGATTTTTGTATAAATTTTATGTTCAAGAGTGACGTGATGGTCCTATATCATGGAGTAGCAATGCCGTATATGACAAGAAGTGCCTCTTGTTTTTAAATCTGATCTTCAAAATTTATATAAAGATATATAGAGAAAATAAGCCCCGTCCCACGGGGGCCATGTATTTAGACGAATCATGACAATCTTGGTAGAGGGCCAACAAAGGAATATTTCTGCTAAATTATACTGAAATCCGTCCAGTGGCTTCTGACAAGAAGATTATTTTTTTTTTAAATTTTAGTATACGGATATATAGGGAAAATATTGTGGATGGACAAATGGATCGACAGACAGATGACCACGGATGGTGAGTGATCACAATAACTCACCTTGAGCCTTTGGTTCAGGTGAGCTAAAAAAGAACAGATACATGACGTAGGAAGGAAAGTATATTCACATACTTATAACAATGCAAAACAGGAAATGGGACAGTCATAAAAAAAAAAAAAGCCCCAGTCTGAAAATTGCAAAATGCTAACGTCTGAAAAACTTAAATGCAAATTGCTAACGCCATCTCGGACGCAGAAGGAGATGGACAGATGGATAGGGTAACACTATATGCCCTTGAGCTACAGGGGCTGTTTCGGCACTGCCCAAAAAATAATTATATATTAATATAAGCAGCTAAATATTTCTAATGCTAAAAATAAACAAAAATCAATAATGTTCATATGGAAGGACAAAAGTGTCTTGAATGTTCGAAAAGAATTACAAGTATCCTGTTTTTATTTTTATTATTTTCTTGTTTAGGTTAGTTCTAACCTCACAGTTTTACCACCATCTTGAAAACACCGTCCTAAGCATAATTCACAATGAATAAGATGGCACGCCTTTTACAGTAATAGCAGAAAAGTCTTTTTGCCGGTTCTTTTTGTTTGTATGGCATATTTGTGATTTCATACAGTTGTTGACAGTACTAGATCAGAATGATGATCTTATATGACTTTGTCGAATAAGAAAAATACTAATCAAGATTTTATTTGTAACTGGAGAAGCTAAACTGACAGATGACATCTGAAGTTAATCTGCAGCATTCTTAACATTATTTTTGGGTAATGTATTGTATTAATTTTACCAATCATTATAATTTTAGAAATACTGTAGTCATTTGTTTCTTTCAAATGTCATCACAAACTATGTTAAGCTGACAAATATTTACATCCCTTCCCTGGGAGAAAATGGTCTCCTTTAAGAGCTTCTCACTTTTTGAAAGATGTTAAATACTAAGGAGGTAACTTCCTGTTTTTTTTAAATAGATAGACATCAAAATTTTTCATGTCTATTTATTCATCTTAAAACATCTGTTAGAACAGTATTTTGGACCTTGCTGTATTCCAAAAAAATTAAATACTGCTGATTGCATACTTACCAGCAGTGGTCCTGTAATAAATTCATCTGTGACATGTAATGAAGACTGAATTTCTTTTACAAAAACCTGAAACAAACATAATTTTTATGTATCTAAATATTGGGACACTTTAACCCTTATCCTGCTGAACCCAGATATACCCTGTTTTTGCAAACAGTGTAGATCCAGATCAGTTGGCTTCTGAGCCAATTGATCTGGATCTACACTGTTTGCATTAAGTATGCAAATTTAGAGCAACAATCCGGATCATGTAATCTGATTGGCTGAAAATTAGAAGTGGGTGTGGCATCTTAATTTATTCAGCAGGACAAGGGTTAACTCGTTACAATACTAGTCCTAAAATATTAACAAGCCCATTTTAGAGAAAATGACTTTCATACAACAAACTAGAAAGAAAATTTGTGAAAAAAAAAAAAAAAAAAAAAAAACTTTACAAGGACAAAAATACCTCGACCCTTTCAGTTGTGAGAGGATTTGTTTGAGTTGAGGTTTAACATCCCCGTTGACAATCGTTCAGTCATACTTGACAGTGTATGAAATAATCAGGAATGTATTCTCTTCTAAAGCAGTACCTCACTGTATAAACCCTTGTCCTTCTGAACCCTGATATACACTGCATTTGCAAACTGTAGATCCAGATCAGTTGGCTTCTGAAGAAGCTAGATGTGTACTGTTTGCCATTAAGTATGTGAATATATAGCAACAATACAGATGAAATAATCTGATTGGCTGAAAATTAGAAGTAGGCGTGACAGCAGGACAAGGGTTAATATCATAGCCCAGACACACAGACGTGATACCACCACCAGACACAGTGTGCTGACAGTGTTGCAACCAGTGCCGCTCTTCTTCCTTATGATGAGTGCCAAGCAAATTGGCAGCTAGTACTAATTTTAAAAAGTCTTTGTATGACTTGGCTGGGAAGAACACCCACAACTGGAAGACAGAATCTCTACTGAGCCATTTCAAAAATTGCACATGCAAGAAATTTTATAACATTACTATGATACATAAAAGACACAAACAGAGTATCTAATTTGTATAAAGTTCAGGTCTTATACTGACCAAGCTTTTCCATGCCTGAAAAGCCTGTTATTACAACCTTAAATAATCCTTTTAAACAGAATATGCATGGAAAAATAAAACATCTAAAAGCCTGAAATCAAGAAAAATCCAAGCTCTAAAAGGCTGAAATCCTGCAAATGCCTGAAAAATATGAGACCCGATAAACCTGTGTGTACATTGTATACTTCGTACATTTTAAATCACATCAACATGATCCAATGTAGCCTTACCTTGCATTTCAAAGACTTCGCTATCCTTTTTACTTTTGCTTCACAGAAAGCACCTCTGTATTTGGCACTAACATCTGTTCCTATCGGGAGGTATGGTGGCTCACTTGTGGCCTGAATAAAACAGAAAAATGGATATACAGAGGATGTGTTTATGAAGAGAATTTCATTCGAATCTAGGATAATTTTCTCAATTTTTCCTGCCTTGCCGAAAGTACCTGCAAGTACACCATTTTATGTAATCTGAGCTTTCTCTGACCTTAAAAAGGCCTTTTATTTTTTCTGATTTGGCAGCTTTTTCACAGCAAGAACAAAATTTCCGTTCACCTGTTATGGACTGTTTTCAATTGCTCTCAATGTGAGCTAGATTTGTCTCATGGCTGCACACCTCTGTCACATAGGTTCAAATCCAGCTGGGACATAAGGGTCTGGTTTCTACATCATTGAACTCATAGTCAGATGTGATTCAAGTGTACATGGAAGAAGAAAAGACCTGCTAAATTTTGGGGCAGACTTGCCACAGACTTGTGCATTCTGTTTCCCTATTCAGATTAAAAATTACACTATTTCCTCGCTTCTGTGTGTACAATTTTGGTAAATGTATCTTGGAGTGGTAAATTTTGTAATAAACTTGCATTCCAACAACAGCAACATGTATTTTAGCTATTAAATTGAAGTCTGTTGACATGAACAGCATGTCGATCATGACTGTCCTGAAACGAAACTTGAAAAAACTCGAAAGATTTCAGATAAAATAGACTTTAAGCCAAAACCTTTTAAACAAACAACGAATACTTACCATCATATATCATCTGAGGCGCTTGCTTTTCTCTTCTTCTGTTTACAACAGGAATCAGTATTGATAAAAACTGTCAAATAATAAATCAAAATAATATGTGTGCTTTGTCGGCACCCATTGATCTCGCAGCTGAACAACAACCTGTCAGTCGAATTCTGTAATTCGATTGGACAAAAGTCACGTGGCTCATTAGCTTGGTTCCCGAGTGCAAATATATGTAAACAAAAAATCAAAGAGAGTCCTGGGCGCCAGCCCATGACCCATGCTTTGCGAGCCTCCTAACGGCGGATTCTGTGACCCCGGTTTTGTAAAGTCGTGTTTGCTGTGGAATTACCATGCTATATGGAATCGAAGTGTAAGAACAAAGTGTTAGAGCAATGATAATGCTGTTTACTAGTCTGATTTGATAACGATAATAACAAAAAATATTTCAAGAGCTGTCCTCTATTCAGGTGTTTTGTAAATGATTTCCCTTGCAAATCACAGATGGCGCCTAAAGCATGTCAACAAACGGACTGGTATCCAGCTCAATAGTATGGTGGCCTAAACTTGTCATAAAAATGAGCGTGCATGGCTGTATGGTGACCTGTAGGATTCATATCAGTATATGAACATTATTTCTGTCACTCAATATTGTGAGTCTTGAATAGTCTTAACTGGCGAAACTTGTAGCTATAAATAAAATTCGAACAAAACCTAGTATTTCTATATGAATTTTCTTGAAACTTTGCTCATTGAAATGTGTGTAGTTTTGGATTATAAATGGGGAAGTTTTGTTAAATTTCAATGGAGTTATGGCCCTTGGTTGATGTAAAAATTGTATTAACATTCAATGTGTGTAGTTTTGGATTGTAAAGGGGGAAGTTTTGTTAAATTTCTATTGAGTTATTTATGGCCCTTGGTTGATGTAAAATTATGTTTACATTCAGTTTCTTGAAGACAATTGATTGCGTTTTAATTTTAATCAAATTGATTATACTGATATTGACTAGATTTGGATAGGGTTTGAGAATGGGCTGATTTATTTAGTTTTCAACAGATTTATGGCTCCTGACTGATGTCAAAGTTCATAAGTTGAGTTTCTGCTGAACTTCTTGAGAATGAATTGATGGATTGTGATCAAATTTTATACACACATTGATACTGTCTCTATCTAGGTTGGGATTGAAAATGGACCAATTTATTAGTTTGCAATTGAGTCATGGCTTTTGATTGATCTCAAAATAGAGTTTTTGCTAAATATCAAGAAAAAATCATCACGAAAACATGCCTATATAATTTTGACCCCTTTAAACCCCACTTTTATATAGTAAAACTGGGGTTTACAGGGGTATACATTATTTTTCTCATTTTGCTCGAAAACATAGATTGTGGGTACTCGTTAGAACCACCTTGTCGAGGCGGTTCTAACGAGTACCCACAATCTATGTTTTGAGCAGAAATAAGAAAAATATCAGAATTTTTTATCTGAAAATTTTCATTTTTTTGGTGGTAAAATAGTCTATATATTTGAATAGGCATGTTTTCGTAATGTGAGTCCTCCGTGAAATCACCTGACCAGTAAATGACACCAAAATCTGACCAACCAAAATAGCTTACCAGTTAACGGTTAATGTTATTGCTTAGACAAACAATATTACCTATGTACTTTTTCATTGATAAGTACAGGTACGAATGCAGTTTTCATCGACAAGTACAGGTATCACGATAATGTTTGTCTAAGGATTTACGCATGGGCGTGGTTATAGCCTTCTGACGGAGGAGTCAGTTGATGAATTTTGATCAAAGTTTGTGTACACATTGATATTAACTATGACTACATCACAACATGTACATGTAGTTGAAAAAGAAAATGGGCCAATATTATTGCTTTTCAAATGTCCTTTGAATAATGTTAAGACTTGTGAATTTGCTAAAGAGTCCTGAGAAAGGTTATCCAGTATAACTTGCTGATGCTACATATCACTATTACTATATACTTCTCCTAAATATTTGGACATATTAATTAACTTTTTACCATTTTACTGTAGTGTACTTATCCTAAAATATAGATAGGTCCATTTCAATACACTTAACTGCCTGGTGATTTGTTTAAAAAGAGATGACTGTATGGAAAATGGTACTCTGATCAAATATGGGCCTAACAGTTAGATCTTAACCCATCTCATGCTGAACATGACAGTGCTTGCACTAACTGTCAAAATCAGGAAGTCCTAGGACTTCCTAGCTCCAATATCTGGAAGTCCTGGTGATCAAATTTTTTCACCCACTTTCAGAAATTCAGCCTCAGTATTCTTAAACTCTCATTTATGGAGTAAAACCGCTATTGTTAAGCTAAATAACACCTAAATTCATTCTAAATTTTTGTTATAAATGACTAAATATCTGTAAAAGTTGGGAGTCCCAGACTTCCTGGCATTGAGGTTTGGAAGTCCCAGGGCAATTTTTGGGAGTCTCTGACTCCCAGACTTCCCTTAATGCAAGCACTGACATGACATGCTCTGTCTTGGCAAACAGTGTAGATCCAGATCAGTTGACTTCTGCCAACTAATCTGGATCTGCACTGTTTGTCACTAAATATGTGAATATCTATCAAAAACCCAGATCAAGTAATCTGATTGGCTGGAAATTAGAAGTGGGCGTGGCATCTTAATTTATTCAGCATGACAAGGGTTCATCTACACTTGCTCAGACATAGGCATATTGTTCCTATAATTAAAGAGGATGGATACACTTGCTAGGTTTTCTCATTTTTTTACAATCGAGACAACTTTTGAAATTTTCCTTTTAGAGTAGACCCTTTTTCAGAAGGGAGGTAAACAGTTTTGGCAGTTGCTTCCCCTGAAAGTGTATCCATTCATCTTAAGGTGTATTGCTACACACCTAACAAAGGTAGAATTCTGACTTGGAAGCTTTTGCTTCTCTGGAGAACACTGTAGCAGAAAAGAATTTGATTCCCAGTGATAGGTAATTGACTCCTCCATCAAGTCACTTGACCATTTAACTGACAACCTCAACTGACCATTCAAAATAGCTAATAAGGTAATTGTCAATGTTTTTAGTTAAACAAACAAATGAATGCATGTTTTTTACAGGTAAGCACAGGTATATCAATACAAAGTTTGTCTAAGGTAATTCACGTGAGCATGGTTATAACTGCCTGACGGAGGAGTCAATTCCCTTGTCAAATGGGGCTTCACTTAAAGGAAAGAATTTGCCCACAAAGAGTCATCTTTTTCACTACACAACAAAATTAACCCATTTTAGACTGAATAAGCTCCCCACACACTATATATTGGAAGGGTCCAATTTCAATTTTAGGCATGTCAGGCAATGTGATTTAGCATGAATATTCCTGGAGAAAAAGGAGAAAAATTGCTGATCAACTATTTGCAAACAGTGGAGACCCTGATCAGATGCCAAATTTTGTAAAATCTGATCTGGTTGTGCACTGTTTGCCATTTATCCTTTTAGGAGTCTCCAGACTAAATGGGTTTATGCATGATACATTATTGGTGCAAACTGGATGCAAATGACCATTACGGGTTGACCAGTTGCTAAATCTGAACTCATTGGTGTTATTATAAATTTATGCGCTTTCTGGGATGAGTGATTATATCATTTATGTAAACAACTTTTATACCCCAGCACACGATAGTGGCGGGGTACAATGGTTTCACGTTGGACGTCCATGTGTCTGACCGTCAGTCAATCATACGTCACTCCGTCCGTTTTTCACTTCAAGATGATAACTTGAGTAAACATCAGTGGATTTTCACCAAACTTGGTATGTGTATTGATGTTGTGGAGATCAGGTTTGGGATTGCTAATGGGCAAATTTCATAAATTTTTTCAAAGTTATCTTCCTGAGACTTGCCCATATTTTCGTTTACGGATGATAACTTAAGTAAATATCAATGGATTTTCACCAAACTTGCTATTTGCATTGATATTGTGGAGATTTGGTTTGGGATTGCTAAAGGGCAAATTTTGTCAAATTTCGACGGAGTTATCTGCCCGAGACACACCTATATTTTCGTATTCCATACAATAACTTGAGAAAATGTCAAGGGATTTTAACGAAACTTAGTACATGCATTGATATGAAGGAAATCTGGTTTTGGATTGCTTATGGACAAATTTCGTCAATGTTTGACAGAGTTATCTGCCCGCGACATGATAATGGCGGGGTATTATAGTTTAACGTTTTTATTTGTTTCTTGTTTCAGTTACATGTAGGTGCTTGAGACCACTTCAGTGTTCTCGCTGCTGGCACTCTGTAAGTAGCTAAAATGGAGAGTGGCCTTCTGGAATTCGGGGCAGGTGCAGTATCAGGTATGAAATTGGAATAGAACAATTACCATATTTGACCTAATTACCACACTTAGGTTTTTTTAAAATTGCTTGGAACACTCAGTTGTGTTAAAACATGTATCAACCTACTAAGGGTACATTATAAAAGAAAGATCAGAAAAAAAGACTTATTAGCTCACCTGAGCAAAAGCTCAGGGTGAGCTATTGTGATCACCCTCTGTCCATCGTCGTCCGTATTCCGTCGTCAACAATCAGATTGTTAATACTCTAGAGGTCACAGTTTTGACCCAGTCTTGATGAAACTTGCCCAGAATGTTTTTTCCCCTATGAAATCTAGGTCAAGTTCCATACTGGGTTACTTGGGGTCAAAAACTAGGTTACCAGGTCAAATCAAAGGAAAAACTTGTTAACATTCTAGAGGTCACATTTTTTAAGCAATCATCATGAATATTGCTCAAAATATTTGCCTTGATGATTTCTAGGTCAAGTTCAAAACTGGGTCACTTGGGGTAAAAAACTAGGTCACTGGGCCAAATCAAAGGAAAACCTTGCTAACACTCTAGTTACATTTTTTAAGCAATGATCATAAATCTTGCTCAAAATGTTTGTCTTGATGATTTCTAGGTCAAGTTCGAAACTGGGTCACGTGGGTTACCTGGCTTAATCAGTGGAAAACCTTGTTAACACTCTAGCGGTCACATTTTTCAAGCAATCATCATGAATCTTGCTCAAATTGTTTATCTTGATGATTTCTAGGTCATGTTTGGAACTGGGTCACTTGGGGTCAAAAACTAGGTCAACAGGCTAAATCAAAGGAAAACCTTGTTAACACTCTAGAGGTCACATTTTTTAAGCAATCATCACGAATCTTGCTCAAAATGTTTGTCTTGATGAGTTCTAGGTCAAGTTTAAAACTGGGTCACTTGGGGTCAAAAACTAGGTCACCGGCCAAATCAGCAGAAGACCTTGTTAACAGTCTAGCGGTCACATTTTTTAAGCAATCATCATGAATCTTGCTCAAAATGTTTGTCTTGATGATTTCTAGGTCAGTTTCAAAACTGGGTCATTTGGGGTCAAAAACTAGGTCACCTGGCCACATAAGTGTAAAACCTTGTTAACACTCTAGTGGTCACATTTACGAAGCAATCATTATGAATCTTGCTCAAAATGTTTGTCTTGATGATTTCTAGGTCAAGTTTGAAACTGGGTCACTTGAAGTCAAAAAGTAGGTCACCAGGCCAAATCAAAGGAAGACCATTTTAATACTCTAGAGGTCACATTTTTGAAGCAATCATCATGAATCTTGCCCAAAATGTTTGTCTTGATGATTTCTAAGTCAAGTTTGAAACTGGGTCATGTGGGGTCAAAAACTAGGTCACCAGGCCAAATCAAAGGAAAACCTTGTTAACAACACTTCAGAGGTCACATTTTTTAAATAATCATCATAAATATTGCTCAAAATGTTTGTCTTGATAATTTCTAGGTCTGGTTTAAAATTGGGTCACTTGATGTCAGAAACTAGGTCACTAGGCCAAATCAAAGGAAAACCTTGTTGACACTCTAGTCACATTTTTGAAGTGATCATCATGAATTTTGCTCAAAATGTTTGTCTTGATGATTTCTTGGTGATGTATATTTCACTGTCTAGTGACTTTCTTAAGTTTTTCCATTTAGGTCAGTTTCTCAGTAATTATTGGTCCTACAGAGTGATATTTGGTACTTGTGAAGTGTTTGTGTTTAGGTCAGTTTCTCAGTAACTATTGCTCCTGCAGCCAGTGATACTTGGTACATGCCTACATCTTAGCATGGCCTCTTGTGTGTGCAGTCATCCATATTTGACCTTGACCTCTATTTCACAGTCCGTTAGACATGCTACATTGTCTTACTTGTTAATATAATCATTTTGAATTTTGATCAGAATGTTTGCTTTGATCAGTTCTAGGTCAGGTTCTCAAAGTGCTATGATACTCAGATGAGCATTACATGGCCATCATGGCTTACTTATTTGATGATGATTATGCGATTTTCTTTCCTGATTTTCTTCATAAAGGCATATTTTGTGGGTACTCATTTGAACTGCATTGACAAGTTGATGCAGTTCAAATAAGTACCCACAACATATGCCTTTATAAAGAAGTGGACAAAAATTACACTGGCTGTATTCTGAAGACTACGAAATTGCTTGACAGTGTTCTAATAGGAGTATGTGCAGTAATTAGGTCGAATACTGTATACCATATTTAACCTCAGTATTTGGGCTCCTTACACAAAGCATGCTGGGTAAAATTTTTAGCAGACGACATATTGAAATATATATCTCTTTATTTTTCCCTAGAAAACAGGTTTTGACATTCCATGCAAACTGACTCCAATGGAGACAGTTTGCATGAAATGTCAGATCCTATTTTCTTGGAAAAATAAGGAAAATATAATCAGTTTGTTGTCTGCTGAATTTGCCCATGGCATGGTAAGTGTTAACTCCTTACAATACTTGTCCTAAAGTTGGAAAAGCCCATTTTACTACATTTTGAACCTACCTGTTAAAGTGTCTAAAATGCTGGATGAGTGGAAAGCAGTGTAGACCATGATCAGACACTGCATAATGCACTATTTGGGTCTACCTGTTTTGTTCAAGTCTGTTTGTTCCAGTTCTTAAAATATGGTAATTCATAGCTCTAGATAAGATATATATCCAGATAATTTTTTTCTAATTTTTAAATGAAATCATATATTGTGGGAACTCTTTGGAATCACCCAGTATCCAGAGGTATGGAGGATGCAGTTTCTATAAACTGGTTATGGTTATAGTTCTTAACGAGGCCTTCCCAGTGGGGGTGGGGGGATGGGTACCTGTTCCCTGGGTCCCCTGAAAAAAAATCGGCATTTTCCCTTGTTCCCCCAAATCAAAATCTGTTGATTTTCTATGTTCCCCAAAATTGTTTTGTTCCCCTGTTCCCTTCATTTTTATACTTTTGTTCCCTTGTTCCCCATGAAATAAATGACCTTATTCCCCTGTTCCCCAAAACCCCTGGGAGGGCCTCCTTAACAGGCTAAATTACCAGGGGAAACAATTCACAGCTTTGTATTACTTAATCGATATCTTTATATAGTTATATGTAATCATGACTGCAGCAGACACCATCTTGTTCAGAGAAAATGAAGTGTGGCATTTCATGTGAATCATCTGCCTAAAAGATAATTCAAATGAATTCTCAAGCATTATTTTCTCTGAAAATAATAAAACATGGTTAGAATGTCGTCTGCTACAATTTTGCTTGACACTTCAAGGTTTTTTTTTTGTGTGTTTCAATACTAAAGAAACTTCACTGACATGCAGTTGGCACCCAAGATGAACTTTACTTTCTTCTGACGACTCTCTTTTTATAAGATTTGTATAATTATTGTTATTTTTTAGGTTGTGCTGGAGTTATCTTTGGACATCCTTTGGATACAATCAAGGTATGCAGAAAATTAGGGGTGCACATGCATATCTTTCACCTGAAACTGAACATGTTTGAAAATCTTGTTTCTGTTTCTTAAAAAAAAGTTTTATCTAACAAATTGCACTCTGGGTAAAATTTTCAGCAGATGGCATATTGAAATATATTGCTTATTTTCCCAAGAATTCAGATTTTGACATTTCATGCAAATTGTTAATTAGATCATAAACACAGTTTTAAAAGCAGTGAATCAATGATCATTTATGACATGATTCAAAGTGAATTAGACTGATCGAAGATGATGACCTTTTCCAGAACCATGTAGATATTTTGTTTGGTGGGTTTCTTCTTAGAAACAACAAATGAACAAAAACATGACAAGAAATGTGTGAATTCTCTGTAAAGACAAATATCAGACTGTCATACATGACAAGGCATTTGATTGTTATGGCGGGCCATTTTCAATGGGGGGCATATAGGATGTAGTATTACCGCTGTCCGTATGTACGTCCGTCCCATCCGTCCCGTACGTAACACAAATGGTTTCCGTGCGATATCTTTTGAAAGGATTGGTGTATTGGATCGAAATTTTATACACAGGTATATAATCATAAAATGTAGGTCAAGTTCGATTTAGGGTAAAATCCACCAATTATTTTGGGAGTTATGACCCTATTTCAACTTTGAAAAATGGTTTCCGTTCCATAACTTTTGAACCTTGAACAATTTTCAATTTTGAAAAATGGTTTCCGTGCAATCTCTTTTGAAAGGATTGGTGAATTGGATTGAAATTTTATACACAAATATATAATCATAAAATATAGGTCAAGTTCGATTTAGAGTAAAATCCACCCTTTGGGAGTTATGGCCCTTTTTCAACTTTGAAAAATTGTTTCCATTCCATAACTTTTGAAAAGATTAGTGCATTGGATTCATATTTTATACACAAGCATATACATGTTATTATAAAATATAGGTCAAGTTCGATTTAAGGTAAAATTCACCAATTATTTTTGGAGTTACAGCCCTTTTTCAATGTTGAAAAAAAGTTGAAAAATGGTTTCCTTTAGATATCTTTTGAAAAGATTAGTGTATTGGATTCAAATTTTATGCACAGGTATATAATCATAAAATGTAGGTCAGGTCTATTTAGGGTAAAAGCCACCAATTATTTTGGGAGTTATGGCCCTTTTTCAACTTTGAAAAATGGTTTTCGTTCCATAACTTTTGAAAAGATTAGTGAATTGGATTCATATTTTATACACAAGCATGTAATTATAAAATATAGGTCAAGTTTGATTTAGGGTAAAGTCCACTAATTATTTTTGGAGTTACGACCCTTTTTCAACGTTGAAAAATAGTTTCAGTTTGATACATGTACCTTTTGAAAACATTAGTTTATTGAATTCATATTTAAACACACAGGTATATAATCATAAAATAATGGTCAAGTTCCAATTAGGGTAAAATCAACCCATTATTATGGGAGTTATGGCCCTTCTTTACCTTCAAAAGATGTTTTCCTTCCGATATTTTTTAAAAAAGATTGATTTGTGTATTGGATTCATATTTTATACACGAGTATATAATCATAAAATATGGTCAAGTTCGATTTAGGGTAAAATCTGCCAATTATTATGAGAGTTATGGCCCTTTTTCAACTTCATTTTTTGCAAAATGCCTACATGTGGGTGAGGATGGCCCTTGGCGGGGACATCTGTGTCATCCTGACACATTTCTAGTTTTTTTTTTTTTACTAAATTCTTGGTCATTTTGTGTCTACTTTTTTTTTTTTTTTTTTTTTGAGTAAAAAAGAAAACCTATCATCCCTTCTGTTTAACCTCAAAGGACCTCTGATGCAGATGATTTAAATAAACCAAATGCCTGTGTCAGTTCACTTGCTTGGTATTTTCATATTTTTCTTAAATCACTTAGTAATTCAGTACCACTGTATTTGTATACAAAATTTTGAATGGATGAAATCAGCTCAGTGCCCTGCTTTTTGTATCCGGTATTTCTTATTTCTTCTTTGAAAAAAAAAGAAGAAAAAAAAAAAAAAAAAAAAAACAGAAAAAAAGATTTTATAGAGGTGCACTTGAAAGCCATGTAGACCCTGATATGACTGTTCCCTAAAGGACATCTGATCTGGGACTATACCATATTGTTAGGCACATTTGTCTAAATACTTAAAGAGTTAATACCCAGGGGATGACACATTCATACGCTTTCAGCTTACAGCACCAATTCCTGGACATTTTGATTTTGTATGTATTCTGTTCTGATACAAGGGTTCATAAAATATTGTTAAAGAAACAACAACAACAAAGGGTTACTGCTTTGCATGCTAGGTAAAAACTTCAGCGGAAGACATTTTTGAAATACTTTTTCTTATTTTAATGAGAAAATAGGACTTGACCCTTCATGCAGATTGTCTCCTAAGGAGGCAATTTGCATGAAACGTCAAATCTTATTTTCTAGTTAAAAAAATGAAAAATATTTCAAAATGTTGTCTGCTGAAATTTTCACCCAGCATTTGAAGTGTTAACCCTTGTTCTGCTGAACCTGGATATACCCTGCCTTTGCAGACAGTGTAGATCCAGATCAGTTGGCTTCTTCAGAAGCCAACTGATATGGATCTGCACTGTTTGTCATTCAGTATGTGAGTTTATATCAGTATTCTGGATGAAGTCATTTTATTGGCTGACAGTTTGAAATGGGCGTGGCATCCTAATTTATTCAGCACGACAAGGGTTAAATATGATAATTTGTTGTGTTCTTATTTCAGACTCAGCTACAAGTACAGCAAGCCAGTAATAAATACAAGGGTCTCTGGGACTGTCTAAAGACAATTCATAAACAAGACCTTGTAAGTTTGATGCTTTCTCTCTTGCAGTGTTGATCTGGGCCTACACTGTTTGCTCAGGCATAACTGTACCCTTTATATTGATTCCTTTCCATACTTGTCCTATTATTTGAACAATTCCATTTATGGGAGACAACTGTCAAAATTGTTTTTGCTCCCTTCTGGAAAGGTTTTACTCTAAAAGGAAAGATTTTGGTCTCAAGGAGTAGACACCATATCAGAAGGATATTGGCCATAATTGGCATACAGGAAAGTAAACAGAAAGTCACAAAAGTTGTCTCCCTTGTTCCAAGTGTATCAAGTCCCCTGAAAAACTGCTAAATGAGTGGCAGACAATGTAGATCCTGCACAGACACAGTATTTTGTGAGACAAGCACTTTCCACACACAGACAACAAAGACCCAATCTTGACACTATGCAGGCACATTTGTTGGCTGTATAAATTCTAGAATGTCTAAATATGTTAACCCTTAAAGTGCCATTCAGAATTGTAACATATGAATTTCTAAAATATTTTGTTTCATTTTTCAGAGAAATTCATATGAATTGCTACAGTAAAACACATAATCAGACTTTGGCAATCTGACAAGAAGGGCTTGTTGCACATTTTAATTTTGGTACAGTTATACGTCCAGATGTATGCCATACTGTATACATTTATTGCAAATTCAATATTGGCAGAGCTTTAGCTCTTTCCCCACTAGTGGCGACTTTTGTCGTGTGCTGATAACCTTTGCAAACAGTTTGGACCCAGATCAGACCAAACAAAACTTCGGGCCTGATCTGGATCCAAACTGTTTGACACTCTGATGGTATTCCTGAAAGATTGTTTTAAAAATGTTCATTTAAAAAAAAAAAAAAAAAAAAAAAATCCACAGACAACAAAAAAGCATGCAAAATTACCCAGCATGCAGAGTTAATATTTTGGTGGTACCAATAGGGCCAAAATAAAATGACAGCCAAATATAAGTATTTTTCAGTATTTCTTGTGAAAATAAAAATGTTTGTTAACCCTAGTTCTGCTGAACACAGATATGCCCTGCATTTGCAAACAGTGTAGATCAAGATCAGTTTGTGGAATGCAAATAACATTGAAACAGTACTAGCAAATTCTCAACTATACTACAATTCTTTTCTTCCATCGGTTATTCTAAGTTGGAATGAACTGCCACAAGAAACACAATACTCGGTCAGCTTAGCTTCATTTGTTTGTTTGTGTTGAGGTTTTACGGCCCAGTCAACCCAATGGGGTCATGTTGAGCACAGTCAGTTTACCTAACCACACGTTTACTGGGCAGGCTTAGTCCACTAAGCGGTTAACCAGTATTGTGCACATTCTTTCGCCAGAAACTGACAACTGCCCTTCTTGAATCAGCGGAAGAGAGAGAATGACCGTAGAAAATATTTCATGATCAATCTCCACGAAAGAATGTTGCCGACCTCGGCGGGGGTTGAACCCGTGACCTCCTGGTCTCCATTCGGATGGGCATCCAACTGAACCACCGAGGCCGGCCTTAGCTTCATTTAAAAGACACCTAAATGCTAATATCGTCCTCACACCTGATTATTACAATGCAGGTAAACAACTAGGCCAAATATACCACACTCACTTAAGAACAAGATGCAGTTTACTAAATCAACACCTCTACTCCAAAAACATCACTCAAAGCCCTCTATGTATATGCAGGGAAATTGGAGATTCCAAACGTTTTTTTCTAGAATCAGTCTCTATACCAATATAAGACATGACATGCTGACTGCTATTTCTCGGTTTTGTGACCCAGCGCCTCCTTTATGGAAATCCTACCCTTTCGAATGAAACAAACATATCAATATTCATTGCTATTCATACTTTCATATTAGGAACTAAACATGTCTGTTAATGCCTTGCAATACATCCACAACAAAATTCTTTCTACATCAAAATACACTTTTTTTTATATCCCACCACACGATAGTGGCAGGGTGTTATGGTATCATGTTGGCTGTCCGTGTGTCTGTCATACGTCCATCCATATTTTTGTTTCCAAACGATAACTTAAGTTAGTAAATGTCAATGGATTTTCACCAATCTGGGTATGTGCATTGATATTGTGGAGATCTAGTTTGGGATTGTTAATGGGCAAAGTTTGTCAATTTTTGACAGAGTTATCTGCCCGCAGTATGTAGGTATTTTCATTTCCGGATGATAACTTTAGTAAATATCAATGGATTTTCACAAAACTTGGTGTGTGCATTGATGTTGTGGAGATCTAGTTTGTGATTGCTGATGGCCAAATTTTGTCATCTTTGACAGAGTTATCTGCTCATGACATATCAGTATTTTCATTTCTGGAGGATAACTTGAGTAAATATCAATGGATTTTCACCAAACCTGTTATGTGCATTGATATTGTGGGGATCCGGTTACGGATTGCTAATGGGCAAATTTCGTCCAGTTTTGACAGTTATCTGCCTGCAATACATCTGTTTTTACTTTCAGGTCAATAACTTGAGTAAATCTCAATGGATTTTCATCAAATTTGATATGTGTATTGATATTGTGATGATCTGCTTTGGGATTGCTCATGGGCAAATTTCATCAATTTTTGACTGAGCTGTCTGCCTGTGACATGATAATGGCAGGGTATTATGGTTTTACATTTTTTATTTAAATATGCCTGTTGTTTAATTTTGGATCCTTTAAACCGATTGTGGACTTGTGGAAAGACTTGTGGGAATGATGCTTGTAAACCTTCTCACATGTGCAAATAGACATAAGCTCCGATCCCTGTAGAGCGAATTGATCTGTCAGTTATTGTTATGAATTACCAGGAAATAAACAACAGTAGATATTTATGTATTGAGACTGGTTGTTACGTTTCTGGGCCCAGTTGTTCAAAGCTAACGATGTCGTTAGTTAATGATTCGTTAAAATTTACATCAAGCAATACGCAAATATGCTGAAATTTTTTTGCTGAAAAAATGTGAGTAGCTTTTGCAGTGCAAAAGCTACTCATATTTTTTCAGCAAAAAATATCAGAATATTGTGTATTGAATCCGCTAAAACAGTTAACGAAATGGCCCTTAACGAGCTTGTTAAGCTAACGACGCTTTGAACAACCGGGCCCTGATTATTTAAACCACACACTCTTAGTTTACTTTATCTATTGTAGTTGGGATACAGATCTAAATAAGTCAGTTGACTTTCTTCTGGATCCCTTTTGTATATATACCATATATGCTATGTTCTGTTTTGTATTTTCTGTAAAGAATTGTACAAATAAAATACTGTTTAAACTAAGATCAGTTGGCTTCTGAAGAAGCCAACTGATCAGGATATGCACTGTTTGCCATTCAGTATGTTACTTTATATCAGCTATCTATCTAGATCAAGTAATCTGATTTGCTGAAAATTAGAAGTGGGTGTGGCATCTTAATTTATTCAGCATGACAAAGGTTAAAATGATGGCAAAGCTAATGTTTGAGAGGACTGTAATGTTAGGTATCTGTACAGGCAGTCCAGTCTATATAAAATTAACCCTTGTCCTGCTTAATAAATTAAGATGCCACGCCCATTCTAATTTTCTGCCAATCAGATTACTTGATCTGGGTTGTTGCTATAAATTCACATACTTAATGGCAAACAGTGTAGATCCAGATCAGCTGGCTTCTTCAGAAGCCAGCTGATCTGGATCTACACAGTTTGCAAATGCAGGGTATATCCCGGTTCAATGGGACAAGGGTTAATTAATTTCATTTGATTTGGAAATATTGATGTATCGTGATATTAGACCCTTGATAGTAATAGAACCATGATAGGCGTTTCTCTCATAGTGATAGGATCACAATAGCCATAATTTGGCATGATAGTCAGCCCTTGGCTCGAACCCAGGGCCCTCAAGTTACTGTTCTGATGCTCTACCAACTGAGCTCTCCAGCCTCCACTGCTGCAGGGCAGTACAAATATTGTATATACATAAGACTTGGGTGTTGAACATTTAGAACACAAAGCCTCTAATAGAAGTCATTTTTATTTGGGACAACACCTTTTCCACTGGTCACCAGGACTTCCTAAGATCCCCTGAGTTTTTATCTTTTTCTAGGCACATGGGTTTTTCCGAGGCATGTCATGGCCCCTGTTATCATATGGTCTTGTGAATTCTGTGTTCTTCGGTACCTACTCTAAGACCCTGAAGTACCTGAATGGTGATGTTGAACTAGGAACAAAGCCAAGGTTCCTAGAAATTTGGGTGGCAGGTTGCGTTGGTGGAATAGCTCAGCTGAGTGTGGCTGTTCCAGTAGAAGTAGTTAAGGTGGTTCTGCAGGCTCAGATACCACACAATACCAATGTCTCCACAGGTAATTTTACCATAACTACAGTAAATATTCAGACAAATTACTGTTTATATTCAGAAAAATTACTGTTAATATTCAGACAAATTACTGTAAATATTCAGACAAATTCCTGTAAATATTCAGATAAATAACTGAATATTCAGACAAATTACTGTGAATATTCAGACAAATTACTTAGACAAAATGGTCTGAACAAACAGTAAAGACCCAAGTCAGACCGCAGTCTGATTGGGGTCTGTACTGTTTATATTTCTACCTGTACTTTTGTGACATTTCACTTGACAATGAACTCTGTTTGTTAACCATTGAAGTATCAGTCACAGGAAGCAGATTACATTCTAATTTAGTTTTTGTTTATTTTTCTCAGAAAATAAGGCTTGACATTTCATATGAATCAGCTGCTCAGTCTTCTGGCTGTAAACTCAGTTTGTAGGACAAGTGTGTCAAGAAATTAAGGTGTCAGAATATTTAGGGTAAATACAGTTCACATTTAACAAACATGTACTCTTATTCTAATAACATTTTGTATTGTTATACATTTAGCTGTCTAGTCCTAATCCTAAATTCTGTTTCTTTTTTTTTCTTTTTTTACAATTAGCATTAAACAAAGATTATTACAAGGGACCAATAGAGGGAACACTAGACATAATTCGAAGCCAAGGTCTTAAAGGCATGTATCGTGGACTCATCACACAGTTTTACAGAGACATTCCAGCATCTGCCGCATACTTCACTATATTTGAATTTTCCTCTTTCTACGGTCATAAGCATATTCCAAGTTTGAAAAGTCAGGTGATAAATTTTGTAGCGGGTGGACTTGCAGGAGTTCTCAGCTGGACCCTTATAATGCCATTCGATGTTATGAAGCAACGTGTTCAAGCGGATGTGAAGAGGACGACATACACAGGTATATGGGATTGTGGAATAAAGAGTCTACAAGAGGAGGGACTAACTGTGTTCTTTAGAGGGTATACTGTTGTGGCTTTGAGAGCCTTCCTTGTTAATGCAGCTACTTTGTTAGCTTATGTTGAATTTTTGAAAGCTTTTAAAAAAGACGTTTGACTGTGATCATTGAGCTATGACATGGCTGAAACACTGCAGATAAACTGTGTAACCTTCACTAATGGTCATCTTTAATCAGTAGCAACTTCCTTATAACAGTGACTTTTCTGATATCCCATAGTGCATGTTTGCTATAATTTAATTTTTTAAACCATCATTACCACTCTCTGGGCTAATTCAGTAGATAACAAATTGATAGTATTTTTTCTTGTTTTTCCCAGAAAAAAGGGTTTGACACTTCATGCACTTTATTTGTTCCCAAGTGTGGTTGTTATAGAAGGGTTGCAAGGTACAGCAAATTGATAAGATAATTGGTTTGATTTGGCCATTCATGTTCTTCAGATTCTTTTTAAGCCGGCCTTGATTGGCCTTTCGGATGTTGGACCGACTATAGGGGTCTAGCACATTTTTATTATTTTTTATGTTGTTTTGGTGATTTGGAAGAGCCATAAATGTGGAAGAGCCATAAATGTATATAAAATAGTTTAAGTTACAAAATATAGATTTCCTAGCTGTCCCTTCCAAATCACAAAAAAAAAAAAAAACATAAAAAAAAAAGAATAACTTGAACTGGTGATCAGGGGATCATGGGTTCGATCCCCATCAGGTCTGGCAACATTCTTTCATGGAGATTATGAAATATTTTCTACGGTTATTCTTGCCGCTGATTCAAGAAGGGCATTTGTCAGTTTCTGGCTAAAGAATGTATGCAAATACTAGTTAACTGGTTAGAGGACTAAGCCTGCCCAGGAAAAGTGTGGTTAGGTAAACTGGCCGACTCGACATGAACATGAAAGTGTTGACTTGGCCATTAAACTCCAAACCAACAATCTTCAGATTTTCTGTTGAAACTGCACCCTGTTTTGCTCAGGGAAAAAATTGTCACCTATAAGTTTACTGTATTTACCCTGTTGGACAGACAGGCATGAGAAAACTGTAAACCCAGCTCAAACACCACAGAATGCAGTGTCTGATCAGGGTCTACACTGTTTGCCACCCATACAGTAATTTTTAGACAAATCAACAGTTAATCAAACAGACTTATTCAAAATTTAGGGCATCTATGGCAGGGAGATCCAATATTTAGGCTGAATATGTTACTTGAACATTTGGACGATTTGATTGGTTGGATCAAAACAATAATTTTGTTGATTGGCTATATCCCCAGTGTAAATACATATAATACCTTACTAAGTAACGGATCAGCACAATTGCACTGTTTGATCAGAGCCATCTAATGCATACATTATTTCTGAAATTTGTTGAACTGTATCAAGCACAGCAAGCTAAAGGATTGTTACTTTATGTGTGATCCGAAGAGGTCATAATCAGCTGGTGCATTCACAAACAGAGAAGGCCTTTCAGTCTACATAGGCTGAAGTACTTTATGAAAGGTAAAGGACTGGTCAGTGCCATTTCCCATGACCAGCTCAATGTATATATATATAACTAAGTATTAGGTTTCACTAAAAACGCTTGGTCTATGCTTAAAACATATTGTATGCTAAGCATAAAACCAGCTTTTTGGAAAGCTAATGCTTGTATGGCATTAGGTCCTTTTTCTTTTACTGTGTGTCATGCTGTCAGTTCATCTACATTAAATTACAGTTGTCGTTTTGAACGTGTATATAGTAGGGACAATCATCATACTATACAGTTGTTATGTATAGTCGAACCTTGATGGCTCGTTTACAATGGCTAATTCGAACTCGTTTTTGAGTCCCTACGAAATTCACCCGATAGCTCAAGAAAACAAATATTTAAGGAAATTTTCTTATTTTATCTTGAAATTGTATGTTGTGTGTATTTATTAGAATCGCCTCATTGGGGTGATTCTAATGAGTACACTCAACATACAATCACTGTCTAGAAAATTGAAAAGAATCCCCTAACTTATCGCTATTTGCTTCCTGAACTGGTGCCATGATTAACCCTCAGTGGCTCGAACTACCGATATTTTGAATGGTCCCAAAGATGTTCGAGCCATTGAGGTTCGACTGTATATATATATATATATTTTTTTTTTGGAAATGATTATTTTCTCTTAATCAAAACATGTAATTTGATGATGTAAATTTAGGCATTATTTTAACATCTATTGGTATATACATGTAGTAGGGACAATCATCTTACTATACAGTTGTTATGTATACATGTATTTTATTTTATTATTTTTTTTAAATATTTTCAGTTTATCAACATATGTAAAGTTCAGGCTTTATTTTAACATTTATACATGTACATGTATTTAAAAAAAAAGGGTATTTTCATGTTATGAACATATTTAAAGTAAATTTCAGGCATCATTTTCTGCTTAGGACCTTTATGTTCCATTGCCAGTGTATTTGGGTATCTCTGATAGACAGAAGGTTAAATGTCAGAAGGTAGATAGTCATGTGACAGAACATGTAGAGAAGACAGAAGACAAGTGTAAACTGAATGCATATTGAGCCAAAAATTTATCAGTGAAAATCAAAATAAAATGAAAATGCTCAAATTACATGTGAATCGGCTTAACCCTTGTCCTGCTGAATAAATTAAGATGCCATGCCCTCTTCTAATTTTCAGCCAATCAGATTACTTGAATAGGATTATTGCTATAAAATCACATACTTAATGACAAACAGTGCAGATCCAGATCAGTTGGCTTCTTCAGAAGCCAACTGATCTGGATCTTCACTGTTTGCAAAGGCAGGGTATATCCGGGTTCAGCAGGACAAGGGTTAAAAACAAAATATGGTCACTTTCAAATAGATACTTTTAACTGGGTGTTTTAAAACTACCTCTCTTTTTACTGCATCAATTTGGATTAAAGTTTATTAACGGTATGTACTGGATGCTAGGAGCTATTCCAAGGGAAAGTTGTATGATGAAGGACCTGAAACTTATTCTCTGACAAAATAAGGTGCATTTTTTTTTCAACAAAAAATATTGATATTTTTCTTACTCTATTAAATCATATGTTGTGGATACTCATTAGAAGTGCTTCACCGAGGCACTTTTACCCACAACAAATGCTTTTGCAGAGTAATCTTATCTAGAGCCATGAGTCAGGGCCTTAGTGCAAATTAATCCTCTGTGCTTCTTATAGTTAACTTAGTTTCAGGACATTAATGGAGGTGCACTTTTTCCTAGAATAGCCCTAAAGGTATACATGCATTTATTTTTTCATTCAATTTGTTATATTTCCCTCTCCTAGATTATATTTTTTCTTGTTATTTATATTTATTTTTCTTTATTTTCATTGTAAAGTTTAATTTGATAAATCTTTAACATGTTAAAGGCGAGTTCAACAGGTAATTAACCCTTATCCTGCTGAGCCCGGATATACCCTGCCTTTGCAAACAATGTAGATCCAGATCAGTTGGCTTCTGAAGAAGCCAACTGATCTGGATCTGCACCGTTTGCCATCAAGTATGCGAATTTATAGCAACTATTCAGATCAAGCAATCTGATTGGCTGAAAATTAGAAGTAGCAATCTGATTGGCTGAAAATTAGAAGTAGGAGTGGCATCTTAATTTATTCAGCAGGACAAGGGTTAAACAATGCATAAAGGGAGAAAAGGATGCTTATGTCATATATGGGCAGTGAAGGCCACATATTTGAATTTGCACAGTCTCATCAGGATCTTCTTGTCCTCTTAAAGTCATTGGAAGGCAAATTATGTATTAAGTCTCTATCAGACTAGATGTGCAGGCTGATCTGGGCCTTTGCTATTAGGATATGGTATAAGAGGCCTTTTCTCATGTTGAGTATCACATTTTTGTTTTTTATTTTTCCAAGAAACTTGGCTTTTACATTTTATTTCAACTGTTTCGAAGCAAGATGGCTAAGTTATATACTGCCATGCCACAGTTCAAGAGACAGAGAGAAACAAGCAAATTCCATGGGGAATTTATGTCCCCCACCTTATTTTTATTTGAGGTGTTAAAAAAGGTAAAGTTAACCAGAGGACCATTGGTCCTGTATCAATTACCTAAGTATTGAAGCTAGAAACCAGTGATAAAAAATAATTTCAAGATTCTGAAGAAACCACATGCATATCTTCAGACCATCCTTAAAGCACCTGTAAAGTTACAAAGGATCGGCTTAAAACTGTGGTAGGAGTTACGGGGTCAAGTTACCTACTCTGTATACGCTTCTGTAGTATTAGAACTCAAAAAATGTCTACTTAAATATGCGGAAAAAGTGGTAAAAAAATTATTTCAGGATTCTGAAAAAACCACATGCATATCTTCAGGCCATCCTAAAAGCCCTTGTAAAGTTTCAAATGGATCGTACAAAAACTGTGGGAGGAGTTAAGGGGACAAGGTACCTGCACCCTATACACTTCTGTAATATTAGAACTCAAAAAATATCTAAGTTAAAAATACAGAAAAAGTAATAAAAATTGTTTCAGGATTCTGAAAAATCCATCTGCATATTTTCATGCCATCCTAAAAGCCCATGTAAAGTTTCAAAAGGATCGGTCAAAAATTGTGGGAGGAGTTAAGGGGACAAGGTACCTACTCCCTATAGACTTCTGTAATATTAAAACTCAAAAAAATGTCTAGGTTCAAAGCGTGTAAAAAGTAATAAAAAATAATTTCAGGATTCTGAAAAAACCACATGTATATCTTCAGACCATCCTTAAAGCACCTGTAAAGTTTCAAAAGGATCGGCCAAAAACTGTGGGAGGAGTTAAGGGGACAAGGTACCTGCTCCCTATATACTTCTGTAGTATTAGAACTCAAAAAATGTCAAAGTTAAAAATGCGGAAAAAATGATAAAAAATTATTTCAGGATTCTGAAAAAACCACATGCATATCTTCAGGCCATCCTAAAAGCCCATGTAAAGTTTCAAAAGGATCGGTCAAAAACTGTGGGAGGAGTTCAGGGGACAAGGTACCTACTCCCTATACGCTTCTGTAATATTAGAACTCAAAAAATGTCTATGTTCAAAATGTATAAAAAGTAATAAAAATTAATTTCAGGATTTTGAAAAAACCACATGCACATCTTCAGACCATCCTTAAAACACCTGTAAAGTTTCAAAAGAATCGGCCAAAAACTGTGGGAGGAGTTAAGGGGACAAGGTACCTGCTCCCTATACACTTCTGTAGTATTAGAACTCAAAAAATGTCAAAGTTAAAAATGCGGAAAAAGTGATAAAAAATTATTTCAGGATTCTGAAAAAAATACATGCATATCTTCAGGCCATCCTAAAAGCCCATGTAAAGTTTCAAAAGGATCGGCCAAAAACTGTGGGAGGAGTTAAGGGGACAAGGTACCTACTCCCTATAGACTTCTGTAATATTAGAACTCAAAAAATGTCTAAGTTAAAAATGCGGAAAAAGTGATAAAAATTACTTCAGGATTCTGAAAAAACCACATGCACATCTTCAGACCATCCTTAAAACACCTGTAAAGTTTCAAAAGGATCAGACAAAAACTGTGGGAGGAGTTAAGGGGACAAAGTACCTACTAAAAATTCGGAACCACACACCACACACTACGGCCCCACGGAAAACCAAAAACAGTGTCCCTCCGCTTTTCTTCGAAAAGGCGGGGGACAAAAAAATAATCAAAATTCATCAGCTAATTTTTATATTCAGCATGATAAAGGTTAAGTTTGTAGATATTTTGTTAGTAAAGGGACTGGATAAACAAGTATTTTGTACAAGGGTGACAACTTTTGCAACTTCATGTTGGCACTCGTTCTGAAAAGACAGTTACACTAAAAGAATAGTATAGCCTCCCCGCAAGGTGTATTTGGTTAGCCTAAAATGAGAAGACAAAAATGTTAAGGCATGTGCTGCCAATGAGGACCCATATCAGCCAAGGCAATTCCAGGAGGACCCAGAAGATAAAGATAAATATTAAAAACATCTTTTTATTACTCCTTTCACCTGGAACTATGAGCATCAGTATTTTTTTCTGCTTTTTAGACAGTTGAATGAAACATCAAAGTACCAAGCCCATTTATTTTAGTAAAAAATAGGAAAATCTTTGCACTAAAATATATCTTGTGGTTACTCACTTGAATTGTCTAGTTGAGGAAATTCTGGTGAGTACCCACAAGGTACATGTATGTTTTTGAGCAAAAGTTACAAGAACTATCTTGTGAATGCTTCCTTTATCTGGCTGAATTATGATTGGCAAATTTTGAATTTGGTTGACTTGACTTGGTTACCAACCTTGATTGTGAATTACATATATAGTGGAACAGCTTAAATCATTACCATACTTGTCCTAAAATGTGACCAAATTCATTTAACTATACCTTGATGTTGCTAAAAACTGCTGGATGAGTGGCAAACAGTGTCAACCTTGATCAGATGCTGCATATTGCAGTGTTGGATCTGCAGTTATACTGTTTACCCAGGCCAATACTTATTGTTATAGTAGTCTTTTTATTATAACAGTTTTATGTACTTTACCTTTATAACCCTTGTCATGCTGGATAAAGTAAGATACCATGCTCACTTCTAATTTTCAGCCAAACAGATTACTTGATCCAGAGTCTTGATATAAATTCACATACTTAATGGCAAACAGAACAGGTCCAGATCAGTTGGCTTCTGCAGACACCAACTGATCTGGATCTACACTGTTTGCAAAGGCAGGGTATATCCAGGTTCAGCAGGACTAGGGCTAAAGGTTTTTTTTCATTTTAAATCAGATTTCATGTTCTAATAATTATTTTCTATTTTTAAAACTTTTTCTCATTGAGAGCTCTAAATGCACACCAGTATTCATATGCCAGTAATTTTATTCATACCTTATTTATGTATTTGGATAGACATGCCAGAGAAAATAGTGAAGCCCTGTTCAGACTGTCAAAGCAGCGGTTTGATCAGGCTGCATTTACACTTTAACTCATTACCAAACTTATCCTGAAATTTGAACAAGACTGTTTGACTACATCCTATATTTACCTAGTTTTTGAACTGACAAGTCTGGCAAACAGTGAACATCGCTTTCATTGGCTGGCATTTGGTTTTACGCAGATCACAGGGCTCGCCGCTTTGTGCAAATAGTGCAAGTTTTTTAACAAAACAAATGATAAGAAAATAAGCATTAGAGATTCCTCAGGGGTTTTAAAGCTGACAAAGTGCATTAGAATCGGGATAGCCATACTGAAAATTTTCATATAAGGAGGTATTTCATCTGTTTTACAGTCAGTAGTTTCGTTTTACGGTGATGCTGATGCGTCGCCATAAAACAAAATTACCGACCATAAAACTGAAGATATACCTTCCCAAATGAAAATTTTCAATACAGTTATCCCCATTCTATTTGGATATGTTAACTCTTATCATTCTTGTACCAAAATTTAAACAACAGGGCCCAGTTGTTCAAAGCGTCGTTAGCTAAAGAGCTCGTTAAGAGTCATTTCGTTAACTATTTTAGCAGATTCAATATACAATATTCTGATATTTTTTGCTGAAAAAATGTGAGTTACTTTTGCATTGCAAAAGCTACTCACATTTTTTCAGCAAAAAATTTCAGCATATTTATGTATCACTCGATGTAACTTTTAACAAATCGTTAACTAACGATGTTGTTAGCTTTGAACAACTGGGCCCTGACAAGTGGCAAACAGTATAGACACTGATCAGACACCACATTATGTCATATCTGATCTGGCTCTACACTGTTTGATCAGGCATGTTTGTCTAAATACTTTGTGTATACATGTATATGGTACCTGTCCAATATTTAGAGTACGGTAAATATTCTAAAACTTTGAACACTATTTCATACTATTTTGGCCTAAATTTTGCTTTTTATGCCATTGTTTCTTAAAATACTTAGTGGAATGTCAAACAGTGTAGACCCTGATCAGACTGCTCCTTCAGGAGCAGTCTGATCTGGGTCTGCACAGTTTGCATATATCACTTTGTCAGTAACTTTGGTTTTCCAAATTTTAGGACATTTACCGTAAATATGGTTGATTGCAAATCCGTATGATGCTGTGACAAGTCATAGGATGCTTAGAATTTGTGCATTTTGCACATACTCGGAGACTTGATTTTTGCTTGGCGCTGCCAAGATTATCTGAGCCTTGTTCATATTCTCTCTTCAATGCACCAGTGACTTTGTTAAGTTTGATTTCTCTGTTAATTTGTTAAGTTTGTTTAATCTGGAGCTAAGTATTCACCTGAATGCTTATGATTGGTCAAGATCACCTGTCTCCTATAATTTGACTCAAATTAAGCTAACATTTAGAAAATAAATACCCAGACCCAATTGTTCAAAGCATTGTTAGCTTAAGGAACTCGTTGATGACAAACTTGTAAACTGTTGTTACTAAATTTTTTTCAAATACATTGACATTTTTCCTGCAAAAATGTGAGTAGCTTTTGCAATGCAAATGTTACTCACATTTTTTTCAGCAAAAAATATCAATGTATTTGCCACATTTAAAGATAAAAAATTTAACGTCACGTTAGCTAACACTTGGTTTTGAACAATTGGACCCAGAATTTTCTTAGTGAGATGATTCTCTTTTGTAGAATATAATTATTCCAGAAATAAGAAAACCATAGAGTTTAGTGAAAGGAGGACTGATACAATTAGTAAGTTTTCTGCCTTGGCCCAGTTGTTCTAAACTAACGACGTCATTAGTTAATGTATGGTTAAATCTTTGAATATTAAATATGGCATATATGCTAATATTTTTGCTGAAAAAATATGAGTTGCTTTTGCATTTGCAAAAGCTACTCACATTTTTTCAGCAAAACTGCCTGTAAATTAGATACATTTATTATACTTACTAGAACAGTTCACATTTTGACCACTAACGAGCTTGTTAAGCTAACAACGTTTTGAACAACTGGTTGCTGCCATTTTTACAAAGGAGACAACTTTAATGACTTCCTGTTCTTTTCCTTGCACACTAAGTCCCTTTTGAAAAAGAGTTTACACAGAATGTACAGATTCAGATCATCCTGCACATGTGTAAAGTATCATCCAGGATTTTGCTCTCATTACATAATGTAGTATCCAATGATTATACCCCTGGCATATGACGTATATAGGGGGTGTATAGTTTTTGTCTTTTTGGCAACAATGTTTGTCTGTGTGTCTGTGTAAATTGTTTGTTTTGTTTTTTTCGGTCAGAGATTTCTCAGGACACTACCTAGTATTTTGAAATTTGGTACATTCAGTATGACTTGTTGTCTTGTGAAGGAGAGAATCAGCATCCTCATGCTTATCATTCCCTTTATTTGTACATTTTTCTTTCTCTCATATTTTTTTTTTTTGCCACAGATTTCTCAGCTTCTACGAGAGCCAGTCTTCAAGCTTTGTATACACCTACAGAGGTTTGAAGTATATTGTGTACAAGAAAACCATGCTGGAATTTATTTTGCCTTTTCTTCCATTTTCCCCTTTTTTTCCATCTCTCACTCCAATATAATACATGGAATTATTTGTGTCTAGGAATTTGAATTGATACAAACATTGGCTCCCACTAGTTGTATAGGGTAAGAGAGAACCAGCATCCTCATGCTTATCATTTTATTTGTCAATTTTTCTTTCTTTCCATTTTTTCTTCCTCTTCAGTAAAAAAAAATGTATTTGGTAAAATAAAAATTTTCGTATTTGGTACAAACAGTGGGTATCACTAGTTGTATTGTGTAAGAGAGAACCAGCATCCTCATGCTTATTTCCTTCATTTGTCCATTTTTCTTTCTCTCCAATAAAAAAATTCGTCCCAGATTTCTCAGCTCCTATGAGAGCCAGTCTTCAAATTTTGTATACACCTACATAGGATTGAAGTATGTTCTGCAAAAGAAAACCATGATGCTGAAATTTATCTTGCCTTCTTTTTTACTTTTTTCCATCTCGCACTCTAATGTAACGCATAAGGAAATTTGTGTCAACAATTTCTCAGAAACGACTGCACCAAGAATTTTTTTTTTAATTTGGTACAACTAGTTGTATTGTGTAAGACAGAATCAATAGGTACAAGTATATGTATTGTGTAAGACAGAATCAGCGTCGTCATGCTTATCATTCCCTTTATTTGTCCATTTTTCTTTCTCTCCAGTCAATTTTTGTCACAGATTACTCAGCTCCTATGAGAGCTGGATTGTGACGGCTATGACCAGTGTATTAGCTTTGCTCACTGTTTGCTATATTTCTGTTTGCTAGCTGATCTGGGCCTTTGCTGTACCCATATGTCGTAAGACATGTTTTAGAAGGGCATGTCCCATATAGTATTTATGTTTGTTTGCTTCTCCATGAAAACGTGTTGTGTGTTAAAATCATCTCAGGGAGATTTTTTAAAACAAAATGTTATATGTATTTTTTCTGTTTACAAGTATATAGAAATATGTAATAAGCCTGGTCCTGCTGAATTGGGATATGCCAACAGTGTAGATCCAGATCAGTTGGAAGAATGGGAGATACCTCATGATTTGAAGGCATGTGTGCAGACAGTTTGGCACTCCACAGAGTAACCGAGATTTGAAGTTTTTGCTCATTTGCACCTCATTAATATTCCTGGGGAACCAAAAACATCATTGGTTCTGATGAAGAATTTCAAAAATGTTTTAAAATTTCTAATTTATAAATACAGTCAAACCTCAATAACTTGAACACCGACGGCTAAATCAAACTTGTTTTAGAGTCCCAACGAAATTCTTCCGACAGCTTAGAAAGTAAATATTTAAGGACATTTTCTTATTTTATCATGAAATTGTATGTTGTGTGTACTCGTTAGAATTGCCTTATTGAGGTAATTCTAATGAGTACACTCAACATTGTCTAGACGATCTAAAAACATTCCCTAAATTATAGCCATTTGCTTCCTGACCTGGTGTCATGATTAACCCTCAGTGGCTCAAGCTACCCATATCAAATAAATTTCCATGGTCCCAAAGGTGTTTGAGTTATTAAGGTTCGACTGTATTCAGATAGTATATCGTTGGTCTGGTAAGAACCCTCGTAAGTATCATTTAAAAAAAAAAAATTATAAGAGAAGCAAAAAAAAAAAAAAAAAAAAAAATGCAAAATCTCGTATATCAATTTTATTGAAGTACACAGGGATATCTAGATGGGCAAACTTGTAAGTGTATAACTTTTCTCCTTGACAGTATGTTTAGCGTGTAAATGACAGCGGAAATATTCCCATACGTACTCAAGATCCAGTTATGGCACATTTAAAGCTAACAAGATATGAGCTTTTCCCACCGTGTAAAAAAAAATATGGCCAAAAAGTCCTTTCTGATTGGACTAGCCTCACAAGATTTGCCAATAGATGCACCTGTATCTTCTTTCGCACCATGAAAAAAAAGTCAATTTTGCAAAAAAGGTGTACTCAAGAGGTTTTTTATCGGACCAACAAGATGCAATAAATAAACTTAATTTACAAATATTTACATGTAGGGCTGTAGTGCAGATATATTTTCACAATTTCTTTAATTTGATTTTTAAATGCATTTCAACCTTGAAATAATTTTAACCCTTGTCATGCCGAATAAATTAAGATGCCACACCCACTTCTAGTTTTCCGCCAATCAGGTTACTTGATCCAGATTGTAGATATAAATTCACATACTGAATGGCAAATATTGCAGATCCAGATCAGTTGGCAACTGATCTGGATCTACACTGTTTGCAAAGGCAGGACATATCCTGGTTCAGCAGGATTAGGGTTAACAACATTTAAAACTTATTTATTCAAATACCATTTTCTAAAGTCATTTTATTGTAATCTTACATACATGTCTTTTGGAGGTTGATTTTAAAGATTTGTTTTTCATAAAGCATTATTCTAACATAGTGACCTGTATTTTGCCATTCTTTTTATATTTTTAGAAAATATTTTAACATTTACTTAGGTCAGTCATCAGTTAAAAGAACTGTGAGTTTGCAATACAATACCTATCTATATTCAATACTAATGGAATATTTACTGTTATGATCAGAATTACCAGTCTTCAATATTATGGAGGTTAAGACAGGATTTAAATTTTAAATTCTAACATTTCCCACAGCGCCTTATGCAAACGTTACCATGATCAAACTGCAATAATGCACATCGTTAACGTAATGCATGTAAAAAAAGGCGCATGTAAACATCTACTTTTGTCGACGTCTGCTGCAAAAGAGTTCTTTGGAGAACATTGCAATGATGTTAATTTTCCTTTATGTGTCATGTTAGCATCGAAATAATGTTTTTCTGCTGTGAATTATCATTGAATAACACATGGTTTTGTCGGACAGATGCAAATATTAATTCACTTCGGCTTTGCTGTCGTGAATTAATACTCCACAATCTGCCCTCCAACACCATGTGTTATTCGACGATAATTCACAGTAGAGAAAAATTATTTGTAAGTAAAATTTAATAGAACCATTAACATCATAGAACAGTGCATTGTGGGACAGCATTTTACTAGTCTTTAAATAATGATACAAGTTACTATCATACATGCCATTTTCACCATTTTTTGTAATCACGACAATATCTTTAATTTGAAATTTTCTAGAATTAGGTGATTTGTCATCTGTAGATGACCATTATTTTTTACATTATAGAGGTACACTTGCATCTCCTTACAAGACAATTTGGAATATAAGACTGTTATATACAAACAAAAATGTACAGATTATATAGAAAAATGACCATATATACATGTATATGGTCATTTTTCTATATCATCTTTACATTTTGTGTTTGCCATTTTTCTATATAATCTTTACATTTTTGTTTGGATACAACATGGTTGTTTAGCAAACATGGCCCCCAGTGTTATAAAGAGGTTGTGGTGTATATTTATCATAGCTCAAGATAAGATGTTATTCAGGTGATAATTAAGGATAATTTTATTTTTTTTACCAAAATATATGTTGTGGGCACTCACTGGAATCACCTTGAGAAGGTGATTTTTAGGAGTATCCACAAGGTATTTTTGGTAAAAAAAGTATTTTTATAATACCCTGTTGACCTGGACCTATGATTCAAGAAATATATATTTGCTCATTATGAATTCATATTAACCTTTACCTCTCTCTGGGCTAATTCAGCAGATGACAATTGACAATATTTTTTCTTATTTTTCTCAGAAAATAGGCTTTTACATTTCATGCAAATTGTCTCCTTTAGGAGACAGTTTGCATGAAATGCCAAAGCCTGTTCCCTGGGGAAAATAAGAAAAATATTTCAAAATGTCATCAGCTGAAATTTTTTTCCCAGCATGCAGAGCTTTAAACAGTATACCATCTTAGTATTATTATCTAATAACTGATAATTTTGTTACATCATATGCAAATAAAATAATACATATTTTACAAGTAAAATCAGTACTTCAAGAAGCTTTGTTGTTTTGTTTGTTTGTGTTGAGGTTTTACGGCTCAGTCAACCCAATGGGGTCATGTCGAACGCGGTCAGTTTACCTACACGTTTACTGGGCCGGCTTAGTCCTCTAAGCGGTTAACTAGTATCGTGCACATTCTTTCACACACATTCTTTCACCAGAAACTGACAACTGCCCTTCTTGAATCAGCAGAAGGGAGAGAATGACCATAGTAAATATTCCATGATCAATCTCCACGAAAGAATGTTGCCGACTTCGGCGGGGGTCGAACCCGCGACCTCCTGGTCTCCAGGAGGTCACGGGTTCAACCCCCGCGGAGGTCGGCAACATTCTTTCGTTTTGTGTTCACCCACCAGACTGGTTACAAATTTTTGTGAAATGTAAATATCTAGTTTTCTGCATTGTGTGATAACTTGCGATGGTCACCATTTAACTCGCCAGCACCAAAGGATTAGCTGTTTGTTCCTTCTTTGTCCAACTCTTGCAGCCATCATACAGCTCTTTTAACAAAGCCTCCAGGCCAGTTTTTACTAGATTTCATACGGAGCCTCCTTGGGCTGGGGGGAATGAAAGTTGTTCAAATCTTCTCCAGAATCATGAATGTTATGAATCTAAATCTTGCTATAAGGCATCAGGGACAGGAGGTCTACCAAATTTATTAAAATGATGAGCCTAGATTGGCCTTTGACCATTTTATGGCAAGGTCAAATCTGAGTACCTATGCATTCTACGATAAAATGTTGAAAAGTTGTTTTTCTCAAAAAATGTATTAAAAGACGGTTGGTTGAAATTTACAATATATGAACAAAGTAGCCACCATGCCCATATATGGTAATAAGAAACCAAGAACTAATAAAGCTCTGAGACTGAATCTTGATGCACAGCACTACCAAGTTTGTTAAAGTGATGATCCTAGGTTGATCTGTGTATTGCAAGATCAAGTTTGCTTCCCTGTACATTTATATGGGGAAAATGTTGAAAAATCATTTTCTGAAAATGCATTAAAGACTAATGGTTGAAACTTACAAGACATGATCAAAGTAGCAAACCCCTTTAATTACCATGAAAACTTTATCCCCAGGGGTTATCTTCCCCTGTGCTATATACATGTATAAAATAATGAAGTCTTTAAATTTTCTCCTCTGAAACGGCTAGACTAATTTTCACCAGATTTTACATGGTGCCTTCTGTTGAAGAGAGATTGAGCAGTTGTTCAAAATTTAATGGTCATGCTTCATAGACCATGATGTCTGCCATGCCCATACATGGTAAAAAACATTTAAAAATCTTCCCAAGAACCAAGACGGCTTTGAGGTTTAGTCTTGGTAAAATGTATCAGCTATAGGAGGTGTACCAAGTTCGTTCAAATGGTGATCCTAGGTTTTTGACCATTTCATGTCAAGGCCAGATTTGCCTCATACCTATTTCTATAACAAATAAATGCTTAAAAGTCATTGAATAAAGACTGACAAAAGAAATGTACACCTTGTGATCTGTGTAGCAAGCGCTTTCAGTTATGACAAAAAAAATTCTCGTCTGGGTGTGTACAGGCCTATATCCAGGAAAACTTTAATGACTCGAACAGCTATGACTTGTTTACCGTGGCGGATTCGTACTTGATTTTGAATATGGTACCTAGTAAATTCTTGCTACAGCTCAAGAAAACAAATATTTAGGGATATTGTAGGGAAATTTCTTATTTTATCACAAAAATTTATGTTGTGTATACTCATTAGAATTGTTTCACTGAGGTGATTCTAATGAGTACACTTGGCATACCATTATTTTATAGAAGATCGAAAAGACATCCCTAAACTGTCCCCATTTGCAACTTACCTGGCACTATGATTAACCCTAAGTGGCTTTGAACTTCCGATGTCTAGAACAAATTTCATTATTCGAGCCATTGAAGTCCAACTACATGTACAATGAAAATTTTCAATTTTTTAAAAAACTTCAGATGCAGCTAGGCCATTTTTTACCAATTTCATTTTCATAGGGTAATTGAAGGTTTGTTTAAGCTGGCTCCTTAAGGATATCTCTTCCTTTGCTGTAGTAGCTGATTATAAATATACAATTAAGAAAAGGAAGGTACTGAAATGGCTGGGCGGCTAGCCTAGGTAAAAACCAAGGCCCAGTTGTTCAAAAGTAAAGATGTCATTAGTTAACATATCATTAAGACTTTGATCATTAAATATGGCAAATAATCTAATATTTTTGCTAAAAAAAATGTGAGTAGCTTTTGCAAAAGCTACTCACATTTTTTCAGCAAAAACACCTGTGAATTAGATATTGTACTTACTAGAACATTTAACATTTTGATCACTAACAAGCTTGTTAAGCTAACAATGCTTTGA
The DNA here is from genome assembly GCA_964016985.1 of Anodontia alba. Classification (NCBI taxonomy): domain Eukaryota; kingdom Metazoa; phylum Mollusca; class Bivalvia; order Lucinida; family Lucinidae; genus Anodontia; species Anodontia alba. Next base: position 54,205,575 of record OZ024823.1, on the reverse strand, counting down.
ACAACTGGGCACAAATTTATATAAAATCAAATTTGAAAGTGATTTTTATGAGGTCCTATTTTTAAGAAAAAAAGTTCTCATTGTCATCTGCCTAACACTCCTCATAGCGGAAATGGTTAAACCACTGAGTTAAAAAGGAAACTCAAAAATAGTATGTTGTATTATTTATTTCTCATTCCACAATAAAGATTTCTTACATTAGTGATCCTGTTGGTCCAAATGAAGTATTTTTTGCCTTTTTGAACTAAAACAAAGCTTGTGACTACCTAAAGGCATGTTATGGTGCAAACATAACATCATCCAAAGTTTTCACCTCATCTGGAGCTGTATGTATGAAACAGTTCCACTGAAACTGATTTATGAGTGGGTATGTAATGGCATACCGGTAGATGAAGAGACCAAATCAGCCTGCTTATAATATTTTTAAGCTTGCAGAGCTTAAGGAGAACTGAAATATCTTGAGGAGTAATAACTCTGTCATACTGTTTTTACCTCCCTTATGATTTTTTTCATTTTAATCTGGGCCCAGTTGTTCAAAGCATCATTAGCTTAACGAGCTCGTCAGTGGTCAAAATGTTAACTGTTCTAGTAAGTACATTATCAAATTCACAGGTATTTTTGCTGAAAAAAAATGTGAGTAGCTTTTCAACAAAAATATTAACATATATGCCATATTTAATGATCAAAGCTTTAACGATATGTTAACTAATGACATCGTTAGTTTAGAACAACTGGGCCCTAGAGTTTTACAGTCCAGTCAACACTGTTAAGGTCATGTCAAGGCAGTCAGTTAATATAGTTACACTTTTCCTGGGCATGCCTAGTCCTCTAAGCACATACTTTGTGCATATACTTTTGTCAGAAACTGACCACTGCCCTTCTTGAATCAGCAAAGAGGGAGAATGACTGTACAAATTATTTCATGATCAATCCCCATGAGTTATTTGACCAAGCTGGGGTTTGAACTTGCAAACCCTAGATATGCAGTTAGACATGTTACCAACCATGCTATGGAGACCCACACTTTCCTTCTGTACACAAGTCTACTCTGAAAGACAGGAATTTGTTCCCCTTAGGAGCACATTCTTTCCTTTTAGAGTAGACCCCACAGGAAAGCAAACAGGAAGTTACAAATGTTGTCATACCTTTTAGAAAATGGTGGAAAATCTAACGTGTATTGGGGTGAATGAACAGAATTAAATGGTTTTGCTGCCATTTTGCAAAGGGAGATAACTTTTGCAAATGGGAAGTTGTTTTCCTAGCACTTTAAACTGTTCAAAAAAGGCAAGTTTTCTTTAAGCTTTGTCCTCTATGAGAAAGGAGGCAGTTATTTCCCTTGGAGCTTCTCAGCCCTAAGGTTGGAGTTTTAACAGTCATCCACATAACAGTATAATACTATTACATAGATTTTCCAACACATTTCCTTCACTTTCTGTCAGTAAGATCATTCTGAGTTCATTTAGAGAAGATACAGGTAAAATTATGTCAGTTCTAACCATTCCTTCATATAGACACAGGTAGATGGAGACACAGCTCCTCCTTCATAACATTTGTCAAACACCTGGAAGACAAAATATAAATCATTCAAAAACAGATTTGGTCCAGTAAAGTTGTAATAAGGTGTATTTGATGACAGTTCTGGGACAATTTCTCCAGGTTACCATAAAAACATATGTTGTGGGTATTCATTAAAAATGTGTCACCAAGGTATTATCCCAGAACTATCACCAAACACTCCTCCTTTACAACTCCCCTGAGTATCATAAACAACTTGAAAGTCCTGTCCCCGAGGTTATAAAACTTTTTTCATGCTCAACTCAGCTGAGCATGAAATTTGTCCCGCTAATAAATCTCAAATTATTAACAACTGGAAATTCTTTCTTGCTAAATATAGCTAAGCATGAAAATTTCTCTACTTATAAATATGAAAATGCTACTTAACAATTGTTGGCGTTTCCATATTTATTAGCAGAGAAATTTTCATGCTCAGCCGAAAAAAGTTTTATAACCTCGGGACTAGATGCATATGATCAGGAGCTCCATTGGCAACAACTTGCTCACCTGAATGAAACTACCTTTGCATATCTGCAGAGGATACATGTATGTAACAAGTTTCCATTATTGCCATAACAACCAGTCAAGAGAGTGGATGGCTTAAAAAAAAACACTTGAGGACAACTTAAATAGGAGCATTACTGTCAAGTATGATTCAAATACTTCCTTAGTTTAGCAGAAGAATGTCATTTTACCTTCTTACAGCAGGCTTTTGCAATGGTCAGCTGCCAAGACAACTTATCAAAAAGCCAACTGGCTTAAAAGAAAAACAATCATTAATTCTATGTCTAGCCAAAATCACTTCACTAATTTCATCAGAGATGCTGCCTAATAATTCATTTTAACCTTTACCTCTCTAAAGGCTAACTCAGTAGACAACAGATTGATATTTGTCTTAATTTTCCCAGAAAACAGTTGATATTTCATGCAAATTGTCTCCACTGGAGACAAGTTGAATGAAATGTCAAATCCTGTTTTCTGGGGAAAAAAAAAATCAGAAAAATATTTCAATATGTCGTCTGCTTAAAATTTTACCCAGAATGCTAAGCATTAAAGCATCCTGCATATATACTCACAGGACATGATCCACATGGCATTCTCATTAATCCGGAAGGTTGTATAAGGGCATTAACTGCCCGATAGAGTTTAACTTGACCTGTATCCCCTCCTGCTACAATGGACTGTTCCAATTTCCCATCATATATTAGAGTATCTAGAATCATCTCTATATCTTCTACTGATAACTGCACCTGCAAATAATGCAAAAAGACATTTAATATCATAGTTTACCTAAGTATCCTGGACTCATGCCTAAGTAAACAATAGATCCAGACCGGACACTGCAGAATGCTATGTCTGTACAGTGTTTACACTGTTTGCCACATATCCAGCAGTTTTTAGAACATCAAACAAGAGGCCCAAGGGCCACGGGTCGCTCACCTGAGTAGCATTGCGAGTGCAGATATGCAGATATTATGTAACATTTTTCCAGTCCTGTCATCGCAACTAATGAAAAGATCATCCTTTAAGCAGTTCTTAATTTTGAAGAAGAATATTATATATGGAATGACAGTCAATGGAGCGTGATCATTTGAACAAACTCTCAATCACATTTCAACAGTAGGATCAATGTGAAATTTGGTTGCAATTGCCTAAGTGGTTTCTGAAGAATCATGATTTTATACATGTAAACAGCACAGTGGCAGGGAAATATAATAAACATAAACAAGACGGTAGCCATCTTGGATTTCCAATCAGAATGATTTTAGCTACTGTTGATCTACAAGTCACCTCGATACTTCCAATGAACTCTAAGTCAATTGCCCTTTCGGTTCAGGGGAAAAAGTTCAAAACAGATTTTCAAGATGGCCACAATAGCCACAATTTGAGATTTCCTATCGCAACCATTTGAGCTATTTTTGATCTACAAGTCACCCTGATGCTTCCTACCAAGTTTCGAGTCAATTGGCCTTTCAGTTCAGAAGAAGTAAAGAAAAACAGATTTTCAAGATGGCCACCATCTTCGATTTCCAATCGGAATGATTTTAGCTATTTTTATATCAACAATTCATCCCGATACTTCCTACCAATTTTCAAATCAACTGGCCCTTTGGTTCAGGAAAATAAGTGAAAAAAAAAAAAGAGTTTCAAGATGGCCGCCACGACAGCCATCTTGGATTTCTGATCCAAACAACTTAAGCTATTTTAGATCTACAAGTCACCCGAATGCTTCCTACCAAGTTTCGAGTCAAATGGCCTTTCAGTTCAGGAGAAGAAGCGAAAAATAGATTTTAAAGAGGGCTGTCATAGCGGCCATCTTGCATTTCTGATAGGGATTATTTTATCTATTTTTGATCTACAGGTCACCCTGATGCTTCCTATCTAGTTTAAAGCCAACAAGCCTTTCGGTTCAGGAGAAGAAGTGAAAAATAATTTTTCAAAATGGCCACCATAGCAGCCATCTTGGATTTCCAATCAGAACAATTTTAGCCATTTTTAATCTATAAGTCACCCCGATGCTTCCTACCAAGTTTCAAGTCAATTGGCTTTTGGGTTTAGGAGAAGAAGTGAAAACAAGATGGCCACCAGGGCGGCCATCTTGGACTTCCGATCAGCATGGTTTTAGCTATTTTTGATCTACAAGTCACTCTGATGCTTCCTACCAAGTTTGGAGTCAGTTGGACTTTCGGCTCAGGAGAAGAAGCGAAAAATAGATTTTCAAGGTAGCGGCCATGGCGGCCATCTTGGATTTCCGAATGGAATGATTTTAGCGACTTTTGATCTATAAGTCACCCCCATGCTTCCTACCAAGAGTTGAGTCAACTGACATTTGAGGTTAGGAGAAGAAGCGAAAAATAGATTTTCAAGATGGCTGCCATGGCGGCCATCTTGGATTTCCAATCAGCATGATTTTAGCTATTTTTGATCTACAAGTCACCCCGATGCTTCCTAGCAAGTTTGGAGTCAATTAGCCCTTTGGTTCAGGAGAAGAAGTGAAAAATAGATTTTCAAGATGGCGGCCATGGAAGCCATCTTGGATTTCCGATCGGCACGATTTTAGCTATTTTTGATCTACAAGTCACCCCGCTGCTTCCTAGCAAGTTTGGAGTCAATTGGTCTTTCAGTTCAGGAGAAGAAGCGAAAAATAGATTTTCAAGATGGCTGCCATGGCGGCCATCTTGGATTTCCAATCGGCATGACTTTTTTGATCTACAAGTCACCCCGATGCTTCCTAGCAAGTTTGGAGTCGATTGGCCTTTCGGTTCAGGAGAAGAAGCGAAAAATAGATTTTCAACATGGCGGCCATCTTGGATTTCTGATCAGCACGATTTTAGCTATTTTTGATCTACAAGTCACCTCGATGCTTCCTAGCAAGTTTGGAGTCAATTGGCCTTTAGGTTCAGGAGAAGAAGGGAAAAATAGATTTTCAAGATGGCCGCCATGGTGGCCATCTTGGATTTTCGATCGGCATGATTTTAGCTATTTTTGATCTACAAGTCACCCTGATGCTTCCTAGCAAGTTTTGAGTCAATTGGCCCTTCGGTTCAGGAGAAGAATTGAAAAATAGATTTTCAAGATGGCGGCCATCTTGGATTTCCGATCAGCACAATTTTAGCTATTTTTGACCTACAAGTCACCCCGCTGCTATCTAGCAAGTTTGGAGTCAATTGGTCTTTCGGTTCAGGAGAAGAAGAGAAAAATAGATTTTCAATATGGCTGCCATCTTGGATTTCCGATAGGCATGATTTTAGCTATTTTTGATCTACAAGTCACCCCGATGCTTCCTAGCAAGTTTGGAGTCAATTGGCCTTTCGGTTCAGGAGAAGAAGCGAAAAATAGATTTTCAAGATGGCGGCCATGGTGGCCATCTTGGATTTCCGACTGGCACAATTTTAGCTATTTTTGATCTACAAGTCACCCCAATGATTCCTACCAAGTATTGAGTCAATTGGCCCATGGGTGTAGGAGGAGTAGGCTTTTAAAGCAATTGTTGACGCCACACAATGGACGACGGACGACGGACATTGACTGACCACAATAGCTCACCATGAGAACTTCGTGCTCAGGTGAGCTAAAAACAGTAAAATGGACTAGAGTCTGCGCTCTTGTTTAACTCTTTCACTGCCAACTTTCAGATGTCATTTGTCGTCTGCTTTTGTTTTAAACAAACTATCGATTGGAAAGAAGTTTATATGTAAAGTTGAAAAACTGAATGTCAAACAGCGTAGATCCAGATGAGATGAGCCGTCTTGTTTGGATCTATGCTGTTTGCAAAAGCCTATTATTATCACCCCAGGCAGTGAAAGAGTTAATGACACATTCTTGTGGGTTATTTTGTGTTGTCTTTCAGAGAATGAGAAAAGGGATAGAACAGCTAGTAGAGGGAAGGAAAGAGAGCAATAGAGAAGGATGAAGAAAAAAAGCAACTGGCAGTGCAGACACAAAGAAAAACTAACATGCCCAATGTCATATACCACCTTACCACCTATAGTTAAATAGACTTGCCCAGCTTTTTTTTGACAAGGTGTTCAAATACAGTTGACTCTTGTTATCTCAAACTCGCTTATCTCGTAACTGCTTATCTCGAAGTGAAAATCTGGTCCCTGACTTAACATGAAAATCTATCAACAGGTAAAAATATATTGTGGAAAAGAGGAGAAATTGCGAGCAATTTCTCCTCTTTTCCACAATATTTTCAATATATCTCCAACTTTATATTATATATGTTTGTTAAATGTGGTTGTTCGAATTATTTTTTCCCCAATTCTGCAAATCTGATATGTCGAGTTACGGATATCTCGAAGTATTTCAGAGAGTCCCTTGGAATTCGAGATAACGAGAGTCGACTGTATTTGATAAATGTGGTAATCCGAGATTCCAAGAATGCACTTTTATGCATATGCAGACTGCAAAGAGCCTCATTGTGTCTGTCAGTATCTGATATGATGCTTTATGAGTGAATATCACATTTACCCTAAGTATTTGGCTGTCGTACTGCCTTACCATTCTTGTCCTAAAACTTTAACCATCACGAAAACATACCTATATAATTTTGACCCCCTTCAATTCCACTTTTATATAGTAAAACTGGGGGATACAGGAGTATACATTATTTTTCTTATTTCCGCTCAAAACATAGATTGTGGGTACTAGTTTGAACCACCTAGGTGAGGTGGTTCTAATGAGTACCCACAAACTATGTTTTTAACAGAAATATGAAAAAAATATCAGATTTTTTTTTTTCTAAACATTTTCGTTTTTCGGTGGTAAAATTTTCAGTATATTTCAATAGGCTTGTTTTTGTAATGAAATCCATTTTACTGCCTGCGGATGAGTCTAAAATACTGCTGGATGAGTGATAAACATTGACTGACTCTGATCAGATGCCGCATTTTGTGGCATCTGCTCTGGGTCTACAATAATTGCTCAAGCCTGTCTGTCCAAATACTTTGGGTAACGATGCTAAGGAGTGTTAAGATCTGGGCCTAATTGTTCAAAGCGTCGTTAGCTTAATGAGCTCGCTAGCAGTCAAAATGTTAACTGTTCTAGTAAGTAAAATATCTAATTCATGAGTATTTTTGCTGAAAAAATATGAGTAGCAATTGCAAAAGCTACTCACATTTTTTCAGCAAAAATATTAGCGTATATGCCATATTTAACGATCAAAGTTTTAATGATACATTAACTAACAACATCGTTAGTTTTGAACAACTTGCCCTGCATGAGAAATTAAACTTTTATATTTTTATTGCTCTAGAAAATTATTTGAAATACTATGAATTTGCATACTGTATATATATATATATATATATATATATATATATATATATATATATATATATATATATATATATATATATATATATATATATATAATGGTAGCAAATATATTTTGGCAAATTCTTGTAGGAACAAAGAGCAAACACAATAATATACAGGTAATCTAGTACAACCTAGTATGAGTACAATGTTCTGATATTTACCGTATTTGATCTAATTACCACACCATGCATTTAGGTTTTTCATAATTACTGGGAAAACGTGGTAAAATATGTATCCACCTATACTAAGAATACATATAAAAAAGATCAGCAAAGGACATATCTAATGATGCTTATGTGATATATTTGTTTTTTCTTCCCTTTATGCCTTTATAAATAAATAGACAAGAAATAGACTGGCTGTAATCTGAAGACAGAATTGCTTGACTGTGCATTTACAGAGGTATGTGAGGTACATGTAATTAGGTCAAATACAGTATCCTAAATATAATGATGTGCCTAAAATGATATGACAAAATGGTAAACAGCACTGATCCTGGTCATGTTGCTCCTTTAGAAGCAATCTGATCTTTGTCTACACTGTTTGTTGAACTTTTGATGACATGTTTTATGTCTCTTTCAACATTATAATTTAAGTCATATTAAGATGATATTGGGGTAATAATGAAAGGGTATGTGCAATAAAGCGTCACTAATCATGAGCTGAATTTCACCTCTAATGAGATACACTCCCAGGACCTTGTGATCCTAAGCTAGTACTGCTATCTGATTTGCCCGTCTGCCATCAGAGATACTGTTTATAGACAACAAAGGTTGCTATTGTGGATATTAAGTAATTTTTAATATGGTACATAATGTTTACCTTACTGATTCCAAGTTCCGATATAAACTTCCAAACATCTTGTGATGATGCAAAAGAACTATTCCTTTGTGAAATGGGGTCCACTTTTGTTTCTCTGGCATTCTCAGCCTGTACAATGAAGATAAAAATATGACTCAATACAAGGGTGAGAATCGTCACCCGATTGTTGTTCATAATTGTAAGTTCATAATTACATGAACAGTTTTCTTAATTTGGTTTTAGTAACTATAGTATCCTTCTTATCTTCTACAATGCATTTGTATGTAACAATAGATGATTATTTGATTTCCCTTTTCGTTACTGCAAAGTTCTGCATATCTATTTTTAACAGATTGTATTGCCAACATACATATTTTAATATGTCCTGTGTTTTGGCTTCTTATATGAATTTGGCGAACAGCAAATACTCAAGACTTGACATTGCAGACAGCAATTCAGGTCTGTTTTGTTTGCCATGCCATTAATGCACGCTGAAAACCATGTAAATGTAAACATGCATTTAATTAACCCTTGTCCTGCTGAACCTGGATATACCTTGCCTTTGCAAACAGTGCAGATCTAGAACAGTTGGCTTCTGAAGATCTGGATCTGCACTATTTGCCATTAAGTATGCAAATTTATAGCAACAAGCCAGATCAAGTAATCTGATTGGCTGAAAATTAGAAGTGGGCATGGCATCCTTATCTATTCAGCAGGACAAGGGTTAAATACTAAATGGAATATTTCAAATTCTATGGTAGAAGATTACGACACAAAATGACCCACAAGGGTTGACGGGTCGTTAAACCCCAACTCAATCAATGGTAGAAGAATTCATTTGGAATTAATTGAAAAAGTCCAGAAAAATTAAGTTTCCACATAAACAATGGCAGTAAAAAGAAAACACACTAAGTACCTTTTGCACAAGGAATTTATAACACTGCTGATTCAGTACTTCCACAAACTCTGATTCAAACTCCTGTTCCGAGTACCATGCTCCACCTGTCACTGAACGGTCTGGTTCTAAATTATACAACATGTACACCTTCTTTTTGGAGGCCTAAAATGACAATCATAGCCATTTACTCCAAGACACGTGATAAGAAAACTTGTGCTAAAATCTGGACAACTTATGCATTTAACCCTTAACCCTTGTCCTGCTGAACCCGGATATACCCTGCATTTGCAAACAGTGTAGATCCAGATCAGTTGGCTTCTAAAGAAGCCAACTGATCTGGATCTGCACTGTTTGCCATTAAGTATGTGAATTTATAGCAACAATCTGAATCAAGTAATCTGATTGGCTAAAAATTAGAAGTGGGCATGGCATCTTAATTTATTCAGCAGGACAAGGGTTAAACTGCAAATTTAAATATCAGCAGACAATTCTTCAAAATAGGGTGTGAGAATGCATGCAGACGCCATACAAGATGATCCACATGAAAAGTCTTATCCTATTTTCTTGGGTAAATATGAAAACTATCTCATATTTGTTATCTGCTAATTTTGTACTAAGCATACTTATGGTTAGCAACAATTTAGTATTTTGATCAAAACATTTGTATGATATTTATCCCGCCTTTTGGTTAAAGGTTAAAGTTTTTTCATAGCTTATTTCAAACCTTGTGCATATAGCATCCCAATACTTTGAACAGTATTTGATAATGATTCCAGTGCCCTTCACCTCAGGGTCAATGCAATGCATCAGAGTTGGTTTGCACATAACAAGAAGGGTTCCTACCTGTACCTTCTAAACTGTCGAAGGGATTTGATTGAGTTGGAGTTTAATGACACATCATTTGGGTCATTTTGTGTCATCTCCCAGAGAAAGGGAGAAGAGAAATATAGTAGAGGAGATCAAAGAGAGGGAGAAGAGAGAAAGAGGAAAATGAATGAACGTGAAGAAACGAAAGAAATAAAATCATCCCCTCTTTACCCTTACCTGCCGCAAGGATACCAGGCCTTGCCCAACTGTAAGCCAACCTCAGTTGGATGCCCCAGTGACAGTAAGATACCGTATTAATCCGCCTATAAGACGATTTGTTTATAAGACGGGGGCTGTTTTTGGGCCCTTCCCAGGCAGGATTTTGCTTTTACTTAATTATAAGACGGGTTAATAAAAGTCGCCTGTCGGCTGTCGGAGATATTCCCTGCCACTCAGAAATTCCTAAAGTACAATTAAAAAAACTTCCAACACCACTTACAAGCATGCATACCGTATTTAACTGTGTATAACACGCACCTTATTTACCCAGAAAACGTTTATAAAAATCCGATGTGTATTATTTATAGGAACACCAAAATCGGGACAGAAATCGCCAAGATAATCGGTCGCGAAAACTCATGACATTCACGATCGCTCGGTAAAAATGCGAACTAGAATGATTGCTATGAGATCTTCATGATTTTTTATACCTATCTCGCCCATACCATGGTTCTGTCAGCTCAAAACAAGCAACTCCATCTGATTTGCAGTAATTTGATATCCTTTTCATGTCCATGCTCTTTTTGTTTACGCTTTTTTATTTTGCTAATCATGTGATCTCTTCAAAGGGAAACTACTCAAACAGGCATATGCATATGAATCTGTATTGATTACCGGACTTTGACAAGTCTCACACCGTAACTTGAATAAATCAGCCTGCACAACTGATTTATTGTAGTTCAAAATAGGAAATAAATTTGGTAGAACATAAATATTGGCACAAACGATCATACATTGAAAAAATAAAAAAGTATTTAATTTTTTGCAATTATTAAAATTATTGATAATAAACAAAACCAACTGGGCTTTTGAGGTAGGTAGATCGGTCATTTGCATTTTATCTTTTATTTTCTTACCATATGTTTATCTTTTTTTTTTTTTAACTTTTCTTCCAACTTACCAAAAAAAATTGTTTGAAATAAACAATGTTTATGATAAAGAAAAAAAAAAAACAAAAAAAAACTACCAGCATACATCTGTGCACTTAATTGGTTAATTGGCAGTCAGAATGACAACTAGTCGACTTTAGTTGTTGTTTGCATTGCCCTGAGGCACTGAGTTGATAATTTCATGTCTCAGTTAAGAAAGTGACACAAAGTGACACAAAGAAGGTGTTAATTATGAGAACACAAAAGAAATAACTACATTTCTATTGTCATAGCGTCTGCAGTGGGGAAGCAAAGAACTGCCTACACTACATCAAGTTGCCTGAGGCCCATGGTAACAGAGCTGCACAATGAAAATTCAGTTAGCATTATCGTAAATTCGGCCCGTTTCTACTCTAAACCTTCCGAATTCGGCCATTTTCAACTCAATCCTAGTGAAATTTGACAAACTTAGAATCTGGTAACTTAGTAAATAATGCACGGATAAATTCTTTGTGTTTTACATAGGAACATCTTTTTTTTTATTTCAAAACTATTTAGCAAATATTCAGTGCGTGTTATACACGGGTGCGAGTAATACACAGAAAAATTCGGTACTTCACCTAAAACATTACCTTGCTGCTATTTCTATCAAGGGACGAAGGTAAACATAATATCCTTCTACCGGTTTCGAAGATCGGCATTTTCCGTGACCACGTGGCACCACCGGACTTTGCCGAAAATACCGATATGGCCAAAGACCTCGATTATAAGACGGGTCTGGATTTTTGGGGGCTTTTTTTGGGAAAAATCCCCGTCTTATAGGCGGATTAATACGGTACACGATACCTTTGCCTCACCCAACCACACCCGATAGAAGGAATTTACTTCAAACCTTGCATATAGCTTGCTTATTGTTGGAACATTACTTGGTAGATGCCGCAAGGGTCAATGTCATCCCTGACCTCAGGGTCAAGGTCATGCACCAGAGTTAATATGCACATTAAAAGAAGGTTTCTTACTTGTATCTAAACCATGGAAGGGATTTACTTCAAATCTTGCTCATAGCATGCTTTTTGTTGGAATTTTACATGGTAGGTGAATCAGTGGGCTTGACCTCATGGTCAAGGTCCCAGCCAAATTTCAAAAATGATAAAAAAGACTCTTGCTCTATAATTTTCAGCTTATTTCAAATAGGAATTGATGAACTTATTTTTCAAGCACTTACTGGAAGGTGGAAAGATATCATCCCAATGTATGTCCGTAAGTCCGTCCGTTGAGTCCACCCATTGTAATTACAGTACGTAATTTAAGGGGAATGGATATTTTTTCAGAGGCTGTAATTCCATAAATTTATTTTTTTCTCCCATAAAAGCAATCTACTTTAAAAGGAAAGAATTTACTCCTTTTTGGAGCAAACTCTTTCTTTTTAAAAAAGACCACTTTTATAAGAAGCTTGGTGTGCAGGAAAGCAAATAGCAAATCACAAAAGCTGTCTCCCTTGTAAAACATTGAAAATGTACCATGTGCATCAATTCCCCTTAGTACGGTTCTGCACAGTTACAGTACTTAAATGTTGTTCTTCAAAACACCATTTTCATGTTTATCTATTTTTTGTTTTTTAAATAAAATGCAACAAAACTATAAATACAAAAAGTCACTCACTGCTACTGATTTGACAGCTTTGATGAGTTTCTTACTCTCTAGGTTTTTGAGTATTTTGTTGACCTGTGTGAGAAGAAGATTGCACTTGTATCTGATATCTCTGATCCATATTCCTGAAATATTAAAACTCTGTGCAAAAATCTAGAACACCACAACCATTTTATAACACTTTAGTTGAGATGATAGCAAAAACCATGTTAGCTAAACAAGTGTGTTGTATTCAAACAAGAATTATAGATTATATAGACAAAATGACCATAAATGGTCAGTTTTCCATATTATCTACAGGTTTTTGTTTAGATACAACACTTTTTGGAGTCCACCTTTGAACCATTTTATATCCGAAACCACCTTATGAAGCAGTCCCGATGTAACTGTAAATACAGGCTCTCAAGTACCCTACTAAGAAAAAGCATGGCAAACATAGGGACAAATTATTTTGAAAAAGTGGGACATAAATAGGGAGTTTCAATGCAAAAATAGGGATAGTCAGAAGTTTTTACCGATATTATTTTTCTTAAAAAGTAACACTTGTGCTTACTATTTCACAGTACTAGGATGGCTATGCTCAAACAAAAACAAAATTCTCTGCATTTTCCCTTACCAAAACCTATTTTAACCTGACCAAATGTAAATATTTTACAGCCTCCTCCTATAGGCATCCTTTCCACCAAGTTTTTAATAGTTCTGATTACAACAAAGACTTTACAAATAATACACACAACATAACCTCTAATGTTTTTTTTTCAAAAGTGTGGAATACCCAACTCCATCCCAATATGTTCAAGTATTTCCCTGTATGATACCACACATAATGTATTGTCATTCAAATCCAAATTTAACATGTTTTCTATTAACTTGCATTTATTACACAACAACCTCTTTATAACAATATTAACCCTTTGTCCTGCTGAACCCAGATATGTCCTGCCTTTGCAAACAGTGTAGATCCAGATCAGTTGGCTTCTGAAGAAGCCAACTGATCTGGATCTGCACTGTTTGCCATTCAGTATTCGAATTTGCATGAACAATCTAGATCAAGTAATCTGATTGGCTGAAAATTAGAAGTGGGTGTGTCATCTTAATTTATTCAGCAGAACAAGGGTTAATAGGATCCAAAGCAGTATTTCTATAAGCTAACAACTGTGGTATATCCAAACAAATATGTACAGAATAGAATCAAAGCACTGACAGCACTGATGGGTCGATTGTTTCTAAGTGTAGGCTGGGAAAATGGTCCTGAACAGGGATGTATGATTGTTTCATTTAATCCACAACTTCCTGCACATAATTTAAGCAAACAATGCTGATCCTGATCAGACACCACATTCTGTGGCATCTGATCTGGGTCTGCACTGTTTGCCAATGTCCCAGTCCAGGTTTTATAGAAAACCCTCTTTACACTGCTCTTGACCTCACAGCAACAAGAGTAGCATGGCTATAAATAACCATTAGCTGAATTTTGTGTTACTCAGAGTTTTTGATTACATTGGTCAATGACAATCATGTGGACAACTACCTTAAGGAAATTTTGACATTTGTATACAATGGCTCGATTGTAAACAATTGACCCAAAAATGACCATTTGTTTGGATACAACATTTAAATGATCCATCTTTAAGCTGTGTTATATCTATAACATTGCTACAATTAATCATGTTATAAAGAGGTTCCCATGTATATAAAAAATGATAACTGTTTTTTGGAGCATTAATTTATATATATATACCTTTATTTCCAGCATCTTTTATGATTTGGTACACCAATTTTTCTTGTTGATCAGCTCCTCTCACCTGACTGAAATACAGCAGTACCTGTGATTAAGAAGCACTTTTGGGAGTAACTAGATGCAGTTTTTGTAGGCAAATACTCGGTAAATATAGATTTTTTTACTGATTCATAGCTCTAGATAAGAGAAATAGCCAGATAACAGATGAGTGTGCTCATCAGAATTGCCTCAATTAAATGATTCTAATGAGTACAAACAATATACATTTTCATGACAAGAATTCCACTGAAGGCAGTGTCGCTTGTGTGTGTGTGTGTGTGTGGGGGGGGGGGGGGGTGGGGGGGGGGGGAGGGGGCAAGGCAGTTGGGACTCCATTAATACATATAAAATATAGGTGAAGGTCACACTGGGTCAAGGTGTGTGCTGAGTAATAATGTTGAGGAGAAACACAATGCAAAATTTGAAGGTTCTACCAACTATAGTTGATGAGATTGCAAGGGTCAATGAAATTGTTGACTGGCGGATGGACAACGGAAAACTGGATACCTATGTCGCACCATGCCAGCAGGTGCAACACTAAAATAAGAAAATTTCCCTAACCACATACATGCCATAAGCTGTGGACTAAATTCTATGTGATAAGGCAAAATTTTAAGGAAGATTTGACAAAATTCTGTGAGATTTTTCTTGGAGCTACCCCATTATAAAGTCTTTATTTTTTTCATGTAAAAAGCTTGTGAAAACCACAACAGTGTGTGATTTATGTTTATTTTTTCCATAAAATCTGTTGTAAAATGGTCTGAAAATTTTGTAAGCTTTGAATTTTTTACGGGAATTGCCTTCCAGATGAGCCAGATTCTGTGAGATTTTATCTCACAGTGTGAGATATGGCATGTATGTAAACTATCTCTAAATATTTGTTTTCTTGAGCTATCAGAAGACTTTTCTGGGGAATCAAAATTGAGTTTGAATCAGCCACAGTACACAAGGCATCAGTGTTTGAGTTACTGAAGTTTTACTGTACAGTTGACTCTCGCTATCTCGAACTTGCTTATCTTGAATAACCACTTATCTCGAAGTGAAAATCTGGTCCCTGCTTAAACATGAAAATCTAACAACAGGTAAAACATATTGTGGAAAAGAGGAGAAATCGCTCCTATGGAGCAATTTCTCCTCTTTTCCACAATATTTTCAATATATCTCTAACTTAAAGTCCAATTCATATATATTTATTAAATGTGGTTAATCGAATTATTTTTTTCCTGAACTCTGGAAATCTGATATGTCGAGGTACGGATATCTCAAAGTATTTCAGAGAGTCCCTTGGAATTCGAGATAATGATAGTCGACTGTATATATAAACCTCTTAACAACAGCCACCTCTGTAAAAATCCAGTTTTGTGTTATCTCAGTTTTGTGGCTGCTTTATGTGAGTTGTGCTGATATGATGCACAAAAAAAGATTTTACATTTACACTTGTCTGAAAGCTTTAAGTCTCCGAGTATGCATGAAATTGAATATGACATTTTTGTTGGTTAGCAACTCAGCCAGAAATATTTTTTTCTGTTGTGTCATTTTTCTAGAGGTAAAACTTTAAAAAATTTTCTATCTTGAATCTACAGTCAATTCTCGTTATCTCAATGTCACTAATCTTGAATAACCACTTATCTCGAAGTGAAAATCTGGTCCCTGTTTAAACATGGAAATCTAACAGGTAACAAAATATTTGTGGAACTAGAGCTGGTGTTTGTAAAACACTATGCCCCCAACTGCCTGACTCTAACACTGTTTGACTCCAACACTGCTTAGCCATGACGGTAACAACAGTACAAATATATGATTTCAATGTTATTTTATCAAAGGGAAATAACTCTAAAATAGGAGATGATTGGGATAAGAAAAAAATACGGATCACCTATTTTTTCATGAGGAATCAAAACATGAAATTTCAAAACATTAGCATACATGGTTCTAAACTTATGCTATACACAATAAAGCAACGACATTAAATGGCCCGAAATTGCGAAGGGCCATAACTCCAACATTTCATTTAATTGGTTCAAAATTTATTCAGGTGATCTCTTCCTCAATCCCAATCAGTATACCAAATATCATGGCTCTAGCTTAAATACTTTTTGAGATATCTTGCTGAAAAAGTCAAAATGCCTAGAACTACAAAGGGCCATAACTACATCAATTTTTCATGGAATTCCCTAAAAAACAAACCAGGTAATCTCCACATCATCCCCAATCAGCATATAATATTTCAAGACCCTAGCTTAAGTGCTTTTCGAGAAATCTTGCTGACAAGGTCAAAATGAGCAGAACTGCAAAGGGCCGTAACTTTATCAATATTTTCATGGAATTCTCTCAAAATATAATCGGGTAATGTACACATCATTCCCACTCACTGTATTGAATTTCAAGAACCCAGCTTAAATACTTTTCAAGATATCTTGCTCACAAGATTTAATTCTGATTTTTTTCAAAGGGGCATAACTTTAAATAAACATGCTAGACAAGAAACAAAATACGGGTCGGCTATTTTTTCATTGGGAACCCAAATATAAAATTTCAAAACTCTAGCGTGCAGGGTTCTTAAGATATGGCATGCACAAAAAAAGCTTGATGAACGGACAAACAGTCGGATGGACAAATGAAGGCAAAATAATATGCCCCATCAATTTCATTCGAAACTGGGGGCATAATCAGGTCATCTACTCATCACTACCAATCTATTCATCAAGTTTCAAGGCTCCAGCTGCAATAGTTTTTGAGATATTTTGTTCACAAGGGAAACATGCCCAAATTTACAAAGGGCCATTACTTATGAAATATTTTTCAGAATTTACAAAAAAATTAATCAGGTCATCTACTCATCATTACCAATCAATTCACCAAGTTTCAAGTCTCTAGCTCTAATAGTTTTTGAGATATTTTGCTGACAAGATAAAAATGCCCAAAATAACAAAGGGGCATAACTCAAGAAGTATATTTCAAAATTTCTTCAAAAGTTAATCAGGTTGTCTACTCATCACTACCAGTCTATTCATCAAGTGTCAAGGCTCTAGTTCCAACAGTTTTTGAGATATTTTGCTGACAAGGTAAAATTGCCCAAAATTACAAAGGGCCATAACTCATGAAGTATTTTTCAGAATTTCTTCAAAAATTAATCAGGTCATCTACTCATCACTACAAATCCATTTACTAAGTTTCAAGGCTCTAGCTCTAACAGTTTTTGAGATATTTTGCTGACAAGATAAAAATGCCTAAAATTACAAAGGGGCATAACTCAAGAAGTATATTTCAAAATTTCTTCAAAAGTTTATCAGGTTGTCTACTCATCACTACCAGTCTATTCATCAAGTTTCAAGGCTCTAGCTTCAATAGTTTTTGAGATATTTTGCTGACAAGTTAAAAATGCCCTAAATTACAAAGGGCCATAACTCATGAAGTGTTTTTCAGAATTTCTTCAAAAGTTAATCAGGTCATCTACACATCACTACAAATCCATTTACTAAGTTTCAAGGCTCAAGCTCTAACAGTTTTTGAGATATTTTGCTGACAAAGTAAAAATGCCCAAAATTACTAAGGGCCATAACTCAAAAGGCATTTTTCAAAATTTCTTCAAAAGTTAATCAGGTTGTCTACTCATCACTACCAGTCTATTCATTAAGTTTCAAGGCTCTAGCTCCAACGGTTTTTGAGATATTTTGCTGACAAGATAAAAATGCCCAAAATTACAAAGGGCCATAACTCATGAAGTATTTTTCAGAATTTCTTCAAAAGTTAATCAGGTCATCTACTCATCACTACAAATCCATTTACTAATTTTCAAGGCTCTAGCTCTAACAATTTTTGAGATATTTTGCTGACAAGGTAAAATTGCCCAAAATTACAAAGGGCCATAACTCAAGAAGTATTTTTCAAAATTTCTTCAAAAGTTAATCAAGTTGTCTACTCATCACTACCAGTCTATTCATCAAGTTTCAAGGCTCTAGCTTTAATAGTTTTTGAGATATTTTGCTGACAAGATTGCATCCATATTTGTTCAAAGGGCCATAACTCAGAAAAGGGGCATAATCCTGTCAAGAAAAAAAATACGTGTCAGCTATTTTTTCATGAGGAATCCATATATGAAATTTCAAAACAGTAGCATTCACGGTTTTAAAGTTATTCTATGCATCAAAAAGCGTGACGAACGGACGGACGGAAGGACGGACGGACGAACAACCCAGAAGCAATATGCCCCTCCAACTTCTTTGAAGTTGGGGGCATAAAAAAAGAGAAATTGCTCCTAAGGAGCAATTTTCTCCTTTTTTCCACAATATTTTTAATATATTTCAGGAGTCAAATTAAAAATGCATTTTGTGGAATGTGGTTGTTTGGTTTAATTTTTCCTCAATTCTGCAAATCTGATATGTCGAGGTCCAGATATCTCGAAGTATTTCAGAGTCCCTTGGACTTCAAGATTATGTGAGTCGACTCTATTTATAGAATATCTAAAGAACTTGCTATAAATAGCACTAGCTAAAATGGCTATCCAGACAAATATTTTTCATATTTCTCTACAAATTTGTACATGTTTGTTCTTGTTACTCACTGAGGAAAACTCCCGTGAGTACTGGTGAGTAGTCATTCGAGTTCCCTCAGTAACTACAACATCCAGACACTTATTTGTCTTCATGGAGAAGAAAGAAAAAATCAAAACTGTTTAACTAAAGGAAATGAGATATCTAAACTGCCATGTACTGGTCAAGATGTACAGTCTGCTCTGGGCTTTTGCTATTTGCATTTAGCTTTATCTATCACTTTCTGTGCCAAACTTGTCTTACCTTGCAGTGTCAGGATCTTTCAGTTTGTAGATCAGTTTACCCGTGCTGCTGCTCTTTAGCAAATCAATTCTACCCTGGAAGTTGGAACAGAGCATGATATTCATCACAATCACTTTGTCTTTCATGCCCTTAAATTTCTAACACTTTAATTTCTAACACTTTATTCTATACTAGTTTTGGCTTAAATTTTAGTTTTTATGCAGCTGTTTATTAAAATACATAGTGGAATGGCAAACAGTGTAGACCCTGACCAGACTGCTCCTTTAAGAGCAGCCTGATCTGGGTCTACACCATTTGCATATGCCATTTTGTAATAAACTTTGGTATACAAAATTTTAGAACATTTACAGTAAGCTGCATACTTCTTTTTTTAACCTTTATATTAAAATCACAAACTTTTTTTTCCACTCAGACTGTAACCAGAATCTCTCTGGAACAGTTAACCCTTGTCCTGCTGAATAAATCAAGATGCCATGCCCACTTCAAATTTTCAGCCAATCAGATTACTTGATCCAGATTGTTGCTACAAATTCATATACTTAATGGCAAACAGTGCAGATCCAGATCAGTTAGCTTCTTCAGAAACCAACTGATCTGGACCTACATTGTTTGCAGGCAAGATATATCTGGGTTCAGTGTGACTAGCGTTAATGATACTTAATATGAATACAGATATTTGTATGTCAAAAAACGACAACTTTTTTTTCCAATTACCTCTCTTTACTTTGTATATATTTGGGTAAAAACAATACTTTTTGATTGTGTTGGGTTTTAACGACACATCAACCCTTGTGGGTCATTTTGTGTCATCTCCCAGAGAAAGGGAGAAAAGAGATAGAAGAGATAGTAGAAGAGATGAAAGAGAGTAACAGGGAAGAAAGAGGAACAGGAATGAAAGTCCACTTCAAGGATAGCAGGCCTTGCCCAACTGTTAGCCAATATCAGTTGGACGCCCCGGTGACGTAAGATACACGACACCTTCGCACCACCCGACCACCCCAAAAACAATACTAATAAATTTCCTGGAGATTGACCATGAAATTATTTCTATGGGCATTTCCGAATTCTTGTCTGAACTGTAACTTGATTTACCTTTGGAATCAAATAGCAGAAAAGAGGGTAATCCATATAAATATTTTTCTTATTTCTCCACAAAAACATATGCTATGGTACTCAATACTGTAGGAATATAGAAAAGATGAAGATGTTGTTTTGAATATGTAGGAATGACAACTCTGTCACACTTACTATCAATTTACTTTTTGAACTACCTCCCCTTACTTTAACTTTCATGTCCTGACTGTAACTTGAATACAGTATTCGACCTAATTATTGCAGTGTGTGCTTAAGTTTTTCAAAACTACTGGGAAAACTTGTGGCAAAATATGTATCTGCCTGCTAAGGGTATGCAAATATCAGCAAAAGACTTATTTGATGATGTTTATGTGATTCTGTTTTTTATTTATAAAAGCATATGTTGTGGGTATTCATCTGAATTGCATCAACAAGTCGATGCAATTCAAATGGGTACCCACAACATATGCCCTTATAAAGAAGTAGACAAAATGTAAACTGGCTGTAATCTGAACACTACAGAATTGGTTGACTGTGCGCTTATAGGGTATGTGTGGTAATTAGGTGGAATATGGTGTATTTTGGATTATTTTCATTATACTTTGTAGGAACATATAGAAACATTACGAAAACACGCCTATTCAAATACACAGAAAATTTTTCCTCCAAATATTTAAAATTTTCAGATAAAAAACTGTGATATTTTTCATATTTCTGCTCAAAACATAGATTGTGGGTACTCATTAGAACCGCCTCACTGAGGCAGTTCTAATGAGTACCCACAATCTACGAGACAGTTCTAATGAGTACCCACAATCTATGTTTTAAGCAGAAATAAGAAAAATAACTTGTACCCCTGCAAACCCCAGTTTTACTATATAAAAGTGGGGTTTAAGGGGGTCAAAATTATATATGTGTGTTTTCGTGATGTTACTTTAAAATAGTTGTACCTTAGAACTTCAGCTGTATTTTTGCAACTGGAAGAAAGCCAAAGTGAACCATGAATCATGAAACTTTACATAAAATGTGTATTGTTTTTTCTCTAAACCAAAAAAAAAAAAAAAATGAGGAAAATGACATCCCTCCAGAGGCATAAAAATAATGTAAGGTTTGACACAGTGCAGTCCCTACTAAGGTGATGAAAAATTTGTTTTTCATGGAAGTATCACATCTTTTGTTTTATAGATCGGTAGTGTATATAGATCGGTAGTGCTGCCAATACTATTATACGCATGCATGCGAAACTTGGACAGTTTACCAATGTCATGCCAAAAGACTGAACCACTTCCATACAAGCTGTCTTAGAAAACTTCTAAAGATCAAGTGGCAAGACAGGATTCCAGACACAGAAGTCCTGAAAAGGGCAGGGATGCAGAGTATACATACTCTTCTGAAATTGGCACAATTAAGATGGACAGGCCATGTTACCAGAATGCCTGATGAACGTTTGCCAAAGAAAATCCTCTATGGAGAACTTCAAGTAGGAAAATGCTCCCATGGTGGTCAGAAGAAGCGATACAAGGACACCCTCAAAGCTTCCCTTAAAGACTTCAACATACCAACAGAGTCATGGGAACAGATTGCACAAGATTGTACAAAGTGGCTAGGCCTCATAAAAAGGGGAGCTGGTGAATACGAAGCAAAAAGAATCAGCAAAGCCGGGCAGAAACATGCACAGCAGAAAGCCAGAGCTAAGGCATCACCAACAGAGCTTTCTTCCTCAGACCTCTCTTGTTCTATCTGCAACAGGCAGTTTAGCGCTAAGACTGGTCTCATCAGCCATCTTAGAACACACAAATAATAACACATCACACAGTTGATTAGGATTGGTCATTGTCAGTAATGACAGACGAACAAGACATCTTTTGTTTTAAGTATGCCATACGAGTAGTCTACTTTCAACTTTTTTGGTTTAGTAATACTATTACTGACAAAAATAAATTCAGCAATGA
Organism: Anodontia alba; assembly: GCA_964016985.1. NCBI lineage: Eukaryota > Metazoa > Mollusca > Bivalvia > Lucinida > Lucinidae > Anodontia > Anodontia alba. Next base: position 54,183,292 of record OZ024823.1, on the reverse strand, counting down.
GCTCATCAGGTACACTAAATGTAGTATGATTATGTTCAATTTTTCAACTTTTAATACTGCTTTTGAGTGAGTTTTATGGCCAAGTCAACACTGTTGAGGCCATGGTGAGCCAGTCATTTAACCTACTCACACATTTTTCTGGGTAGGCTTAGTCCTCTAAACAGTTAACCAGTATTTGTATACATACTTTTGCCAGTAAGTGACAACTGCTCTTCTTGAATCAGCGTAAGGGGGAGAATGACCATAGAAATAATTTCATGGTCAATCTCCAGGAAATTTATTTATATTGTTTTACCCAAATATTAACCCTTGTCCTGCTGAACCCTGATATACCCTGCATTTGCAAACAGTGTAGATCCAGATCAGTTGGCTTCTGAAGAAGCCAACTGATCTGGATCTGCACTGTTTGCCATCAAGTATGTGAATCTATATCAACAACCTTGATCAAGCAATCTGATTGGCTGAAAATTTGAAATGGGTGTGGCTTCTCACCCTAATATTTAATCAAAGCACAGACAGCACTGGTGGGTCGACTGTTTCTGAGTGTGGGCTGGGAAGAAAAGTCCTGAACAAGGACTTTTCAGACTGTTTCATTGAACCCTTAACTTCCTGTAATTTAAGCAAACAGTGCAGACCCTGCATTCTGCAGCTTCTGATCTGGGTCTGCACTATTTGCCAATGTCCCAGTCCAGGTGTTACAGATAACCCTCTTTGCATTGCACTCTGACATCTCAGTGATAAGAATAGTGTGGCTATAAATAACCATTACTGGATTTCATGCAAACGCACTGTTTGATTTCATTGGTCAATGATAATCACACAGACAACAACCTGTTACCTTAATGAAATTTTGGTGTTCTCAGGATCAATTTGAAACAATCAACCCAACAAGATCTGTCGCCAGACAGGCTAGCTCGCCTGAACTCGCGCTTATCAATCAAATAAAAAAAAATTAAGACTATGACCTTAAAATCCTGATCATAGTATCATAGTTAGTGTGTGTTGTGTGTGTAGGGGGCGGGGTTGGGGGGGTGGGGGGGGGGGGGCGTGTGGAGGAAGACATGGTACTGGATATAATTTTAGATGAACATCTTCCACTTCCATAGCTGCTATCTGTATACCAAATATAAATAGTATGATTTGAAAAGTAGCTGAGTAAATAAAAGATCTTAAGAACTCAGAGGTAAATTTCTAAGTCCATGACCTTGACCTTTAGGTAGTAAGGCAGGGAAAGTGCTGAATAAAATTTTGGAGCAATGTCTATAATCATGCCAAATAGAAAGTAAATCCATGCAAGGATTTAGAAATTAAAAGATCTTAAAAACTTAGACGCAAAACATTAACATAAATTTCTAATCTGTTACCTTGACCTCTAGGTCATAAGCAAGGTTGGGAATAGTGCTGAATAAAATTTTGGATCAATATCTATAATCATGCCAAATATAAAGTACATGTAACTCCATACAAGGATTTAGAAATTAAGAGATCTTAAAAACTATGATGCAAAACTTTAACATAAATTTCTAAGTCCATGACCTTGACCTTTAGGTCATAAGCAGGGGTGGGGGTAGTGCCAAATTAAATCTTGGAACAGTAACTATTATCATACTAAATATACAGTAAATCCATGCAAGGATTTAGAAATTAAGAGATATTAAAAACTTTGACACAAAACTTTAACATAAAATTTCTAAGTCTGTGACCTTGACCTATAGGTCATGAGCAGGGGTGTGGATAGGGCTCAATAAAAATGTTGGACCAAGATCTATAATTATACCAAATATAAACTAAATCCATCAGAGGATTTAGAAAATACTAAAAGCTTTGACGTAAAACTTTAACATTTTTGCAAACGCCGATGCCTATGCCAGGGGTAGTGCAATAGCTCTTCCTGTACTTTCGTGCAGGCGAGCTAAAAATTGCCAGATCAGTGGTAAATTGTGCTGACCCTGATCAGATGCCATATGAATTGAGTGTTTGATCAAGCCTGCATTTTCAATACTTTGGGACAAAACATCAAATTCTCCACTCACAGTTGAAAGGAGTCTGTTTATGGCCATGACTCTCTGCTTGACATCAAAATGTGGCCTGTCTGTTTGAATCATATTGTCTGTCACACCTTCAGGATTCTCCTGGCACAATGCTATAATCCTGAAACATAACATTTGGGCTGGGTCAAGCAAAAAAGTGTCTTCGAGTACATGTATGCACAAAATTTGTGGATTCACCTCATCCTGCATATGTACAAAGTCATATCCGGACATCTCCCCTCCATTTAAACATTCCACTCTGTTTGAGGACAGTAAAGGCCCTGACCAGATTGTCCAGATATGCAGGCAAATCTGGGCATTCACTGTCCCCATATGCCCAAAGACACAATTTCTGCATGGCACAGCCCATGAGATTTTGTCATAAAATAGCACAAACTGCAAGATATAAACTAAAAAAAAGTATACATTTGTCCCTCAAAATTAAAAAAGCCAATCTTCACCTTTACGAATTTTAAATCTTTTTACCTCAGTTCATTTAACTCTTTGCATGCTGGGTAATTTTGCATGTTTTTCTGTCATCTATGGATTTTTTTTTAAATGAACTTTTTCAAGAAAATCTTTCAGGAATACCATCAGAATGTCTAACAGTAAGGATCCAGATCAGACCCGAACTGTTGGGCCTGATCTGGGTCCAAACTGTTTGCAAAGGTTATCAGCAGAGGGCAAAAGTCTCCACTAGCAGGGAAAGAGTTAAATTTGCTGACATGCTACCTAAGGATTGTCTTCCATTTAAGAAAATGAGAGGACCTAATGAGGAGGAGTATTTGGTGATAATCCTGGGATAATTTTTTCTTAATTCTCAATAAAAACATTAGAACCACATTACTGAGGTGCTTCTAATGGATACCCACAACATATATTTTATAGAGAAATGAGTAAATTTTAGCAGAATTATCATCAAATACTCCTACTTAACAATTCCTCTGATAAGAGGTACATCCTATAAAAATTCAGGGCCCAGTTGTTCAAAACTAATGATGTCGTTAGTTAAGGATTCATTAAAATTTACATCGAGTGATACGCAAATATACTGACATTTTTTGCTGAAAAAAATGTGAGAAGCTACTCACATTTTTTCAGCAAAAAATATCAGAATATTGTATATTGAATCAGTTAAAACGGTTAAAGAAATGACCCTTAATAAGCTTGTTAAGCTAATGATGCTTTGAACAACTGGGCCCAGAATGTTTTCGGTTATCTAATCATCATCCCCAATAAGCACATCAATTTCAAGGCCCTAGCTCAAACAGTTTTTGTGATAATCTTGCTGACAAGATTTCATTATCATTATATTACAAGGGGCATAACTCCCAAAAAAAAAAATTTCAGAATTTTTTTTCAAAGTTAATCAGATCCCCAATAAGCACACCAAGTTTGACGGCCCTGGCTCAAAATTCTTTCTGAGATATCTTGCTGACAAGTTTTCATTATGTCTGTAGAAAAAGACACATAGCTCTGGAACTACAAGTCCAATGGACATAAAAAAATCCGGGTCATTTCATTTTCCGTCTTGAAGTGTGCTGAGGGAAGTGTGCTGAATGAACAGATGAACAGACAAATGACCCAAAAGTAATATACACCTCACTCCAACCTCTTCAAAGTTAGGGCATAAATAGAACAGTTATGATTTTCTACACAGATAGAACATCAGTCATATGAGATAAATATCAGAAGTCTGCCTTACAGCCATGTAAAATATCTCACATTTGCCAGTCGGGAGGTATATATACATGTAATCATGTCTGTATGTCCACAAATGACAAAAGGAAGATATTCACCTTGCTCTGAAAGTTGTCCTTTATGGCCATGCTTGTACAGGGACTGGCTTTTTTGGGAAATTAAGCAATGTACTCTGTATTTAGTACCTGGATGATGCCTGACTTTGTGATAAACATCTCTGAACCAATAACAATATGTCAATATTTTATTGTTTCTGAATACTCCAACAGGGTTCTCAACAACTTCAAATATGGAGTCCTAGATTCCTGTTTTTATTTTTGTGTGTGTGTGTGTGTTTGTGTGTCTGTTGTTTTTGTTTTTGTATTTGTTTGTTTTTCAGGGGTGGTGGAGGGGGTTGAGGAGAGGGGGGTGCAGTGGGGGTGGATTCAAAGAGAAAATGGGGCTACAACTTTGTAAGCTGATAAGTGAGGTTGTTTTCAGTTTTTTTCTACCTCATATAGTTTTTGAGATACTGGCCAATGTAATGTCTGCATGATACTAAATAATCACATTGACATACCAAACATATTATTTCCTTGAGAGCATCTATAGGGTCTATCGGCAGAGGAACTCTTCAGTCGAAAGAAACCATAAACAGCTGTCTGCAGCACCACCTAGCGCCATATATACGAGGTGTAAGTCTCGGTTGTTTTCGCTGACAGTTTACTAAAATCTACCAACTTTCAATCAAAATAACTTGATAATCTGAATGTTCTCCAAAAACTCCAATAGTGTTCAGCACCAGAATGTGCTTGATTATGAATTTTCTCGGCTTGTTCCTGAGATTTTTCCATCTAAATATGATTAAACTTAACCATCAGGATAAAATCCGAAGCATGCACCACCAAGGTACATCAAGATGGCCGCTGTGATGTCAGCCCGTTCATCCTTACAGTCTACAGTGTCAGCTCGAGACTTGAGGACTGCATCGCTTCTATCTATCTCTATCTTCTCATAATTCAAAACCCTCTTATGAGTATTATTTGAATGTGCTGTGCATGGTGTGTTAGTAAGAGAAGAAAAAATGAGATAGTGCAGCATAAAAGTGTAAAATTATGGTGAGTATAGATGATAGGGTTAGTGTTAAGAAGAAGAGTTTAAAAGCAAGATAAAAACAGTATATGCCTAAGGGCGTGTATGGTTGATCTTGCTGACTCCTTGTTTGAAAGAATCGAGATCTGAATCAAGGACGAGATCAGCTGGTAACCTGTTCCAGAGAATAACTGTCATTGGAAAGAATGAATAGTAGTAATAACTGAAAGAAGTATGGATCTGCCTGTAAGCAAGAGGATGATGGCATGTTTGTACCATGGTACTTTCAAAATATGGAGGAACTGGTATAGCAACCAGTCCATACACGATTTTATAAAACATTGCGATAAGCGAATCATAACGCCGAAGCTCAAGCGACCGCCATCCAAGATTACTCAACATGTCTGTCACACTACTATATGGTGAGCAGTCATTGCAAACCCAACGAGCTGCCCTTCTTTGCAACATCTCTATTTTGTTTATATTTTCTTTCATGTAAGGGCTCCAAACAGCCGAAGCATACTCTACGTGTGGCCTAACAAGAGTATTGTAAGCTATAGTCTGGATTTCTTGGTTTTTTGTTTTAATATTTCTTTTTACAAAGCCTAAAGTTCTGTTTGCACGGACTGTAATGTTTTCAATATGAGAGTTCCAGCTTAGATCCTGCTGATGGTTACCCCAAGATACTTGGCAGAGTCCACACTCTCTAGTTCCTGACCGTGCAAGAAGTACCGAGACTTTAAGGGCTTCTTGGACCGTGAGACACTGATGACTTGACATTTGCTTGGATTGAATTCCATGTCCCAGGTTCTTTCCCAGTGCTGGAGGGTGTCAAGATCAGACTGAAGTATTTGACTATCAGGGGCACTTGACACTGTCAAGTAAACTGCGGTATCATCAGCAAAGAGTCTAACTTGTGATTTGATATTTTCCGGGAGGTCGTTAATGTACAAAAGAAAGAGGAGCCGGCCCAGTACAGACCCCTGGGGTACCCCGGACCTCTCTGGAAGACTCCCCCTCCAGTACAACAGTTTGGGAGATAGCAATTAAAAAAGGCTTCAATCCATTTTAGAGTGTTTCCTGTTATGCCGAAAGTTGAAAGTTTATATAATAATTTTAGATGACTGACTTTGTCAAAGGCTTTGCTGAAATCCAAAAGGATTAAATCAGTTTGTTTTCCCAAAGTCGGCCGCCTTGCTAAATCTTCCACAAGTTCAATAAGGCCATACCAAATTAATTTGTAGATTCTCATCCCCGCCCGCCCGTGGTCAAAACTGCCCGCCCGATTTTTTTTTATTTCACGAAAAAAAAAAAAAAAAAAAAATAGCCGAATTATTTCGGTGCGAATATTTCGTCCGGCAGAGTCATCCGCGTCGCTGTGACGCTTAATTCTACGTACAATATCCGATATCGAGCATCTACCTGTTGTTTACCTGATCAATTTCCGGAATAAAATCCTGAATTTTTTGGTGTGTGAAATCTAGCAAAAGTTTACCGTATTCGGCGATATACTGATAGAAAACCACCGGCAATCGGCAAATATGTTCGTGGTTGTTCGAATTCGTAAAGGAGCAGAGATCGTCAAAGATTGGTTTGGCGTTAGATGTGCAGAAAATTTGACGCTTGCCGACTTGTTCGAAGAATTTAGAAGTGGTAGTTTGGATCATAAGCCGCCACTAGAACTGAACAAAACAACTTTAAATATCTAGTCAGGTACATCTTTCAGACCATCTCCATAGTACAATCCAACACATGGTGTATTCATTTTGTATTAACCTCTCACAGCATTTTTGAATACAGCCTACTAGTCATCAGTTTCTAGTCAACATCTTTACACCTTTTTTTGTTTCTGAATTGAATAAAACTAATAAATCAATGGTTTATAATTTTATTTCATTAAACAATGCAATTTCATGGTCTAGTCAATTCATCTTCCAACACTGGATTGCTTGTCAAAGCCTGCTGAAAAATAAAAAATAAAAAATAAAAATGTTCCACCCACCCCAATTTTTCATAAATTTTGGATGAGAATCTACAAATTAATTTGGTATGGCCTAAGCTGGGTTTCACAAGAGCGTTTTTCATGAAAGCCGTGTTGTAGTTCATAAAGGATATTATGTTGTGTTATATGTCTGGAGATATTGGATGCAATTACATGCTCCATCACCTTGCACAATATGCATGTCAATGAGATGGGCCTGTAATTGGCAGGGTCTGTTTTATCACCCTTTTTACAGAGGGGACATACTTGAGCCTTGGTCCATTCTGAAGGTAACAGGCCAGTTTTGAGCGATTTCTCAAACAGCAGGCAGATAACAGGAGCAATTTCTAATCTTAGTTCCTTCAATATTATGGGTTTGATAGAATCTGGTCCAGCAGCTTTATTAGGGTTGAGATTTGCCAAAAGTTTAATTATTCCATTAGGATCAATAAAGATTTCTGGCATAGGAGGGCATAAAGATTGTAAGTTTTCTGGTATATTTTCATGAAACAGTTTCTGAATAATTTGGGCGCTCAATTGCCCTAACCTAAGTGGAGATAAGCATGAAAAAACAGACTGAAATTGTTGGTTAAGAAGGTTTGCCTTTTCAACATTGTCACTATGCAGTGCGGTACATAGAAATACCGGAACACACCGAAACACTGGAACACACTGGTAATTACCGGAACACACTCCAATTTTTTTTTATTTTTTAATTTATCTTTTTGGCTTATTAAATAGTTTGTTTTTTTTTGGAAATATGTGGCCTTTTATATATATATAATAATATATATTATATTTACATATATAATTATATATTAAATTCACTTCTCATACTTTTTTATTTTGCTTTGGTAATAATAATAATAATAATAATAATGTTATTATTATTATTATTACTTTTTTGTGCGTGTGGTGGTGGAGGGAATGAGGATGGGGTTTGCTGGCATATGTGGTCCGTTTATGTATTAAACTTCAAAGGGGAATATTAATAAGGAAAGTAAATTATAACGACATTCTCATAAAGGGATCTTTCTACAGAGTATCAACAGCATCTATTCTTGAAAACTTCAAGCCACCTTGGTAAACGAATGTTGAAGATCCTGGGACATGAAGATTGCCTTGGCTGAATTTATGCAGCCTCTTGATGTATGAATCGCCAAACAAACCAAATGCCATCTTGTTCTGTGGAAGTAAAATATGATGATTTTTCTAATAATTAATCGCCTTTAATAAGTTTTTTTTTTTTTTTTTTTTGACATTGATTGAGTCGATGAACTCAGTAAATGACATTAGTGAATGAATTAACATAATTTGATTCCGCAGGTTACAATAACCCATATAATCCAGTTAATCCCCACCAATTACCTCTTTACCACCTGGTGATTTTTTGTGTATTTAGCGGTAGTGAATGCACGCGCTGTGATATACGCTGGGGGTTGTCTACATCAGGTTTATTGACAAATGATTGCGTGCCGTAAATTTTTAATTGGCTACCGAGTTAATTATAACTGATTTTTTAGACATAGAATATAAATAATAACCCACCCCTATAAATAATAGCCCACCCCTAGTATGTCAGCCAGATAGTTATTATAAGCATGTTTTATCTTGCTTTGAATTAGATGTTTGACCTGTTTGAAGTGATACCTATCCCTAGCTGTCCCTGACTTTTGTTTTTGATATAATCCTAATGCAGATAAAAGGATATTGTCACGAATGGTAGAGTATGAGCCTTCCAGAGGATATGCAGGAATACAAAACAGGTGCACAATACATCTTTCTTAGTGATAAACTGTGGTAGCTGATGAAACAAATTGTAATCGCGAAAATATGTGATATTCGAAAAAAAAATTAAATAATGTCCAAAGTACTTTGCAAAAAGAGGGGTGAAGAGTGAACCTTGTTTCTAAGTCTGTATCTTCTACTGATTCTTGTTTAATTTCAGCAGCCGACTCTTGTTTAATTTCAGCAGCCATTCTTCTGAAACTACGTTCTGAAATCCTCCTTTCCTCCCGGACAATCTATTGCGCCAGATTTCCAGTCAACACCGGATTTTGCTGGTTCCCGATTATGACATTTTTACAGGAAGCTGAGGCAAACGAAGTTTTACGTCAAATTTTGCACTTTTGATCCAAAAAAACACTTCAGAAGGAGAAGAAAATGATATAGAACCTATAAATAAATGTTTTGATATACAAATAACGACATGGCATCGCAGATTTGGTCGAAGACTCTTAAACAGAGGCATGATCCGGTTCGCTTTCTAATGAGGAGGGGAATTTTGCCTGATCCCAGACAGAAAGATAACATGTTGCGTCAACGTATAGCATTAGCACAAGATTTACACTGGAAAGATCTGAAGGGGCACTTTGGTTGTGTAAATGCCATCGAGTTTTCACATGGTTCTGGTGAACTGGTTGCATCAGGTATATACTTTCGTGATCAGGGGTATATTGTGAACGCCTTTGTCTGACTTGTTTACCAAACTTGCTACAGTACAGCTCGAGTGTTTTTTTCAAAATCTCCCCGCCCCCCTCCCCCCCAGAACTGTTGGGGTTGATTTTTTTAGCCCACGGCGGATCCTCCCAATACCCCACTCTAATTCTCTCCGCGACTGATTTTTCACCCACTGCATTTCCGCCGATGGCCAAGTTCACTCCGCAAAACCACCCATTTACCTGTAGAACTCCGCGGTGGGCAAAAGTTTATCCTGGTGTTCTTGCAATGAAAGATTGGTGACATCAGAATGATTGACAGCGCCGAATTTTCCGAGTTTGCATGGGGAAGAAATCGGAACCTTTATTTTGCTTATACATCATTTGGCTGATTTGCCGCTGAATAAATACAGAAATATTTCTACCTAGAGATTGAAAACAAACAAAAAAATAAAACAAACAAACAAGAAAAAAAAGAAAGAATTAATGAAAAAAAAAACAAGAAAAAAAAATAACGTATTTCACTTTGTTTATTTCTTAACATGTACCCGGGTACTTAAAGGGGCGCTTCTGCTATCTTAGAGCAGGGTTCTCACTAGGATCTTAAAAGTAGGAGTCTGGGACTCCCTTTTTGTAAAAAGTAAGAGTCCCAGCCAAAAAGTAGGAGTCCCACTCCCCCAAAATAGGAGTCCCATTTTTTTTTTTTTTTTTTTTTATGACTCTCCTTTGATATTGATCATGTCCCCCGGTAACTTCATTCTCCTTTGATAGTGAGCATGTCCCTTGTAACTTCATTCAATAAATACCTGATGGACAATCAGTTTCCTTATTTTCACATACTTTTTTATGGTGCTTTGCATTATGTGTTATTCCGAGCAATGCATGTAACCAACTGGTAGTCATTATCACACATCCTGATGTTGTTAATTCAATGGAGTTGGCCCAGAAATTAGGATGACATCATATCTCCCTCATGGGGAACTAGAGACATCTTTGCAGATCAGGGAGACATGAAAATCCTAATCTATTTTACTTGCATGGTAAATTCAATACCCCACCGTTCGTCGCTGTCTGTTAAGCGATCTCGAGTGTTCTGAATACTAAGTGAAAAATATTTTAATCAAAACCAACGAAAGCTCAATTATATGCTATCGTAAACTTATATATGCAATCTATCCGCACATTCTGATCATGGACACCTCTTTTGAGCTTCCCGCAAAACGTCATTTCAATGGTTACATTTGCACCGTGCTGCGATCAATATACGCTACGAAAAAAATGTCCGGGACTTCTTCACTAGCTGAAATTTCGATCTACTGCTTTGATTTGCCGTAAAAGTCTTGATAATTTAGTTCTGTTTTTAAATATGTGTCTGATTCATATCCAAGAAAATGCTCTACAATGCAACATGGAAATAGTTCGTTTTTCTCCTTAAACGGTTTCCCGCCACGCTGTCAAATGACGTTACCTTTACGAGCATGCACTACCGTAACGAGCACGCGTTTTCATCATGCGGAAGCAATGGAAAATGTAACTTATACTAGAACAGTCCCAAATTGTATAGCGTCGTCCGGGGTGCATCTGAGCAGTCCTATCAGACTCTTCACAGGGCTTACGGGATAGATTCGCTGGGACTTAGAAACTGTTTTTTTTTTAGTGACAAGCAGGAATAACTGTTTAGATGCGCAGACTTTTATCTCGCGAAGGGATAAGGTACACTTGTAAGCTTTTAACAGAAAACAGTAAGCGGGCTTTTTTTATGTTAGTGACGAAAATTCAGCGTCCGAAAATTTTGAAATGGAAATAAAAAATCTATTAATAACAAAAAAAAACAAAAAAAATGCCAGCCTCAAGCATGACACCTGCGTGTGCGTTTTCGATGAATCAGTCGTCGGTGCAAACAATACACAGCGAGGGAAAGGGTCGCATACAGGTGTCAGTTGCATGCTTTAATTACTCGATCGCTGAAGTGTGAACTGCCAACACCTGTTTAACTACCGCTTACTTAGCAAATAACGGTACTTGTCGCAGGTGTGAAAAGCACGCGGCGGATTACTACTGTTCTTTTAAGATGCTACCGACGGTACGAATAACACGTGGCGGACTTTAGACTTCAGTCAAATAATCCGATCATAATTAGTAGTAGTCCCACGGGAAAAAAAACATGCGTCCGACGGACTCTGCTTCGGGAATTTTTAGAGGTCCGGACCATGAGTTATGCGTCCCGGGACACAGGATTCTGCGTCCCCGAGGACCCTGCTTAGAGGCTTTTATTTGGAGATCAATGAGCATCGTCCCCCAAAAAAACAACAAACACGAATAATGCCTCGGAGGCAGACACATTAATCTCCCATGATCTGGATTGCGCATTCGATCCTCACAGGTTGTAGCGATTTATCATAAAACACATGTATTTGCTATGGTCATTCGCTCCTTCCATTGCTTCAAGGTTGGCAGTTACAAGTTTCTGGCGGAAGGATGTTCAGTGTACTGGTTAACGGCTTATTTTATAAGCATACCCCCTCTTTATTGTCGTGATTCATAAAAAATACTGTTCCTTATTGTATAAGCATACCCCCTCTTTATTGTCGTGATTCATAAAAAATACTGTTCCCCATTCCATTTCGCATAGACCTGACTCGTATAGCAATTGCAGTTTACTGCCTTTTAAGTCAGTTGCAGTTAGCTCCCTTAAAACAGTAAAACCTGCAGTGTGAGAACCTTACCCCGCATTTATCAGGGTACAAATGAATATTGTGTTACGTTATTCCCTTACAGTATAATACATAAATAACATTATATTTATTGGCTTATACAGCAATCTTCATAACTTTTGTTTCCATGTAAAGTGTTCTGTTTTTCTGTCTTCAACATTCGATATGCAAAACCAAGACCGTAATTTATTTAACGAGTAAGAGACACATTGTATAAACCTAGCATCGGCGGGAAAGTGTCTTCAAAATAGGCTCTCTAGGGTATTTCAGCAGACGGCAAATTGAATTCGTTATTTATTGTATTTTTTTTATTTATTTATTTATTTTTTTTTTTTTCATTACCAAGAAAATGGGATTTGGCATTTCATGCAATGGAGACAATTTGCATGGAAAGCAAATCCATTTCTCTTGGAAGAATGAGAAAATATTTCAAAATGTCGCCCGCTGAAAATTAAACACAGGGTGCCAAGGGTTAAGGTTTGCACAAACAAATCGTGCATGAGTCTGTGCATGGCAAAACCTACAATAAAACTTGTACGAAGAGACGGATCAGCCTGTACACTGAGACTGCGTCTGATCAGAGCCTTCGCTAATCGTGTGTACCTCCTACGATCACTGGGTGTAACAAAACGTCTTGTGCGATGAGTGAAGACTCGGATCAGTCTGCGCAGCTGCACATTCTGATGAGCATTCGCTGATCCATCACGAAAACATGCCTGTATAATTTTGACCGCCTTAAACCCCACTTTTATATAGTAAAACTGGGGTTTACAGGGGTATACGTTAGTTTTCTTAATTCTGCTCAAAAACATAGAATGTGGGTACTCCTTAGAACCGCCTTGTCAAGGCAGTTCTAATGAGTACCCACAACCTATGTTTTGAGCAGAAATGTGAAAAATATTAGAATTTTTTATCTGAAAATTTTCATTTTATGGTGGTAAAATTTTCAGTATATTTGAATAGGCATGTTTTCGTAATGGTAATTATCTTGGATAGCCGAGCCGTCCAAAGCGGCATAAACAGTGCGACTGCAACAGCACATTTTCGATATTTTTTATCAGACCCTTCACAGATCGTACAGTATGCAAGAAGCTTGCTTTATATAGTGGGTCGATGCACATACTGATCGGAATCTTTGCTGGTCGCACATACATTGTAGTATTGTAGGTTTTGTCCGGTTCAAAGAACGTACATTGTAAATCATACTTCAGACATGAGAACTTTATGCCGATGTAATTTTAGTCTGAACTGGAGTTAAATGGCCCAGTCAATACTATTTCAGTCTAGTCGAGCCCGCACACTTTTCCAGGAAGGGCTTATTCATAAGCTATTAATCATTTCAGCAGAAACTGACCACTGCCTTTCTTTCCTTTCATATACTTTGACGATAGAGCGTACTTTTGGAGTTATGGCCCTTTGAACAATATTTTAGTGATTTCTGTTATATATTTGTGTCCGCTCTGTAACATGAAAACTATTTGCGATATTTTCGTGAAAATTTATTAACAGAGTTATGGCACTTGTTTGATGTAAGTGCAGTGGTGGGGTATGGTGAAATAGCTGCAGCTCTTTTATTAGATATTTAACAGGTTGAAATACTGGGAAAGGGTGCCTCGGTGGTGTAGGGTAAAGCTGCTCGCCTTGTAACCCACAGGTCATGAGTTCGATCCCAGGCTTCTCTAACCTTTCATATGGGACTTTAAATTAAGGTCCACACCTCCGTGTGACCTTGCTGTTAGTGGAGTGTAAAAAACTCACTCATTTGAACAGTCATTAGCTTCTATGGCCCCTGTGTTCATAAAGTGTGTTTTTTGTGTGACGGGCACCCTTTTCACATGGGCTGTCTTATTGATTCAATGTCTCTTAGATAGCAGATGCGCTCCTTTAATTAAATTTATATTGACACATGCAGTTGCTGCACGAGAGTGAGAATATCCCGGTCTTTTACCACAGTACGTCATTTATATTGAGCGCGTGTTGCATGGAAAAGGCAGTTACAGAAATACCAAACATAAATACGTAATTCATGGATTAGGGGCAGATGTTTGATTCTCTTTGTGATTTTTGTCTTGTTTTCTATGGCACATTAAGTAAAAATGACCATGCCGTGCCCACTTGTTGGCCGGACTAGACTAAGCCACAGAATCCGGTACTTTTTCATATGGAGCTTTGTTGCTGCCCATGTTACGTGCTCGAACAGTGAATGGGGATACTGGGGGTTTCTGTAGACCAAGGGAACACCCAAATATATTTCAAGGAACAATGAAGCATTGGTTAATATTTCATGAGAACAATTTGTGGATCGGAATGTGCCAGTTTGGAAAACTCTGTTTCTATGCACTGGCCGTACGTATTCATTATTGTCCGTCGGCATTCGCAGTGTTTTGATACTTAAGGATGCTAATGAGCGAAAACTGTTTCAAGCAGGACGTACGAATATTGCAGTTTATGCACCGAATTTGCGGTACGTTTTGTGTACGTAGATACCAACAATTCTGTATGTTTATGGTGAATGGGAATGCTGACAATCAAAATTTGTTAATTGCTGTCACACATTGAGTTGAAAAGACTGATTTTGATCAGGTCGGCAGTTTGGTCCCATTCAACCGAAACATGGCAAAAAGTACGATTGGCTTTAGCCGTGCCCCTTTGGAAACAGCTTTCAAACTTCATCTCGGAAATACCACATGGTCCCCGCGGCTGTTTCAATTGCCTGTCACAATCACATCGAATTTTATCTGTTCGAAAGTAATTTTATCAGGCGATACTGCGGGAATACAGTGGATACACTGGCCCGGGTGAAACCACCGTGGGATACTAAAATTTAATCCTTCCCACTCGAATCCACTCCCCATCGGCTCGGGGGAGGGTGGGGGGAGGGGGATTTTGAAAAACCACTCAAGCTGTACTGTATATGAATTCCCCTTGTGGTAAGGGTGTGCGAGAGCAACATATTTTCATCTTCCGTCACGCTATTAGCTTGAAGCGTGGAGATTTTGCGATGGCATGCCTTTGACTCCGCAGTCCAGTTGCGGTATTGATTGATTTGAATGCTGTAAAATATCATTTCGTAAAATCAAATACTGCTTATGCCCTCATAGGAACTTTTGGCATGCCTTTGTCACCAACACTAAACAATGTAGATAAAGTGTCTTGCTTAAGGACACTGTACTGGTGGTCATTGGGATTGAACCTGCTAACTCTCGATCTTGAATTTGACAATTTACCACAACACCACATTGCTCAACTATATATATCTATTTGCATGTTCTGCAACACCCTCTTTTATGAGTATTATGCGCAGGTATTCCTGGGTAGAAACCAGTACTAAGCAACATGGATGAAATGTAAAAATCCTAACCAAAGTTTCCATGGCAGTTTCCTGATTCTTTCCCATTTATAAAATAAGCCATCTGGGAGAGAGTCCAAACTATATATAATGCACATACCCAAAGTTTCCATGGCAGTAGTGGTGGGCAATCGGGTAGAAATGCAATTGATCATCTGTTTGTAATCAGAAGACTAAACCAACCAGCTACTGATTGTACAATAATTTCTTAAAGCTTCTTTAGATTACAAGAACTGCCAGTGTATGCATTTAACCCTTGTCATGCTGAATAAATTAAGATGCCATGCCTACCTCCAATTTTCAGCCAATCAGATTACTTGATCAAGGTTGTTGATACAAATTCACATACAGAACGACAAACAGTGCAGATCCAGATCAGTTGGCTTCTACAGAAGCCAACTGATCTGGATCTACACTGTTTGCAAAGACAGGGTATATCCGGGTTCAGCAGGACAAGGGTTAATGAAAAATTGTATGTTCTCTTACTTGATATGCAACTAGCCTTTTTAGGTTCTCCAATTACTTGACAAACTTGTGCACATTATTTGGCCGCTTATATGGTATTTTCAAGACATGATAAAAACTTTTGACTCCAGTCTAAGCCAACTACATACAGTCAATCGAACATTAGATTTTCAGTCGATCATTGGAATCGGAAGCCCTAACCAACTAGCTATAGATTATATCATGATAATCGGCCCATCATTACTATGCAGTAGCCTGATTCTTGCCATTTATGGAATAAGTCATCTGGGAGAGAATCTGGACTATGTATAATGCACTCATCTAGTCTAGTGTATAACTGCTGTTGGCAGTTGCAACTTATTCTGTTAAATGTGGGAAAAAATTGGGACAATCACTATTCCACCACATTAATAAGACGAAAACTATGTACTTTAGAGTACCTAGACAAACTATTTCCCCCATAGGTCTAGATAAGAGTAGGTATCACGTAAATAGTTTTCTTATTTCTCCAAGAAAACATATGTTGTGGGTACTCATTAGAAGTGGGATGCGTACCCTCAGCATACCGTATACGACCTAATTACTGCACTGCTCTAATAAGAGCACAGTTAAGCAAATTAGTAGTCTTTTAGATTACAGCCAGTGCACTTTTACCTATTTTTTTATAAAAACATTTGTTGTTGGTACTCATTTGAATTGCCTCAACAAGTCAAGGCAATTCAAACTAGTACCAACAACATATGCTTTTATAAAGAAAGCCAGAAAATATTGTGTACATATCATTAAATACACCTCATCATGAAGTTCTCTGCTGATCTTTCTTTATAGTGTACTTGTATTAGGTGGATATTTTACTACAAGATTTTCTAATGATTTTTGAGAAAAAAACAAAACAAAACATAAGCACACAGTGCGGTAATTAGGGCAAATACGATATGTTACAATGAAGAAATAAGAAAAATATCAGTACGTTTTGGATTGAAAAAAGCACCTTGTCAAGAGCTATGTATTTGTGCATTTTGGTTACTAAGGTGACCCCTATACCCCATGACCTCAGTGGTCCTGAGAAGCAAAACCATCACCCTAAATGTTTCATTTTGTTTAAGATGTCATGGTATGGCTCTGTATGAGCCTCTTCATGAGGATTGGCTCCGGGTATGGAAATAAGTTTAAATCGTATGTATTTGTATAGTTTTAACCATGAATAAAGTTAATTCAGCAATAAAATCTCTGTGTGAAATTTTACAGGTCACATGATGTCAGCCTATTAAGCTTAAGGCTTTGACATATTTCAGCTTCTATATTTATTAATACCATACAGTATTCTTTTAACACTGCATTTTTTGTGCCTTTTAGCACTTAAAATTTACAAATGTCCCATTTATTTTGGCTTCTTTGGGACATTGTCCCAAGAAATTTGTGCCTATTTCTTAATGTGTTTTACTTTTTAACCAATATGCTGAATAAATTAAGATGCCACGCCCACTTCTATTTTTTAGCCAATCGGATTACTTGATCCAGGTTGTTGTTACAAATTCACATTCTAAATGACAAACAGTGCAGATCCAGATCAGTTGGCTTCTTCATAAGCCAGCTGATCTGGATCTACACTGTTTGCAAAAACAGGATATATCCGGATTCAGCAGGACAAGGGTTAATGATTTGTTCCTTCTTTTTATGACAGTCTCATTAATTTTTGATGACAGAGTACATTTGTCTGCGATAAAATTTCTTGGCAGAAGGCTGTCTCTAGAACTTTACATGCCTCAGCTTCTAACTATACTTACATGTACACTACAACCTCTTTAAAACACAGTTTGTTATAACACGGTTTTGGATATAACACAATTCAAAGATGGATCCCAAAAATGTATAGATTATATTGAAAAATGACCATTAATGGTCATTTTTCAATATACAAATGTAATCTATTCATTTTTGTTTGGATATAACACGGTTGTTTAACTAACATGGTTTATGCTATGGACCCCAACAATAGTGTTATAAAGAGGTTGTCGTGTATTAAGAAATTTGACTTGAAACAGTCCATTTAGTGTAGTGTAGTGCCCGCTGAATGGCAAATGGCCTTGACCCTAGGAGCAGTTTTCATCAGGTCTACACTGTTTATCTAAAAGCTGAATATTTCTAGGTTAAATATGGCAAACTTTCTGTTTTTATTTTTTTTTTTACTCTTCAGAAAATAGGGCATCATATTTACTGTGAACTTCTTAGCGCTGGTCCTGCTGGAACCAGGCATGCTCTGCCTTTGCAAACAGTGTAGATCCAGATTAATTGGTTACCCAAGAAGCCAGTTAATCTGGGTCTACACTGACAGTAAATATGTGAATTTGTACCAACAACCCGGATCAGGTAATCTGACTAGCTGAAAATTAAAAGTGGGTGTGGCATCTTAATTTATTCAGCAAAATAACAACAGAATTTTAGAATGTTGTTCTGTGTATATTCAGGAGGTGACGACAGAAGAGTGCTTGTGTGGCATGTGGAGAAGATGTTGTCGGATGTTGGTAAACCAGCAGTAATGAATGGAGAACACAACAGCAATATATTTTGTATTGCCTTTGACCTTCACAACCAGACAGTCTTCTCAGGAGGTATGTATAGCCAAAAGACTTGGTAGAGGCATGGCTTCAGATAAGAGAAATATCCAGATTAATTGTTTAGCTCACCTGAGCCTTTAGGCTCATAGGTGAGCTTATAGCTTAAAGAGGCTCCACCATCTGTCCGTCCATCCATCCTCAGAAACAACTTGACCAATCAAAGCCAAATTTCATATGGAGTCTCCATGGGCATTTGCAACATTATTTAAATCTTCTGGTCTGAAACTAGAAAGCAGGCCTTTGATCTTTGGTATGTAGCTTCATCTTCTTGTCCTTTATCAAGATTGTTCATATTATAGCCCTTGGGCCAAAAAAGGCCCTCCGTCAGGGGTCACTTGTTTTACATAGACTATTTGTTTGTATTGAGGTTTTACAGTCCAGTCAATCCAATGGGGTCATGTCGAGCACGGTCAGTTTACCTAACCACCTCTTTCCTGGGCAGGCTTAGTAGTCCTCTAAGCAGTTAACCAGTATTGTGCACATTCTTTCGCCAGAAACTGACAACTGCCCTTCTTGAATCAGCGGAAGGGAGAGAATCATGATCAGTCTCCAAGAAAGTATGTTGCCAGCCCAACTGGGGTCAAACCCACAACCCCCTGATCACCAGTCTGATGCGCTTTTTACATAGACTATATAGGGGAAAAACCCACACAGTTCTTCAAATGTCTTCTTCTCAGAGACCATTGGGCCAATTAAAGAATTTCATATGGAGCCTCCATGGGCCATGGGGAACAAGAGATTGTTCGCAACATCAGGCTCATATGATCAAGATGGCAGCCAATATGTCAGCCATGCCCATATATGGTAAAATACCATAAAAATCCTTTAAAAATCTTCTCCCGAACCAAAGGGCCAATGGCCCTGTGGCTTAGTATGCAGCATTGGGGACATGGGCCAGATAAAGTTTGAAAAAAAAAAATGATAACCTTGGGTAAACCTTCACCTTTTCTTACAGAAATGTCAACTTTTTATACATATAGGCAAAACTTTAAAAAGCTTCTTGTCTGAAACAAGAAGGCCCAGGCCGCTGATATTTGGTATGTGGCTTCATCTGATGGACCTTTTTCAAGATTGTTCAAATTCCAGCCTTGGGTCAAAAGTGGCCCGCCCTAGGAGTCAGTTGTTTTGAATGGAATCGTATAGGGAAAAAAAATTTAAAAAGTCTTCTCATCTGAAAGTAGAAGCCCTAGGCCTTTGATTTTTGGTATGTCCATTCATGTAATGGGCCTCTATCAAGATTGTTCATATTATAGCACTGGGTCAAAAATGGCCCTGCACCAGGGGTCACTCGTTTTACATACACCCATATACTATATATAGATAAAAATATATATATATAAATATATATAGCTTTAAAAATCTTGTCTGAAACCAGAAAGCCTAGGCCTTTGATATTTGGTATATAGCTTCATCTAGTGACCACTACCAAAATTGTTCTCATTATAGCTCAGGGGTCAAAAATGGCCTTGCCTAAGGGGTCACTAGTTTTACAGAGACTTGTATGGGGAAAATCTTTAAAAATCTTCTTGTGTGAAATTAGAAGGCTCAAGCCTTTGATATTTAGTATGTAGCACCATCAGAACCCATATTTTATGTGAAGTGTCTGTTTCACCAAATTAAGTAAAACTGAATTCCATACCAAGTTACTAAAGGCAAGGTTTTTCAGACTGTGCCGGCTACCATACCCATATGTTGCAGTCTTTAAAATTGTTGCCATAAGCTTGCTCAGAACAAATAGTCTCAGGTGAGCTACAGGTCCATTGGTCATTTGGGCCCATTTGTTCAAAGCGTCCGTAGCTTAACGAGCTCGTTAAGGGTCATTTTGTTAACTGTTTTAGCAGATTCAATATACAATATTCTGATATTTTTTGCTGAAAAAATGTGAGTAGCTTACATTTTTTCAGCAAAAAATTTCAGCATATTTGCGTATCACTTGATGTAAATTTTAACGAATCGTTAACTAACGACATCGTTAGCTTCGAACAACTGGGCCCAGGTTTCTTTTACCACGAAAACATGCATTGTAAGTAATCATTAGAAGCGGAAAAATCAGCACTCCCCTGCCACCTTACCCAAACAAAAGATATAGTAACAATATGCATCAGATTGTGTGTAGAATAAGGCTGGCACGATTAATCGGATAATCGATTAATTGATCGATAAATTCCACAAAAATGATTATCGTTACTGACTTGCTAATAATCGATCATTTGATTTCTGTGTTTATTACTTTACCATATTTACCCTTAGTATTCAGACACCTAAACTCCTTACCATACATACATAAACTTTGAACAAGTACAATTTACTACACATTGTTATATTGTTGTATCTGAAAATAAGTGGATGGAAGGCAAACAGTGTAAACCCTGATGAGACGCCACATTTGCATTTGCGGCGTCTCATCAGGGTCTGCACTGTTTGCTCAGACCTGGCTGACCGAATATATGCAATAAAGTATAACATATAGTAAGAGTCATGTTCAGACAGGTAGAATTATAACCAAATTTTCGGTGACTACTAATCGATTATTGATCACAATGGCAGGACTGATAATCGATTACCTTTTCAGCTCTCGATTAGCCAACCTTAGTGTAGAATGGGTGCACTTTCCAGTGAATTAAATCATTTTTACCTCTGAACTCCCTGGGGAACAAATTCTTTCTTTTAAGAGAAGTCCCAATTTTTGAAAAGATTTATATCCATGTACAAGGGAACTACATTTTTGTTTACAAAATTTATCTTTCTTTGAAGAGAACCGATCCTGGCAGAACTGCAAACTCCAGTTTTTTTCTGGATGACTACACTCACTACTTACATACGAGAAAATGCCTTTTCCCAACAACAGGCTTGTGTTGATAAACTATCTTTTTTGTGTGTGTTTTTAAAACTGATTTTTTGCAATATCTTTTTAGAACCTTCCTCTGATGAGATTGTTGCAGCAGAACTTTCACCAACTTATTACTCTGAATGGCATTGACTTGCATACTTTTTTCTCAGATTACCATATTTAACTATGTATTACACACATTTTTTTACCCAGAAAGCATTTTTAAAAATCTGATACATGTTATTGATAGGAACACCGAAATTAGGACAGAAATCGCCAAGATAATCAGTTGTGAAAACTCATGACACACATGATTGGCCGTTAAAAACGTGACATAGATCAATCGCTGTAAGATATCCATGATATTTGATACCTATCTCATCCATATCATGGTTCTGGCAGCTCAAAAAATTCAGGATAAGTAGAGTTTAGGTGAACATGTGTCAGTACCTTGTTGGCTTTGTTTAGTAGATACAGTCGACTCTAGTTATCTTGAAGTCCAAGGGACTTTCTGAAATACTTCGAGATATGTCCGTACCTCCACATATCAGAGTTGCAGAATTCTGGAAAAAATAAAGCGAACAACCACATTTTACAAATGAATATGTAATTTGACTCCTGAAGTTAGAGATATATTAAAAATATTGTGGAAAAGAGGAGAAATTGGTCCTGAGGAGCAATTTCTCCTCTTTTCCACAATATTTTGTTACCTGTTGTTTGATTTCCATGTTAAAACAGGGACCAGATTTTCACTTCGAGATAAGCATTTATTCGAGATAAGCGAGGTCGAGATAATGGGAGTCGACTGTATATAGATCTTGATTAGACTGTGTGAAGTATAATTTGCAGTAAAACCTCAATGACTCGTACATCTTGGGACTGTGGATATTAATTCAAGACATGGGTAATTCGAGCCACAGAGGGTTAATCATGGCGCCACGTCAGGAAGCAAATGGTGATAATTTAGGAAAGCTTTTTTTTATCTTCTATACAACTCGGACCTAATAATACCCGGACTTGTCACTGACGGAACTGCCAAAATATGTTGTTGTGGCTTGATTTTAGCGCTATTTTACAGCACTATGGTCATTAAAAATTATTTTGGATAATAACTGAAGTTGTAATAAATTGTTTTTAATAGGTTTGGCTGAAAAATGTTAAGTCACAATTAATTAGATTGACCTTATAACATCATTTTGAGTGAATTTCTGATGGTTTTCTGCTAAAAGTGCCGAAAATAGCTAAAATGATTACCTAGTTTTCTCGTTGATGTTTACAAAAACTATTGGTATGTCCTTAAATATAATGCTGCAGTCTTAAAGGTAATATATTGACCTATTGCTTTTTGAGAACAAATCTGAGATATTTGGAAAAATAACTGAAATATGAGCATTTAAATTTCATCATACAAAATTATGAAAACTCAGCCACGACAACATATTTCCAATAAATACAATACCTGTACCGTAGTTACTAGTCCAGTGTATATTGGGTCCAAGTATACAGTAATGGTATGTTGAGTGTACTCATTAGAATAGCCTCTATGAGGCAATTCTAATGAGCATGCACAACATACAATTTTATGATGAAATATCCCTAAATATTTGCTTTCTTGGTCTATCGGTTGAATTTCGTAAGAACTAAAAAAAAACAGTTCCAATTAGCCATGGTATACGAGCCATCAGTGTTCAAGCTATTGAAGTCCAACTGTATAAAGTTAATTTGCACCTCAGTCTGATTTTCATTCAGTTTTGTCATCTGTGCTAAATGCTAAGTGTCTGCTAAATTTGTCCAGACAGTGCAAAAGGTTACTCTCTTAACCCTTTCAGCCTGACAGACCAAAACAGACACCTGTGCAAACAGTGTAGATCCAGATGAAATGGCTCAAAGAGCCGTCTCATCAGGATCTGCACTGTTTGCCTTTCTGGTTTTCATTTTAGACTGAAATCCCTGTTTTCATGTGGACATGTCCAAATTTAAAGACTTTAGAAACTCAGGGATGAAAGGGTTAACCTTGATTTGTTTCATCTTTCAGGAAATGATGAGCAAGTGGTTGTCCATGATATTGCAACGTAAGTAACTTTTTTGTAGACTTTCAGAAATTTTATTTATTTATTTTTTTTATTTTTGAATAAAATATGTATTTTAGTTATGGTAAATTTCGTACACCAAAGTGTTTTGACTAAATGGCATATGCAAACAGTGAGACCCAGATCAGACTGCTCCTTCAGGAGCAGTCTGATCAGGGTCTACACTGTTTGCCATTCCACTAAGTATTTTAAGAAACAACTGCATAAAAAAAAAAAAATTCAGGCCAAAAAGGTATGGAATAAAGTGTTCGAAATTTTAGGACATTTACCATACTGTGATAACCCTCAGTATTGAGACAGACAGAAGTATCTGGGTGGCCGAGCAGTTACCACTTCTGACTTTGAATCATGAGGTCTTGGGTTCAAATCCTGCTTGAGGCAGAGTCCAATTTGTGACAGTGATGCTCCATTGCAGAGAGCCTTTCATTATCACTCCTTCATCAGCTTGATATGACTAAAATTATGTCAAAAAAGATGTAAAACACCAAGGCCCAGTTGTTCAAAGCTAACGTTGTCGTTAGTTAACGAGTCGTTAAAATTTACATTGAGTGATACGCAAATATGCTGAAATTATTTGCTGAGAAAATGTGAGTAGCTATTTGCTGTGCAAAAGCTACTCACATTTTTTCAGCAAAAAATATCAGAATATTGTATATCGAATCTGCTAAAACAGTTAACGAAATGACCCTTAACGAGATCGTTAAGCTAACTACGCTTTGAACAACTGGGCCCTAGTCATTATTATTATTATATTGGGACAGACAGGACAGAGCAAACAGTGTAGACCCAGAACATGGTGGCTGATCGGGATCTGCAGTGTTTGCTACTCATCCAGCAGTTTTTAGATTCACCAGCAGCTAGTAAAATGGATTTTTTCAAAGTTGAAGACAATTTTGGCAAGAAGATAAGGTGTCATAATATTTAGGTTACTTTAAAATGGCCCTCCATGAAATGTCTGAAACGTCTTGTGTTCAGGTTGTGCATATTTGCTTCTGTGCAAGTGTTTAAGTCAGGTTAAGGTTTGTATTAGAAGTACAGGTTCTATGAGCTCTGATGCTATGAAATTATGATTTTTAACATTCAAACATTTATAGTAGCTGTTTAATTGGTACTTCCATTGAAGATGCCACCAAATGTGTTAAGTCTGTCATAAACTAGTATAAAGCGTGTTTATTACTCAGATAGGCCATTCCCTATGTAGGATTGACCAAGTTGTTACTACTGGCATGTAAAGGTAATTTCAGCCATGCCATATTTCTGGACAGTTATATACAAGTGGAGCAGCCAAAAAAAATACCAACAGATGAATGTTTACAGACCATAACATACATGTACATGTAGCTACATATTTTGCATTGAAGTTTCAGTATCAGTATACCGCTTATGATGCCTAGGTGTATTTTGGGCATAGCTACAGATTAAAAAGACATCCAGGGCTCAGTTGTTCAAAGCATCGTTAGCTTAACAAGCTCGTTCAGGGTCATTTCGTTAACTGTTTTAGCAGATTCAATATACAATATTATGATATTTTTTGCTGAAAAAATGTGAGTAGCTTTTGCAATGCAAAAGCTACTCACATTTTTTTCAGCAAAAAATTTCAGCATATACGCATATCTCTTGATCTAAATTTTAACGAATCGTTAACTAACGACTTCGTTAGCTTCGAACAACTGGGCCCTGATAAAAAAGTTTTTATTTCTCCACCAAAAACATATGTTATGACAATGCATTAGAAGCATCCCACTGAGTACCCACAACATATGTTTTCATGGATAAAGCGCCACATTTGGGGCTTTGATTGTAGGTACTTTTAGTACATGTATTGTTTTGATGGGGCAGTGCTGATGACTACCTCAGAATATGTTTGTCTTGAGAAATAAGAAAAAACGTTAAAGGGAAACACAATTTTAACACATATATTGATAAAGGTTGTACCTAGGATGAAAGACCTTATCAAACCATTCTTTTTTTATCAAAATTGGACAAATAATAAAAAAAATATTTGGGGTTTGAAGATTTCATTGGCAATGCCGTTTTGAATATATTATGAGAATTCATGACCTGATAAAGCCCTTATTAAATATGCGAAACTTAAATAAATAATGTAGGCAATATTTTATCTTTTTTTTGCCTATATAGCTTCTCTAAAATGTTGCTCGAAAATTGCATGACTTTCTGTCAGAAAGAAGATTTTATTTAATATTTTAAAATATTTAGAATCTCGTTAAACCCATTGTAGTGGGATATCAGTAAAATGGTAACTGGCAAACAGTGCAGACTAAGATCAGATGCTGCAGAACACAACATCTGATCAGGGTCTCCACTGTTTGCAAATAGTTTAGTCATTTTTCTCTAGGAATATATAAATTACATTGCCTGACATTCCTAAAATTGAAATTGGACTCTTCCAATATATAGTGTTGGGGAGTCTTTTCAGTATAAAATGGATTAAATATTCAAAATAGCAGCATCCTTAAGAACAGTTTTGAAATCTTTAAACTTCATTAATTTGCTTAGATTTTATCCGATTTTGATCTTTTTTACATCAAAATGCATAGATTGTCAAGGTCTTTTATCTCAGATACAATCCTCGCCAACATTGCCTTTCCCTTTAATATTTTTTTTTGATTGAAATTGGCATCTCATTGTATGCTTCAGTGGTGAGACGAAGGACGTATTTCCCCATGAAGATGCAGTGTATGGCTTGAGTGCTGACCCTACTAATGCCAGCGTGTTTGCCAGTGCCTGTGATGATGGCAGACTTCTTATCTATGACATCAGAGATTCTACAGCAGGTAAACCTTGTGCTTATGGTATTTACCCTAAATATTCATACAGAGACGCCTAAGCAAGCAGTGTAGATTCAGATCAAACTGCTCCTGAAGGAGCAGTTTGATCAGGGTCTACACTGTTTGCTATTTTGTTACACAGTTAAGAACCTCATCATGTTAGCAAAATGTACATTCAACTTTTAGCCGAAATAAGGAGTTTCTAAGTGCTTTTGCCTGGGGTCGAACCCATGCCATGCTAGCTCCGACCAATGCGGCGACGGCGCCGAACCCATGCCATGCTAGCTCTGACCAATGCGGCGACGTCGCCGCATTGGTTAGAGCTAGCATGGCATGGGTTCGACCCCAGGCAAAAGCACTTAGAAATTTTTCTGAGGATTATTTCTCCGTTATGGATGGAAAAAGACGAGAGTCGCTACCATAATTTGAGAGAGTGAAAAATAATCCATGTAGCGCAAATAAATAAAAATATTATAAGGAGTGCAGTGTCAGAATATTTAGAATACCGTATTTGACCTTATTACTGCACATACCCTATAAGCACAGTCAAGTAATTCCCTAGTCTTCAGATTACAGCCAGTGTACTTTTTGTCTACTTCTTTATAAAAGGCATATGTTGTTGGTACCCATTTAAATTGCATCAACTTGTTGATGCCATTCAAATGAGTACCCACAACATATGCTTTTATAAAGAAAGTCAGAAAAGAAAAAAAATTACATAAGCATCATTCGATGAGTCCTTAACTAATAGTTTTTTAAATATAGTCTTAGTATAGGTGGATAAATATTTTACCACAAGTTTTCCCAGTAATTTTGAAAAACCTAGCCACACGGTGCGATAATTAGGTTGAATATGATATTTAGAGTAAATATGATAGAGCCAGCCTCGGTGGCTTAGTTGGATGCACATTCGACTGGTGATCAGGAGAATGCAGGTTTGACCTCCGCCAGATCTACTACATTCTTTTGTGGAGATTGATCACAAAATATTTTCTTTGGTCAGTCTCTCCCTTCCACTGATTCAAGAAGGGCACTTGTCAGTTTCTGACAAAAGAATGTGCACAATACTGGTTAACCTGTGATATGACCCAGTCTTTGCCGTGTATGAATGAATGATGCACCCGGAAACTGCACCCCTTTGCATATATGACGAATCATCGGTTTTTTTACTTCAAGTTGTGAGTTTTACAGTATGACAGTTGCTTGTGCGAATGGTAATTACCTTTTTTCTTCTGCGTTTGTGAGTGTTCAGATGACAGAGTGTCCTGATGCAAGTGTAATTAATCGGTTTTCTTTGCAGCCGCCAATACTGAGATGACGTGTCGGCCATATTTGTTTGTTTACATATTGCGCAATAGTGCATTCTGGGAACGGTTGCTACGGCGCGATGTAAACAGATGCCGTCTGTCAGACTCTGAATTTTAGGTTGCAGAGATGGTTTTAAACTCCCTGTTATAAAGATTTATTTATAAATGTAATGGTCACTTTTCAAAGTCATTTTCCTTTTGTTTCCCGATAATTTTGGGTAAAGTTTAATTTATTAATGCTACATGGCGAGTGTTTTCTGGAGTCACCCCTTACGAGTTCTCACTCTGGGTGATGGTGGCCGTAACTCTTGTTGGTAGGGAAGCACGTTCCCCGCATGAAAGTGTTGCGGAGGCACGTGCTCCCACAGAATTTTATTGTGGGATTGCCATCACGCAGGGAGACTTGTGTGATTGCGGGGTTGTGGGGTATAAAAGCGAGGGCACGAGGACTTCACTTTTTGGCTTCAAACTGTTAGCATCACAGGACACAAAAGGCTGCTTATTTATCCCTTTTTTGCTTTTCAAAATTGTTTTAAAACTTCGAGAGTCATATTTTCTATCTTGTTTTGAACAAAAAAGAGTTTGATTTATCCTAGGTAATTAATAAATTCGACTTTTATCACGAGAAAGAATTTTATTTCGTAAAGTTTACTTTGTACAACCTCTTGGTTAGATTCAGGTCAAACTTATACAGCAATACCCTTGACAAAGAGGTATCTTCAATTTAAGTATCAAAGAATTGTTTTTCAGAGTGATTTCTCATGCCGTTCTTTTATTTTGAAACTAAATAGTAACCTGTAGGGCCTTGTATTGTTGATGAGATGGGCGTTATATCTGGTACACACCGGATGGGTAGCTAGTGATAATACAGGCTCCTTTCACAACAAGAACACGCTACCAATTTTGTTGTTGATTAACCATTCGCCGTTTTATGTCAAAGGCATAGAACTAAGAAATAACAAACACGTTATTTTTTTCTTTATTTTTAATAGATTCATGACTGTAGTCAGTTCTTGTGTCTTCCTTTACTTCCCCCTAATTATATTTAGGTAGATAATCTAAAAGACAAACACAAAAACACACTTTTATTTGAAGTCCCTATTCATTTATTCAGTTTCACAATATATGTATACAGAGTTGCTAAATCATAAAATCTGGTCTCAGCTGAAACAGCCCTGGTTGCGAGGGACGCTAGCTCGGCGCATAACACCCCTTAGAGGACTAAGTCTGCCCAGTGAAAGTGTGGTTAGGTAAACTGACCGTGCACGACATGACCCCATTGGCTTGACTGGGCCATAAAACCCCAACACAAACATACAAATATGGTAGAATACAGCTTCAGAAAAGACTCTTTTTGTTTTACTAAAAAATGTATAGATATTTTTTTAAAACTGCCACAAAAATAATAATTGTGGGTACTCATAAGAATCACCTTGCTGAGGCAGATCTAATGGGTACCCACAATGTATGTTTTCTAGGAAAAAGACAATTTGATTTTACAATACAAATGCAAGAGACATGGTTCAGTTTGGTGCATGGAAAGCTAATTTTTACATGTATTTCAATGTCTTCTAGGTGTCTGACATCTGGTTATTACAGACAGTTAATAGTTTTTCCAGATCTCTATATAGAGTAATTTCATAAAAGTCAAAAAGGATTGCTTTTGGAAACAAAGAACACACAAAATCACCAAAATCAGAGACTAGCTGTTTGATTGAGTCTCTTCATATGCAACATTGTAGTTTGCAAGACTGCATACGCCTTCTAGCGCTGGCTTAAGCGGTATTCGATTTTCAAAATAACCAGAATGGGTTCAATGATCCCAAAGGAAATAAAATATAACCTGCACTATGATGATGTATGGGGAAACTTTTTACAGCCGCCTCACGGCACAACACCAGCTACAGTAGAGTAAAATAAAAGTCAAAAAGGATTGTCTTTGGAAAAAAGAACACACCAAATCACGAAAATTGGAGACTCAGTTTGATTGAGTCTCTTCATATGCAACACTTTTCATGTCGATGGTGCATTTTCATATGGACAGTATTTACCCTAAATATTTGGACAGACATTAGTGTTGGGAAATGGCCAGAGTTTCATAGTCGATCAATGGTTTTGTAAAACCAACTGATCATCAACTTAAATTATCTTATAGACAATATGTCCATTCTCATTTTAGCCCGCTTCCAGTACTTATTTATAGCTCCAGATAAGATAGGGTGTCCACTTAGTATTTTTTTTTTCTTCATGAAAACATACATTTTTGGTACAGCATTAGAAGTGCCTTCTAATGAGTACCCACAAGGTATGTTTTCTTGGAGAAATAAAAAAAAAATATCAGTTCTTTTCAATTGAAAAAAAGTACCTTATCTGGAGTTATGCTCATTTCTGGCTATTTTTATCAAAATTCTTAACCATTATACAACACAACTTTAACCCTTGTCCTGCTGAATAAATTAAGATGCCTCACCCACTTCTAATTTTCAGCCAGTCAGATTACTTGATCCTGATTGTTGCTATAACATTACATACTTAATGGCAAACATTGCAGATCCAGATCAGTTGGCTTCAAGAAGCCAACTGATCTGGATCTACACTGTTTGCAAAGGCAGGGTATATCTGGGTTCAGCAGGACATGGGTTAAAACAAACCAAATAAACAGCTTTGTATTACAACTTGCCTATTAGAATAAAAAGTGAGAAAAATATGTTTCTAATACTAGAATTTTCCGATTAATTGACTATAAAAATTTTTTCTGATCACCAATCAAAAAAGGCAAAAGTGACTGATGATCAACTATAATCGATGCTGAGGACAACACCAACAGACATGCCTGGGCATACAACATAGACTCAAATCCTGTTGTTTCTAATTTTTCTGCCCTTCAGCCAGTAGATTTTAGAAACATCACTAATGTGCAAAACTTATACATCTTCATATCTATTACAGACCCATTCTGTGTAGCCAATTATACATCGTCTATGCATTCTGTGATGTACAACCCAATAGAACCACGTCTTCTGGCTACTGCCAATGCTAAAGAAGGAGTTGCATTGTGGGATGTGAGAAAGCCAAAAAGGTATGTGATACATTGACAGACTTTTATAGAAACATGGCCAAATTATCATGTTTACTCTAGCTATTGGATGGACATTTCAAAGCAAACAGTGTAGACCCAAATCTGATGCAGGCAGCAGAATGTTGAGGACCCACAACATATGTTTTTTTCTGTAGAAATATGAATAATTCAAGTACTTTTTTGTTGAAAAAAATGTGCCTTTAATAGAGTTATTCTGAAACTGGACTGAAACTAATGGAGAGCTTCTCTAGCACTATCATTAGTATGCCTTTGATGTTTTTGAGTCACCAACTTGATGTGTCAAGATTTATTGCTCAGCAGGTTTTCAACAGCTACCGTTACTGTCTTTCTGAATAATTGTTATTTGCCTAGGCTTTTATGCCCATAGTTCCAATATAAGGCACTTTTTTGAACCAAAAAGTATCAATATTGTTTTTATTTCTCCACAAAAACATGTGGGTACCTATTAGAAATGCCACACACTGAGGCACTTCTAAAGAGTACCAACAACATTTATTTTTTATTATTGCATAAAAAGCAGTGTAACACGTAACAGCCTTGCTTTATCTGGTGAAAAGCTGTGTATTAACGAGGCAATTCATGCGCTGTTAATGCACAGCTACGCAAGTTCCAATATGATCGTACCGGCGCCACAGATTTGTTGCCATTATGAGATGTGTTTTCAACACCTCCCATGGGACCTGGCGAATGTTAATGCATGAAAAACCATGTTTGATCCCTATATGAAAAAATAAGAAAAATACTAATATCTTGATATCTGTCTTATAAATGGTAGGTTGCCATGGTATTGGAGGGCAGATTGCGAAGTAGTAATTCACGACCCTGAAGTTAACTGTAATGAATTTTTTATATCGCATCTGCCCGACAACACCATGCATTAATCATGCTAATTCACAGTAGAGAAAAATCATTTCAATTCTAACATGATACAGAAAGAAAAATAATCATTGTTACAATGTTTTCTAAAGAACTCTTTTGTAGTGGATGTTGCAAAAAAAGAAATGTTAACATGCTATGTCATCAAATGACCCTTTTGCACCCACTACGTTGACAACGTGAATTATTCTAGGTTGATCACGGTGACATTTCCATTATGCTCAATAGGAAAATGTTAACATCATATTTGAATTTGTATTAATGTATACATATCAGTTATACTGCTTTCAACCAGTAAATTTCTTACAGTCCCGTCCGAAAAGATGGATTAGTTGTGAGTCATGAATTTTCCGGATCCATATCACATCCTCTCAAACAAGACTTATTTATGCGGATGTCATGCTGTCAATGTGACATGCGCATAACATTTCAGCATTTTAACTGCTCCAATCGACCATTAACAACAAATTAAAATGAATAAACAGATCAGTGTTGACAACATAAAATTAAAGCACCATTCAGAGTGATAGCAAGTGGCATTCAGTTTCTTTACTGTTCCAAAAAAAGGATTGACACTTCATGGGAATCATTTGGTATGAAATGTCAAGCAGTTTTATTATCTTGTAAGGTATATTTTAGAATATCATTTATTGTTGTTGTGAATGATGCTTTAAGGGTTAATTAAATGCATATAAGGTTAATTTTCAAGATAAGTAATAAAAACATAGTAATATGACCTGATGCTCTATATCATGTCATATAACATTGAAAACACACCTATTCAAATATATAGAAAATTTAACCTCCAAAAAACTGAAAATTTTCAGATAAACTCTGAAACAGTGAGGCAGTTCTAACAAGTTTTCACAATCTATGTTTTTGAGCAGAAATAAGCAAAATAATGTATACCCCTGTAAACCCCAGTTTACTATATAAAAGTGAGATTTAAGGGGGTCGAAATTATATAGGCATGTTTTCATGATGAATGTTTCCATATTTTTAGCTCACACAAGATGTTTTGTGTGATCTGTGATTGGGGAACATCTAATGATTTCACAAGGAATTGTTTTTGTGTTTGCAATAACTCTCATCAATTTCATAGTATTTACACATACCACACTGAAGAAATGTCTCTGTATACCATAATAATCAGTTCACATTCAAAATGTACCCAGTAAATATGCATGAATAGGGTTTGTCACATTTTAACTTCATTTGACAGTTGCATACTGCGGTATGGTGGTGGGTATGTACAACAAAGCTGTATGAGTGTCCGGTTTAACCAGCATGGTGACCAGATAATTGCCCTCCGTCGTCGCCTTCCACCAGTTCTCTACAAGATACATAGTCATATGCCAGTGTGTGAATTTGACCATACCGGATATTACAACTCGTGTACCATGAAGAGCATCAGCTTTGCTGGAGATAATGATCAGGTATGCAAGTCCACATGTACATAGCTCCCGACAGGGTGATAATTGAAGTGATAATTTATTATTATTAATTTTTGCACCAAAACATACCTCATTGGTACTTACTGGGATTTGGCTCAGTTGGTTGCGCTGTCCGACTGGAGACCAGGAGGTCACAGGTTCAACCCCCGCCGAGGTCGGCAACACAATTTTCATGGAGATTGATCATGAAATATTTTCTAAGGTCATTCTCTCCCTTCCCCTGATTCAAGAAGGGCAGTTGTCATTTTCTGGCGAAAGAATGTGCACAATACTGGTTAACGGCTTAGAGGACTAAGCCTGCCCAGTAAAAGTGTGGTTAGGTAAACTGACCATGCTCGACATGATCCCATTGGGTTGACTGGGCTGTAAAACCTCAACACAAACTCACTGGGATTGCCCCTCCAGGGCGATTCCAGAGCAATTCCAGAGAGTATCCAAAAGGAATGCTTTTGTGCAAGAATAACAAAAATTTTCTTCTGAATTCTCTCCTTATCAGAAGAGAATTTTAGATACAGTTGACTCTCGCTATCTCAAACTCTCTTATCTCGAATAACTGCTTATCTCGAAGTGAAAATCTGGTCCCTGCCTAAACATGAAAATCTAACAACGGGTAAAAAAATATTGTGGAAAAGAGGAGAAATTGCTCCTAAGGAGCAATTTCTCCTCTTTTCCACAATATTTTCAATATATCTATAACTTCAAGAGTCCACTTCATATGTATTTATTAAATGTGGTTAATGGAATTATTTTTTCCTGAACTCTGCAAATCTGTATGTCGAAGTACGGATATCTCGAAGTATTTCAGAGAGTCCTTTGGAATTTGCATAATGAGAGTCGACTGTATATATTTGAATTTTTTTTTTGTATGCAGCCAAATTTCTTGCAAACAAGCGTTCTTTTATGGCCAGTGTTTGGGATATTCCTTTTGTCTTAAGAGCCTTTAGTAATTGAGATTATATTGTCCAGAATTTTGAACAAATCAGCTGGTATTTTGTCAAGATCCTTTCCAGACATTCTTCAGGTTCCTTTCCAGACATTTTCAAAAACACTAGGAACTTCTTATAATGTGGTTCATTACAGTACACAGTGACTTAGATAAGCTCCTTTCTGGGGTATTTACCCAATTAATTTTTATGAAAAAGTAATTCAGATTAAATTTATGGGGTAAATACCCAAATAACAGTAATTATTGTACCCATTAACAAAACAGAAAGTACCAGAAAGAAAACTCCTGATACTCAAATTCAATGACCTGTGTTTAGCTTGCACTTAAGAGAAAGCCAAAAAGTGGCTGCTTAAGACAGGTGTTTGATTAATACATGTACAGGTAAATTTACACTTATTTCCCTTTTATGAGATCTGAAAAACTGGCTTTTAAATACAAGTGATTGCTCAATTTAGATGGCCTTTAAGACAAGTTAACTACCTGTCTGTAGTAAAATTATATGTTGCTGAAGGCACTATGTCAACTTCTCAAGCCAACTGTTTATCAGCATGTGCCAGAATGGCTTATTATACTAAAACCACAGACGAAAAGTCTAATACATGTGAGCCAGCGCATGACAAAACTTACAATAAGACTTGTGCGACCAGGGAAGACTCATGCCTGCACATCCGCACAGTCTGATCAGAGTCTTTGCTGATAGCATGTGCCTCCAGAGATTGCCAATGCATTTAATAATTTCTTTGTTAATGTTGCCGCCAAAATTAAAGAACCAGTTTCAAATGCAAGTCATGAAAAATTAAGAAACTTCTGCAAGTCTAAGCTATCTGAAAACACAACATTCAGTATATGTCCTATAGAAAAAGAAAAAGTTCTAAAACTACTTTCAACCATGGACTCGAGCAAGGCAACTGGCACTGACAATATTGGGCCTCGATTATTTAAAGTTGCAGCTCCTTATATTTCGAATGACATAACACACATATGCAATCAAAGTATCCGTAAATCTACATTCCCAAGAAAATGGAAAGAAGCTAAAATTTCTCCACTTCATAAAAATGGCCCACATGATGATGGAAATAATTATCACCCCATATCAATTCTACCTGTTTTATCAAAAGTCCTTGAGAAGCATGTGCATGATTGCTTATCAGCTTACCTTAATGAGCATAATTTATTACATAAGACCCAGTCAGGGTTTCGGTCACAACATTCTTGTGAAACTGCTCTGGTGCACATGATTGATTCATTGTTAAATGCAATGGACAATGGAAAAATGGTAGGAATTGTACTTGTCGACTTTAAAAAGGCTTTCGACCTTGTTGACCATCAAATTCTTTTATCAAAATTACAACTATATGGCATAAGCAATGAAGCACTTATGTGGTTTGATACCTATCTTACGAACAGGCAACAAATGGTCTCCCTAAATAATTGCAAATCTGACACTAAAAAGGTCACCTGTGGTGTCCCTCAAGGTTCCATTTTAGGGCCACTCTTATTTTTGCTTTTCATTAATGATTTACCACATTTCTGCAGACCTCTATGCTGATGACACTACTTTATATGACATCCAAACCTCATTAGAAGCAATTGAGGCAAATCTCCAAAATGGATTAAACCAACTCCATATCTGGTGTAAAAACAATGGCATGGTCTTAAATTCAGCAAAAACCAAAGTAATGTTGGTAACTACCAACCAAAAACGTCTAAGGTTGCAAAACACAAATCTCAATCTTCAATACATGGATGAAACACTTAAAATGATATCAAGTGATAAAATACTGGGAGTCTTTGTAGACAACAATGTAAGTTGGTCTAATCATGTTATGCATGTTTGTAAGAAAATATCATCCTATATCTGGCTTCTTTCAAAAATCAAGACCTTTTTATCACAAGCACATTGTGTGCAATTCTATAAATCTTTTATCCAGCCTCACATTGACTTTTGCAGTATTGTGTGGGGCAACTCGTGTGAGTCTAATAAAATGAAAATATTCAGGCTGCAAAAACGTGCATGTCGCGTTATTCTAGACTACACTGTTGAGGACTCGAGTGAGGCTATGCAGTCTCTAAAGATTTTATCTGTTTATGATCGTTTATTTCTGAGAAAAGCAAAATTCATGTTCAAAGTCTATAATGGTTTAACCCTTTCTTATATTTCTGAAAATTTTACACTTAGAAATGAAATGGACATGTCAGTTAATCTGAGGTCATCAGCCTCAGGATGTTTTATTCCTCCATTACCGAAAAAGGAGTGCTTCAAACAAAGCATGCGTTACTCAGGCTGTTTGGTTTGGAAGTGTCTCCCAAATAATGTTAAATGTAGTCAGACAGCTGAAACATTCCATAATAGATGTATCAAATGGCTAACTCAGTGACGCAGCCATTAAGGATGAATCGAAACAAGAAAATGATCACACAGTCTGTTTCTCTACTTTGTTTCTATTTTATATTTATATTTTTGTCTTATTTCATTGTAGATCATGTGATATAAACATGTCATTTTTTCACATCTTCTCACTGTATGAAGGTCAGCACTACAAAAACTGTAGTATAAATAATTTGAATCTTCTGTAATATAAGTATGAAAACTATTCATTTAATAACTATTGGCATTGAGTAAAGGTTCTTATATGCTGCCTTAATTTCCTAGCTTTGAAATATTCATTGTCAATTGTTTGAATAACTGTCATGGACCCTTTTTTTTTTTTTTGCTGCGATTTCTTCATATATACAGTAAAAATGTGAAATAGTCATCTTATACTACCGTAATGATCCTATGTTTTCGGACACTCAGGCATATGCAAACAGTATAGACCTAGATCATAGTGCTCCTAGAGAAGCAGTCTGTTCGGGGTCTTCACTGTTTATCATTCCATGTACATTTTTGGACACATTTTTGTTACATGAAATTAAAACTGCAATTGTTCTAGGTGTCCTAAATTTTAGGAGTTTGCAGTATAAATTTTTGCTTTTCTTTATGTCTTCATTCCAGGGGATATTGACTTTGTTTGTGCAATGGAAATATATGCCCCAAACCACCCACAAATCTGTTTTTTTTTGTTTTGTTTTTTTTTCCAAGTGAGCATGCTTTCAAAAAGGGGATTTTTGGGACCATTGTGGGTGCATTATTTTAATCATATTTATGCAGTCAATGTCCTATGCTTCATAAATACTGTAAAAATTGTAAAATATTGTAACATATATTTGTATCATATATTCGAGGGCCTCATGGAAGATTAATTTGTTTGCTAAATGTTGTCACCGTCGTTAAATAAAGTCTTTACTTACTTACTTACTTACTTACTTCTACATACTCTGGGCTAGTCAAAGAGGGATAAACAAAAAACCCTGCCATAATTAGTAGATTTACAGGCTGATCAGAGTCTTTGCTGGTCACATAGGTCTTATTGTAGGTTTTGTCATGTGCTGGCTATTAAACAAGTGTTTAGTCAGAGCTTGTATGTAGACTGAACACTTAGCACCTTGAGAAGATAACAAATGAATAAGATTTTTTCTCCGGTAAAATAGGGCTACTTTCAGAATGTCAAGCCTTGTTTCAGGGAAAATCAGGGCTCAGTTGTTCCAAACTAACGATGTCCTTAGTTAACGTATCATTAAAACTTTGACCATTAAATATGGCATTTATGCTAATATTTTTGCTGAAAAAATGTGAGTAGCTTTTGCAAAAGCTACTCACATTTTTTCAGCAAAAATAACTGTGAATTAGGTATTGTACTTACTAGAACAGTTAACATTTTGACCACTAATGAGCTCGTTAAGCTAACAGTGCTTTGAACAACTGGGCCCAGGTAGTTAAATAGGCTTGTTCAAATTCAAGGTTAAGTTTGGTAAGGAGCTAGCCTGTATCCAGATATCTGGAGTCAGTACTCTTCTGGTATTTAAATTCCTCATGTCAAAGGTTACGTGTCCTTACTGTTTCAGTATGTATTGTCTGGTTCAGATGATTTCAACTTGTACATGTGGGCTATTCCAGATGATCTGTCTGAAAGTGAGTACTTTAAAACACAACATTTTAGCTATAAGAAAGTTTTATTTTTAAATAAATTTTGTATATATTCTTTCATCATATTTTTGAGACCATGGGAAGAAGTAAAATTATTTTTGAAGTGCAAAGACTCGGAGAAAGGGGGACCGTCAACCCCTTCTTGGCAGAAATATTATGTTTTCAGTGGGGAATTTGTAAAAATTTAAGACATTTGTATTTTTTGCCTGAACTGTCGAAGTTGAACTGATTAACTGCTTAGAGAACAAAGCCTGTCTAGTAAAATTGTGCATTGGTTAACTGAATGGCTTGACATGGCCTTAACAGTGTTAATTGGGCTGTAACATTTCAACTCAAACAAACAAATTATTCAGATGGGCCAATATAAT
This sequence comes from Anodontia alba, assembly GCA_964016985.1. Lineage (NCBI taxonomy): Eukaryota > Metazoa > Mollusca > Bivalvia > Lucinida > Lucinidae > Anodontia > Anodontia alba. The sequence goes on along the minus strand of OZ024823.1, from coordinate 54,145,138 downwards.
AACTGTCAATGAACTGTTCCATATTGTGATCAGCTTATACTCCTAAATTGATATGCATTTGAGCTGTTGTTATGCTATAGTTTTCAATAGAATTGTAGTTAATTGTAGTCATTATCCTGCATCAGAATGCAATTGTCACCAATTGCCCCAGCAAAAGGCCTCACAAAAGAATCTAGGATTTCATCTCAATACCATAATGCAGCCAGTGTACCTCCATTTATCACATACGTCCATTTGGCCGTCATAGGAAATTCCGCCCCCACTCCATATCTGTCTGTTTCCACAATGTTGCAGTCCTTGTTTCATTCTCTGGGTCGTCTCCAGACTCAAACACACCAGTGACAAGCGCTCAAGTGAAATCTGCTTTCATCCATGAACAGAACTGTGTTCCAGTCTTGCAATTGCCAGTTCTGATGCTCTTGGGCAAACTCATATTGCCATGTATGACTTTGCCTAGTGAGATTAGGCCCACTTGCTGGATATCTTGCCCTCTGGTCAACATATAACTTGTTATATATTGTTTGGATATCCGTTGACCAGTTGCATGCTGGAACTCCATTTGTAGCCTTCTGGCCATGTATGCCAATTTTGTAATGATATACGTATTTTGAAGATATCGATCTTCACTTTGTGATGACATGTGGTGTCGACCTTGCCCTTCCCGGCCCATCTCCTGGTAGCACATCTACAGCCTGGCAACAACACAACATTTCTTGACATATCAAAGCTTTCAGCGACTGTCCTTTGGGTGTACCCACTTTCAAGCAAAGGGGCAGCTTGAGAGACTTTAACTTCAAATTCTATACGCAAGAGGGTGTAAATTGTGTTGCAATCTTCATAACTGCTTATGAAGAGTCTCAATAAAACCGAGACTCCCATTTTCAGATTTGTAGTGTGTTCTTTGATTCCAAAGGCAATCTTTTTGACGTTTATTTTACTACACTGCAGCTGGTATTAGTGCCGTGTGGCGGCGGTAGAACTTCTCCCGGTACTTTACCATAGTGCAGATTATATTTCATTTCCTTTGGGATCATTGGGCCCATTGTGATATATTTGAAAATGGAGTTCTGCTTATGTATACGCTAGAGGGCGTAAGCAGTGTTGCAATCTTCATTACTGCTTATGAAGAGTCTCAATAAAACCGAGACTCCCATTTTCTGATCTGTAGTGTTTTCTTTGTTTCCAAAGGCAATCTTTTTGACATTTATTTTACTACATTGCAGCTGGTATTAGTGCCGTGTGGCGGTGGTAGAAAGTCTCCCCTTTTCATTACTGCTTATGAAGAGTCTCGATAAAACCGCGACTCCCATTTTCTGATCTGTAGTGTGTTCTTTGTTTCCAAAGGCAATGTTTTTGACGTTTATTCCAAGAATTGTCTAAAACATTATCTATGTCACTATGAGGCCCAAAAGAACACATAACCGAAGGATTGACATGTTTCTGGCTCAAACTCAAATTTTCGAACAGATCGCCCCATACCAGTTTTCAGCCGTTTTATAGGGGTAGCCATGCCGTAGCTCACATTCTTACTTTTCATGCCAACCTTGCTTTTTGATGATTGCATGAACATTGTAAAGAGATGTCTCTTTAAAATCTTGCCTTTCCTTGAGTTTGAAAACTGCAAAGCGGTGATGTTGTACAGGCTTAAAAGTTTGCTTCATTAATTGTTTTAAGCAGAGTATGTTGTGGGTACTCATTAGATAAGTACCCACAAATATGTTTTTATTGAGAACTGAAGAAAATGATCCCAGATTTATCACAAATACTCATCCTTAACGAGTCCTCTGAAACAGCAAATGACCTGATTAGTAATATTACATGTAGCTTTATGAAAGAATTAAAACAAAAGGTAATAGAAGATTAGCTTTAAAGTTATTTGATAAAAATGAAATAATTGTTGTTTTTTTACAGGGCTCTATATCAACAGTGCCCACATGGTGTTAAGAGGTCACAGATCTATTGTGAACCAAGTGAGATTCAATCCAGCAAACCATCTTATAATTTCATCTGGAGTAGAGAAAATTGTGAAGGTACAGTGGAATGATCATGAATGATCAGGGCTCAACAACAGTTGTTTTCCTATAATAGTCACTTTAATGATTTCCTAAAGTGCTGCTTTACTATGTATTTAACTTCTCTACCATAGGCCTCTCTCTACAACAGCCACTTTCCTAGGCTGACTGTTGTAAAGATCATCTTGCAAAAGAGGTTTTCTGCTCCCAGAGAATAGCACTTAACCCTTAAAGCGCCAATCACAACAATTGTCGTCTCAACAACAGTTGTTTTCCTGTAATAGTCACTTTAATGATTTCCTAAAGTGCTGCTTTACTATGTATTTAACTTCTCTACCATAGGCCTCTCTCTACAACAGCCACTTTCCTAGGCTGACTGTTGTAAAGATCATCTTGCAAAAGAGGTTTTCTGCTCCCAGAGAATAGCACTTAACCCTTAAAGCGCCAATCACAACAATTGTCGTCTCAACAACAGTTGTTTTCCTGTAATAGTCACTTTAATGATTTCCTAAAGTGCTGCTTTACTATGTATTTAACTTCTCTACCATAGGCCTCTCTCTACAACAGCCACTTTCCTAGGCTGACTGTTGTAAAGATCATCTTGCAAAAGAGGTTTTCTGCTCCCAGAGAATAGCACTTAACCCTTAAAGCGCCAATCACAACAATTGTCGTCTCAACAACAGTTGTTTTCCTGTAATAGTCACTTTAATGATTTCCTAAAGTGCTGCTTTACTATGTATTTAACTTCTCTACCATAGGCCTCTCTCTACAACAGCCACTTTCCTAGGCTGACTGTTGTGAAGATCATCTTGCAAAAGAGGTTCTCTGCTCCCAGAGAATAGCACTTAACCCTTAAAGCGCCAATTACAACAATTGTCATCTGCTTTGTCTTCTGCTTGTGATTTTAGAAGTCATTTCTGCAAACAGTGTGGACCCAGATCAGACTGCTCCTTTAGGAGCAGTCTGATCTAAGTCCACACTGTTCGCCGGTATGCAAAAAATAGCTTTGAGAAGTTTGCAAGAATATTCAGCAGACGACATAAACAGACGACATTTTCAGATGCAGATTTTCTTGGCGCTTTAAGGGTTAAAGCTTTGTATTTCATTCGGGTCATCGTGCCAAGGTGATTCTCTTATTTCTGTTGGAAAATAGCATTATTTTATTTCTGTTGGAAAATAGCACTTTGCATTTCACTCAGATCATCTTCAGAGGACATTGTCTAAAATATGTTAGAAAATAGCATTTTACATTCAACTTAGATCATCTTCAGAGGAGACTGACTTATATCTTTTGGAAAATAGCTTTTTACATTTCACTCAGATCATCTTTTGAGGAGATAATCTTATTACTGTTTGAAAATTTTGCATTTCACTCAGATCAGAGGAGATTGTCTTATATCTGTAGGAAAATGGCATTTTGCATTTTGCTCTGATCATCTTTAGAGGAGATTGTCTTATTATACCCCAGGCATACGAAGTATGCCGAAGGGGTATATAGTTTTCGTCCGTTCCGTTAGTCCGTTTGTCCGTCCGTCCGTCCGGTGTCATTCCATCTGTTAACCCTTTCTATAGCCAAGTTTTACTTGTATATACAAACAACCTCTTATTAAAGAAGGACATCAGACATGTTTATCACATCAACATTCAGTGTAATAAGGTCAAGGTCATTGTGACCTTACTTTCATGCTTCAGTGATTTTGACATATTTTGAAGCCTATTTCATGGATTAATGCCTCAATAAAGTAGTATGTTGCAGTTTGTTTATACAAGTAACTTCTTAAAGAAGGATGGGCATCAGACATGTTTATCACATCAACATTCAGTGTAATAAGGTCAAGATCATTGTGATCATATTTTCATGCTCCAGTGATTTTGCCTTATATCTTGAAGACTATTTCGTGGATTAATGTGATACTTGGAATATTGGATCTGTGTGACACCACAATTGACAGCTTAACAAATGTAAGTCACCTTGACCTATATTTCATGGTCCAGTAATTTTTCCGCATATCTTGAATGTTGATATATGAACATCATAATCATTATTTGGGATTATGAATTAGTATGATCCAACAGTTGACCTAAAAGTAAATGTAGGTCACTGTGACCTATATTTCATAGTCCAGTGATTTTATGTTACATCTTGAAGACAATTTGATGTATTACTATCATATTTTGGGATTATGTGACCTATATTTCATAGCCCTGTGATTTTGTCTTATATCTCCCACTATTTGATACCTAAATGTCATATTTACATATAATGACACAATGTGACCCAAACTTTCACCTCAAAGTAAATATAAATCAGTATGACCTATATTTCATGGTCCAGTGATTTTGCTTAATATCTTTTAGATTATTTAATGGATTAACATCATAGTTGGTATAATGCATCAGTGCGAACATCAGATTAATTTCTCAAGTATATGTAGGTCAGTGACCTATATTTTATGGCCCAGCAAATTTGCTTCATGTCTTGAAGACTAGTTACTCCAGGAAAGTTGTACTTGGGATGATAGATCAGTGTCACTCAGAGACTGACATTGTAAACTATATCTTGCCTTATATCATTGTCATTAACTTTAAAATATTTCATAATTAAGAAATGGTGCCGGCCGGGGATATTCGTGACCCTCTGGGCACTTGCTCTAGTATTTGTTGGAAAATAGCATTTTGCTTTTCACTTAGATCATCTTCAGAGGACTATCTTTATCTGTAGGAAAATAGATCATCTTCAGAGGACTATCTTTATCTGTAGGAAAATAGCATTTTGCTTTTCACTCAGATTATCTTCAGCAGAGATCGTCTTATATCTGTTAGAAAATAGCATTTTGCATTTCACTCAGATCATCCGCAGAGATCATCTTATGTCTGTTGGAAAATAGCATTTTGCATTTGGCTTATGTAATTTTAAGAGGAGATTGTGTAATATCTGTTAGAAAATAGCATTTCGCATTTCACTCAGATCATCTTCAGAGGAGGTTGTCTTATATCAGGTTGAAAATAGCATTATGCATTTCACTCAGATCATCTTCAGGAGATTGTCTTATATCTGTTGGAAAATAGCATTTTGCATTTCATTCATATTTTCTTCAGAGGAGGTTGTCTTATATATGTGGGATGTTCGAAATGAATTGCTTATTTCTATCTGGAGACTTCAAATTTCAAGTTAGCCCAAAAGTACTCAGTTCATGCCCTCGAAGTACTCCCCGTGGCTAGAAATGCAAAGTTTCAGCCGATGTATCCACTTCTTGAAGGCATCACGGTACGCTGATTTGGGCACAGTAATAAGGTACTGATGAATGGCAGATCCAAGTGCCTGTCGGGACTGGTATTTCCGTCCAGCAAGGAATGCTTTCAATTTCAGAAACAAAAAGAAATCACATGGGGCAAGGTCTGGGGAATACGGAAGGTGAGGCAAAACAGTTACTTTTTCTTTCTTCAAAAACGCCGTAACTATTGCGGAGGTATGAGCTGGTGCATTGTCATGTAGAAGACGGACATGTTTAAAACCAGTGGCAGGGCGTCGTTTCTGATAATACTTTTTCAGTTTCTTCAGTACTACGTCTTTGTAGTACTTTCCAGTGATGCTTTTGCCCTTTTTCACTGGCACTTTTATTGCGACTCCTTCACCAGAGAAGAAGATTGCATACAAAACCTTCTTTGTACTCAAAGAACGTTTGGCAATTATTGGGCGTTTGCTGTGTTTAGTGGCCCAGATCTTATTGCTAACCTTTCTGACGGGCTCAAAATAATGGACCCAGGTTTCATCACCTGTGACGACATTGGCAAACTGCTTTTTGTCATATTTTGGAAACATTTGAAGCAGCTTTTTGGCCACTTTAACCCGTTGCCTCTTTTGCTCATCAGTCAACAGATGTGGCACCCATCTAGCAGAAATCTTTCCGACTTTCAAATGCTTCTTCAAAATAAGGTGAACCGTTGAAAGTGATATGCCTACCTGTCATGCAATATCACGAACTGTAAATCTAGCATCTCCTTCAATGATTTCCTTTATTTTGGAAACGATTTCTTTACGAGATGCAGATTTTGGCCTACCTGATTTCGGTGCATTTTTGATGGACTCTACACCAGACTCAAATTTCTTTTTCCACCACCGAACTGTGTCATAAGACACACAAGAAGGTCCAAAAGCAGTAGAAATTTCAGTCATCAGCTTCTTCAAAGAACAATCAAGTTTTGAGCGAGCTTTGATGTAAGCCCGTATTTCATCTTTTTTGTCGACGCTTCTACCAACCATTTTTACTGCAGTGGTCAATGACTGCGTGTATTCAAATGGCAAATTTTATGTCTTACACTTAGTCTAACATGTACATTTATACACCATTGTGTAGATATTGAATAACCCTATACAGGTATGTATTGGTTTTTATCGTGCCCCACGTGGATATCGAGCTAGAGGACAATAAGCAATTCATTTCGAACATCCCTCGTATGTTGGAAAATAGCAATTTGCATTTCACTCGGATCATTTTCAGAGGACATTGTCTTATATCTGTTAGAAAGTAACAGTTTGCATTCAACTCAGATCATCTTCAGAGGAGACTGTCTTATATCTGTAGGAAAAAAGCACTTTACATTTCACTCAGATCATCGTCTGAGGAGATAATCTTATTACTGTTTGAAAATTATGTATTTTACTCAGATCTTCAGAGGAGATTGTCATATATCTGAAGGAAAATAGCATTTTGCACTTTGCTCAGATCATCTTCAGAGGAGATTGTATTATGTTTTATGGGAAATAGCATTTTGCTTTTCACTCAGATCAACTTCAGGGGACATTGTCTTATATTTGTAGGAAAATAGCATTTTGCACTTTGCTCAGGTCATCTTCAGAGGAGATTGTATTATGTTTTTTTGGGAAATAGCATTTTGCATTCCACTCAGATCATCTTCAGAGGACATTGTCCTATGTCTGTTAGAAAATAGCTCTTGTCTCATATCTATTAGAAAATAGCATTTTGCGTTTCACTCAGATCATCTTCAGAGGAGATTGTCTTATATCTGTAGGAAAATAGCATTTCACATTTTGCTCTTATCATCTTCAAAGGACATTGTCTTATATCTGTTGGAAAATAGCATTTTGCATTTCAATCGGATCATTTTCAGAGGGAGATTGTCTTATTTCTGTTGGAATGTGACAATTGACTCCTCCGTCAAGTCACTTGACCATTTAACTGACAGCCGCAACTGACCATTCAAAATAGCTAATAAGGTAATTGTCAATGTTTTTAGTTAGACAAACAAATCAACATGTGCTTTTTACAGGTAAGCACAGGTATATCAATACAAAGTTTGTCTAAGGGAATTCACATGGGCATGGTTATAACTGCCTGACAGAGGAGTCAATTAAGTTTAATCATCTTCAGAGGAGATTTATTTCTATTAGATCATCAGAAGCGATAATTGTCCTATTTCTGTTAGAAAATACTTGTAGCGTTTTGTATTTTTTAGATAATCTTTAGAGGAGATTGTCTTGTTTCTCTCAGGTAATAAGGCTTAAACCAAGTCTCTAATTTTCATTCTTTTGAGGGTTCTTTGGTTTCAGGGGCACTTTTTTTTTAATTTTCAGTTTATATAATATTCAGATCATCTCAAAAGGAGATTGTCTTATATTGTTAGAAAAATGCACTTGCTCTTTCATGCACATAGTTTCCATTTATATATATATATCTTTCAGAAAGTAGTAAACTCCTTACCTTACTTAACCTAAACTTTGAACAAGTTCTTTTTACTACCTGGGCCCAGTTGTTCAAAGCTAACGACATCGTTAGTTAACGATTTGTTAAAAAAAAAAAAAAAAAAAATTACATAAAGTGATACACAAATATGCTGAAATTTTTTGCTGAAAAAATGTGAGTAGCTTTTGCAAGCTACTCACATTTTTTCAGCAAAAAATATCTCAAAATTGTTGGATTTATGGCAAACAGTGTAGACCCAATCAGACAGCAGATTCTCTTGTGTCTGATCTTGGTCTTCACTGTTCCCTTGGGTCTGTATGTCCAGATACTTATAGTAAATGAGGTATTTGTCACTTTGTTCACATTTTCTGCTGAGGAGATTGTCTTATGTTTGTAAGAATACAACAAGGAGATATTTTCTGTTTCATCAAAAAAATGTTGTGAATACATTAATTTATCATCACCAGCCCAGACAGTTTTCAATCTGCTTCCAGGTGTGGAGTCCATTCCGACTACCTTCTACAAGTCCTTCAGTTGGGAAAGACCTGTTTAAGGAAAGACCAGTATACAGTCATGAAGATTACATAAACCTTGTACTGCGGGATGGTAGCATGATGACCCATGACTATACTGAAGCTTCTACAGAAGAGGACCCTAGGATGATTGCTTTCTTTGATTCACTGGTACAGAGAGAACTGGAAGGATGGAGCTCAGATGACACTCTATCCAGCAATGAGGAGGAAATGTACAGCAGGATTGTACAGCTCTCTAGTTCTGACACAGATTCAACCATATCCAGCATTAGTAGTTTAGAAGACACTTTGGCAGATATTGCTGCATCTGGTGTTAGTGCTGAAGAAAACCACCCTCAAAGTGTTGGTCCATCCTCTCGTCCTGTAATGGAGTCAGTTGGTTCAGGCATAAGTAGAACAACTAGAAACCTTGAAAGACCTTCATCACCTCATTTACCATCTAGGAAACGAAAAAAGCTATCCAAGTTGATAAAGAAGAAGAAAGAAGGGCTGAAAGATAATTTCTACAGGAATAGATCAAGGTTAACTTTGACAAGTAGTTCAGATAGCAGTAGTGATGAAGAGAACATAAGTACTGGAGCACGTAGAAGACCAGCAGAGACACCAGTCTTTGAAACAAACCCAGTTGATGTACAAAATATAATGAAGAAAAAACAACTTGCACTAAAAGAGTCTTTTGTCAAGTTGAAAAGACTACGAACTCTTAGGAATCAGATTTTGAACAGTGATTCCGACACTGAAATTTCTGTTGGAACTAAAGTGTTAGAACAAAATGAAAATTTGAATGAAGAAAAAGATCGAGATAAGGAGTTTAAAAGTCATCATAAGACTAAAAAACATACAGAAACATCTAACTTGGGACCATATGTTCATGAAATGTGCCACATGTTTGAGGCAAGTTCCTCATGTGAACCTCAAGTTTGTTCCAGTAACTTTAAGCAAAATGTCCTTGCTTCGTCAACTAGTACTAACTGTGGCTGCACAGATAAATGTAGCAGCTTTGATAGTGAAATTTCAAAGACATTCAATACTAATACAACTAAACATTCACCTTCAGACAGTCAGAATGAAAACCAGTATCACAGAAAATGGAGACCTTTAGATGAGTCAGATAATTCTTGTATCAGTAAGCCACTTTGCTTTCACAACAAGTCAAGCTGTGATTCTAATCAAATAAATCTTACAAATAACAAACTTCTAGAGTCAGAGTTGCTTGAAGAATGTGATAATACTGAATCTAAAAAACCAGAAGATAAAAATTCTGTTAGTGATACAGACATACCCGGTGAAGTAAATGTACTTGAAAATATAATTGTTAATCATGAAGACAAAAGCAAAAATGCAGTGGATCAGAATTCTATTATTTCATCAATTAAAAATAACTTGGACAGCAATAGTGATTATTGCATTACTTCTAGCACTACCAGTGCAGAACTGCATAAATTTTATGACAGTTTGCCCTCTTGTTCTGCGCCATCTGTAAGTGATTGTGGACTGTCCCAGATTGATGACAATAATGCAGATTCATCTGAAATATCCAGAGTGGCTTGGACAGAATTCAAAAAGAGAAAAAATAAATCTGAGCATTCCAAAAAACATTATAGAAGTCACAAAAGATCTGAAAGACAGAAGAGCAGAGACTGATTGTTATCATAAAAACAAGAAGAAATCTGTTAGGAAGTCATTGGTGTGTTTTTGCATACCAGTGAAATCATGAGAAAAGAGATGTATCATATGAGGGTCTTCAAACATCTGCGAGCAGTGCAGTTCCAGATCTTTTAATGTAGATTTTGTATGGTTCACAAATTATGTAGACTATGATCAGACTGAACAGATATGCAGTCTGAGGATGATCTTAGTCTGCACAATCTGCCTTGGGTGAAACTTAGCATCATGAGTAAAATATCAGCAGACAACTTTTTGAAATATTTTCCACAGGAGAAAGGGTTTAACACTGCATGCTGGGTAAACATTTCAGCCCAGTCGTCTGCTGAAATGTTTACCCACAGACCAGTCGTCTGCTGAAATGTTTACCCATGATTCTAAGCTTTGACAATGTGCAGAACAGGGATCAGTCTTTGCAGCCAGTCTTTTTAGTTCTTTTTCTATTCTCAACACAAATCTGTTACATAAGCTGCATCATGAAAAAAGGCGAAACATATACATGTACGTAGACAGTGAAATCAGATCAGCCTTACTATTGGCACATCTCAGTCAGGGCCCTTTGTTTTTAGCAGGTTATGTTTGTATAGGCAAAGACTGAAAGCCGCATGAAGATTGCGCAATCTGGTCAACGCCTTTTATACATGGCCTGCTGATAATTCCAAGCTTACATAAGAGGGTGTATGAGGTCAATATTTTTCTTATTTCTCAACAAAAACATCTGTTTTCGTTATTCATTAGAAGCAACTTGGTTAAGTGTGTCTTATGAGTACTGTAAATGTCCTAAAATTTCGTACTGGAAAGCTTCTGACAAAATGACATACCCAAACAATGCAGACCCAGATCAGACTGCTCCTGAAGGAGCAGTCTGATCAGGATCTACTTTGTTTGCCATTCCACTAAGTATTTATTAAAATTAAATGACTGCATAATGAAACAAAATTTAGGCCAAAACAGGAATAAAGTATTCGAAATTTTAGGACATTTACCGTACCTGCAACTTGCAATTTTAAAGAATAAGAAAGCTATCTGTAATTTTTGATTGGAAAAAAATGGCTCATATGGAGCAATGGAATTAGTCTATAAGTGAGCAGCACATATTTGCAGGCTGATCTGAGCCTTCATTTTTGTAACAATGCATAGAGTATGTCATCTTGTCGTTTGCACTTAATGTGGTTATTTTTTTTAAATTGTACAAATCAGTTAAGGATTTAAATGGAACTGTGAAGTCTGATGAGGCCTCATTTCAGAATTATGTAAATTTAAAGATGCACTTGTTATGAATATATTACTACAGTACACCTGGTTTTGATTTAACCCTTCTTTTGCTAAACAAGACATGCCCTGTCTTAGCAAATTGTGTAGATCCAGATCAGTTGGCTTCTGAAGAAGCCAACTGATCAGGATCTGCTCTGTTTGTCATTAAATATGTGAATTTCTATCAAAAACTTGGATCAAGTAATCTGATTGGCTGGAAATTATAAGTGGGCATGGCATATTAATTTATTCGGCATGACAAAGGTTAAGTGCAGTTGATGCTTCCATATTTACCCTAAGTATTCAGACAGATGGGCCTGAGCAATGTAAACCCAGATCAGACTTCAGCTCCGGATAAGATCATGCCTTCTGCTGAATCAAGAAGGACAGTTGTCAGTTTTTTTGCTAAAGAATGTGCACAATACTGGTTAACAGCTTAGAGAACTAAGCCTGCCCAGTAAATGTGTGATTAGGCAAACTGACCATGCTCACCATGACCCCATTGGGTTGACTGGGCTGTAAAACCTCAACACAAATAAAACATTTTCCCCATGTATTCAGTTAGATGGGCCGGAGCATTGTAAACCCAGATCAGACCTTAGCTCTGGATAAGAAAGGGTATAATATTGGGTAAATATTTTTCTTATTTCTTCACAAAAAACATATGTTGTGGGGACTCATTAGAAGCACCTCTGCAAGGAGTTTCCAATGAGTACTCACTACATATGTTAAATATCTTTGCTTTTTAGTTGAAAAAAGGGCCTTTCCTGGAGCCATGTCAGGCACTGCAAAACATGACATCTGATTAGGGTTTACAATGCCACTTATCTAGCATTTAACCCTTGTCATGCTGAATATATTAAGATGCCACGCCCACTTCTAATTTTCAGCCTATCAGACTACTTGATTCAGATTATTGATATAAATTCACATACTTAATGGCAAACAGTGCAGATCCAGATCAGTTTGCTTCTTCAGAAACCAACTGATCTGGATCTACACTGTTTGCAAAGGCAGGAAATATCCAGGTTCAGCAGGACTAGGGTTAAGATATATTAACAGATAGCAAAATGGACATCCAAGTTTTAGGACCAGTGTGGTAAGGAGTATAGCTGTCCAAATTTGTTTGGGTAAATATGGGAAATACATGTTGCTTTGCATATTGTGATGAAAATATTTATGCATTTATATCAATACAAAAGTGTATTGTTTCTTTAATATAGAAACTCATGTTGCAAATCAAGTCTTTTCTCATTAGTATCAGATAAGAGGAGTGTCCACTTAAATATTTTTCTTAGTTTTCCACAAAAACGTGGGTACTCGTTAGAAGTGTCGTAGTAAATCTTTTTTAATGAGTACCTTGGCATATATTTTGGGTGGAGAAATAAGAAAAATACCTGTAATTTTGGGTGAAAAAAAAATGTGTTTCAATACCTGGAATTGTATAGACTTCAGTGTTTTGATTTTAGCATACACAATTGAATTCTGGACATTAAATATAATTTTCCATTAGAGATAATAAAAATACAAAGTTATTTGTAGTTTTGTGGATGTGTCATACACAGCTTATAGTTACAGATAAAGTGGTTCTTTTTTTTTTTTTTTTTTTCAAATAGAAAGGATTGGTATTTTTCTGGGCCCAGTTGTTCAAAGCTAATGACGTCGTTAGTTAACGATTTGTCAAAATTTACATCAAGTGATACCCAAATATGCTGAAATTTTTTGCTGAAAAAATGTGAGTAGCTTTTGCAGCAGTGCAAAAGCTACTCACATTTTTTCAGCAAAAAATATCAGAATATTGTATATTGAATCCGCTAAAACAGTTAACGAAATGACCCTTAACGAGCTCTTTAAGCTAACGACACTTTGAACAACTGGGCCCAGATTTTTCCATGAAAACATATCTTCTTACTGAGGCACTTCTTATGAGTACCACCAACATATTTTGTCCTGGAGAAATGAGAAAAACATTTTAGATTCTTCTTTAACCTGGAGCTATGACATCTGCTATTAAATAGAGGATATTTGTTCTTTTGGAGTAAATACCATAAATATTTGTGTAATAATAACATCAGTGTTTTCACCGTGCAAAGAAAATTTGAATTTTTTCATTACACTCGATGAAACTATTTATGGTATTTTTGAAAAAAAAAAAACAATTTTCTTTTAATTATATTCATGCTACAGCGCTTCTGACATCATAACTGACATCCCCAGACAAGATGTCAACATTGAGTGCTTTCCACATAGAGAGAGAAAAACAAATATTTTGGCAAATCAAAACAATTTTGATACCAGAAAGTTTGTTACTTTCAAACTAAGAAACCACATACCCAACTTGGTAGTTATACTCCCGGCATACAAAGTATGAGGAGGTATATATTTTTCCTCTTTTCCATAACTGTTTGTCTGTGTGTAAACTTCTTTTTTTCGTCAAGGATCTCTCAGGAACCACTGCACCTAGGATTTTGAAATTTGGTGCAAACATTGGATATGATGTAAGACAGAATCAGCATCATCATGATTATCATTCCCTTTATTTGTCCATTTTTCTTTTTAGCTTGCCTGGGGACTATGTCCTTGGAGAGCTTATGTTGTCACCCAGTTGTTGGCATCGGCGTCTGTCTGCGTCCGCGTTAGCATGTTTAAGTTTTCAGAAGTGTGCATAGTTTTTTAACTGTTTAAGGTACTGCTTTCATATTTGGCCTGCACCTACCATGGTAAGACCATTCAATAGCATACACTCCCATCCCAAAGTTAGACCTTTTATGTAGGTCAAGGTCAGTTCTTACTTTGTCGTTTACACCCATGTTTAAGTTTTAAGTTTTGAAAAGTGTACGTAACTGCTGAAGTATTCAAGAAAGAGCTTTGATATTTGTTCCACACCAACGTTAGGGTAAGACCTTTCAATAGCACACACCCTTTCCTCAGTTTGACCTTTTGCCTAGGTCAAGATGTAGTCATACTTTGTCATTTAAACCCATGTTTGAGTTCTGCGTTTAAGTTTTGAAAAGTGTTCATAACTGCTGAAGTATTCAAGATGCCACTTTAATATTTGGCCCACACCTACCTTAGGGTAAGACTGTACACACCCCTTCCTCAGTTTGACTTTCTGCCTATCCCAAGGCAGACCGTTCAGTAGCACACACCCTTTTCTTCAGTTTGACTTTTTGCTTAGGTCAAGGCCAGGTCTTACTTTGTCATTTAAACCTGTTTGAGTTCTGCGTTTAAGTTTTGAAAAGTGTTCATAACTGCTGAGGTATTCAAGATGCCGCTTTAATATTTGGCCCACTCCCACCTTAGGGTAAGACCTTTTAATAGTACACACCCCTTCCTCAGTTTGACCTTCTGCCTAGGTCAAGGTCAGGTCATACTTTGTCATTTACAGCTGTGTTTAAGTTTTGAAAAGTTTGCATTATGTAAGATAAGCTTTCAGTTCGTCCACACCAAACTGAGGGATTCAGCACATAAGATATAGCTTTCATATTTTGTCCATACCAACCTAAGGAAAGATGTTTCAGTGGCATATACCTCATCCCTCAGTTTGACATTTGTCCGACATCAAAGTCAGGTCATACTCTGTCATTCACAGCTATGTTTAAGTTCTGCATTTAATCTTTGATATTTAAAGATTGTTTTCTTATCCGACCAGCCCTTTCCGGCAAGCTGTGTTGTCCTCAGACAACTCTTGTTCTCCAATTAAAATTTTTCGTCAAAGATTTCTCAGGAACTATTGTACCTAGGATTTTGAAATTGTGCATAAACTTTGGGTGCAAATTCTTGTATCGTGTAAGAGAGAATCAGCATCCTCATGCTTATCATTCCCTTTATTTATCATTTATTCTTTTTCTCCAGTAAAATTTTTTGTCACAGATTTCTCATCTCCTAAGAGAGCCAGAGTCTTCAAATTTTGTATACACCTACAGACAGTTGAAGTATCTTGTGTAAAAGAAAACCACATTGCTGAAATTCCTTTTGACTTCTTTTTACCTTTTTTTTCTATCTCTCACTTCAGTGTAATGCATAGGGAAAGCTGTGTCCAAGATTACTCAGGAACTGCTGCAACTAGGATTTTGAAATTTGAAGCAAACATTGGGTATGGCTACTTGTATTGTATAAGAGAAATTCAGCATTCTCATGCATATCATTCCCTTCATTTGTCCATTTTTCTATTTCTCAAATAAAATTTTTCATCACACATTTCTCAGCAATTACTTCACCTAGCATTTTGAAATTTGGTACAAACATTAGGTATGACTAGTTGTATTGCGTAAAAGAGAATCAGCATCCTCATGCTTGTCATTCGCTTTATTTGTCCATTTTTCTTTCTTTCTCATAAAACTTCATTACAGATTTCTCACCTGCTATTAGAGCCAGAGTCTCCAAATTTTGTATACACCCTGACAATGGTGAAGTATGTTGTGTAAGAGAAAACAAAGATGGTGAGATTTTTTTTTTTTTTGCCCATCTCTCCCATGCAATATTTAGGGAAATTTGCATCTACAAAATTATGGTTCAACATACCTCTATGGTTTGGGGTATGTGAGCATTGCTCACTTTTTGCTATATTTTAATTTAAAAAAGAAGAAGTTAGAGATGCTCAAAAATCTGAAGTGGAGGTAACATCCGCTTTTGAAACAACGACAAAAACCCAGGGCATGTAAAGCGGGGATTAAAAATATAAATTGTATTGGTCAATAGTGAAATGATACGATATCTATCCAAATATACATCAAAGACGCTATTTTCTTTGATACAGCTCAATTTATGCTTAAAACAGCAGCATTGTATAACCCAGAGCTGCAGATTTAACCCGTTCATCTCTGTCTGCAATGGACTCTTCCGTCCTTGAATTTGGGATGTCCACTTAACCATTTTATCTCATTTTAGTTTGTGCAGTGGACATTTCCATCCTTGAGTTTGGACATGTCCACTTAACTCTTTCATCTCTGAGTTTGTGCAGTGGACTCTTCCATCCTTGAGTTTGGATTTGTCCACTTAACTCTTTCATCTCTGAGTTTGTGCAGTGGACTCTTCCATCCTTGAATTTGGACATGTTCACTTAACCATTTTATGTCTGAGTTTGTGCAGTGGACATTTCCGTCCTTGAATTTGGGCATGTCCACTTATCTCTTTCATCTCTGAGTTGTGCAGTGGACTCTTCCATCCTTGAATTTGGACATGTCCACTTAACCCTTTCATCTCTGAGTTTGTGCAATGGGCATTTCCATCCTTGAATTTGGGCATGTCCACTTAACTCTTTCATCTATGAGTTTGTGCAGTGGACTCTTCCATCCTTGAATTTGTACATATCCACTTAACCCTTTCATCTCTGAGTTCGTGCAATGGACTCTTCCATCTTTGAATTTGAACATGTCCACTTAACTCTTTTGTCTCTGAGTTTGTGCAATGGACTCTTCCATCCTTGAATTTGAACATGTCCACTTAACCCTTTCATCTCTGAGTTTGTGCAGTGGACTCTTCCGTCCTTGAATTTGGACATGTCTACTTAACCCTTTCATCTCTGTGCAGTGGACTCTTCCATTCTTGAATTTGGACATGTCCACTGATGCAAAAATGGGTTTCAGTCTAAAATCAAAAACAGAATGGCAAATGCTGTAGATCCTGATGAGACGGCTCGTTAAGAGATGTCTCATCTGGATCTATATTGTTTGCACAGGTATCTCTTTTGGTCTGCCAGGCTGAAAGGGTTATGACTTGATAGAAGTGCAGTTACAAACAGTCAGACAGAGTGTAATAACCCTTACCTGCAGGTCACGTATATATATATATATATATATATATATATATATATATATATATATATATATATATATATAAAGTTGGGAAAAGGAGCATAACATCTAACAAAAAATCTTTTTGGTAGCACTGGATCCAGAATGGATGCTGAAATGATAGGCGTTAAACTATATGTTGAGAGTTAATCATGAACAGTGCAAATAATTTGTTTACCTGAGGCCTTTTGGCTTTCGCCTTCTTCAGAGGTTTTCTATTTTAAAAAAAAAGACATAAAAATGTAAAATTTACGAATAAAAGATTGTGCCCTTTTCGGGCCCATTTTATCTAGCCCACTGCGACAGTTATTAAGTCGCAGTGGGCTAGATAACATGGGCCCGAAAAGGGCACAATCTTTTATTACAGTTATTAAGTCGCAGTGGGCTAGATAACATGGGCCCGAAAAGGGCACAATCTTTTATTCGTAAATTTTACATTTTTATGTCTTTTTTTTTAAAATAGAAAACCTCTGAAGAAGGTGAAAGCCGAAAGGCCTCAGGTAAACAAATTATTTTCACTGTTAATGATTAACTCTCAACATATATATATATATATATGTATATATATATATATGTATATATATATGATTCAGGGGGTATGCGTATTTGACAGCACATCAGCACCTCCAGAAACACAAGTCTTGTCCTTTAGTTTTAGATTGTCATTCAGGGGAGAGAATGTACATTATCACAAACCTTCATTTGTCTGTATTTAAGGTCAGTCGGTGCAATGATTCTCCAAAATTATAGTCAGTTTCATCACTTCCCAATTTTTTGTAGTACCCCTATATGATCGAATAGGCTCCTTGTCAACCATGCAAACTACTTAACACAACTGACAGTGATAGACAAATGGTAGACATATCATTGCAAGTCATCAAAACTTTTCTGCAATGGCCACAATGTGCTAGTCTTTTGGCATTTCCTTTTTAGCTCACCTGAGCAAATGTTCAGGGTGAGCTATTGTGATCACCCTCTGTCCGTAGTCTGTCGTTCGTCCTCAACAGTTAGTTTGTTAACACTCTAGAGGTCACAGTTTTGACCCAATCTTGATGAAATTTGCGCAGAATGTTTGCCCCTATGAAATCTATATCAAGTTCGATACTGGGTCACTTGGGGTCAAAAACTAGGTCACCAGGTCAATTCAAAGGAAAACCTTGTTAACACTCTAGAGGTCACATTTTTGAAGCAAACACCATGAATCATGCTCAAAATGTTTGTCTTGATGAGTTTTAGGTCAGGTTAGAAACTGGGTCACTTGGGGTCAAAAACTAGTTCGCCGGGCCAAATCAGCAGAAAACCTTGTTAACACTCTTGCAGTCACATTTTTGAAGCAATCATCGTGAATCTTGCTCAAAATATTTGTCTTGATGATTTCTAGGCCAAGTTTGAAACTGGGTCACGTGGGGTCAAAAACTAGGTCACCAGGCCAAATCAGCGGAAAACCTTGTAAACACTCTAGCGGTCACATTTTTCAAGCAATCATCATGAATCTTGCTCAAATTGTTTGTCTTGATGATTTCTAGATCAAGTTTGAAACTGGGTCACTTGGGGTCAAAAACTAGGTCACCAGGCTAAATCAAAGGAAAACCTTGTTAACACTCTAGCGGTCACAGTTTTGAAGCAATCATCATGAACCTTGCTCTAAATGTTTGTTTTGATGAGTTTTAGGTCATTTTCGAAACTGGGTTACTTGGGGTCAAAAACTAGGTCACCAGGCCAAATCAGTGTAAAACCTTGTTAACACTATAGCGGTCACATTTATGAAGCAATCATCATGAATCTTGCTCAAAATGTTTGTCTTGATGATTTCTAGGTCAAGTTTGAAACTGGATCACTTGGAGTCAAAAACTAGGTCACCAGGCCAGATCAAAGGAAGACCTTGTTAACACTCTAAAGGTCACATTTTTGAAGCAATCGTCATGAATCTTGCCCAAAATGTTTGCCTTGATGATTTCTAGGACTAGTTTAAAACTTGGTCACTTGATATCAGAAACTAGGTCACCAGTCCAAATCAAAGGAAAACCTTGTTGATGCTCTAGAGGTCACATTTTTTAATTGATCACCGTGAATCTTGCTCAAAATGTTTATTTTGATGATTTCTAGGTGACATATATTTCACTGTTTAGTGACTTTTTTTAAGTTTTTCCGTTTAGGTCAGTTTCTCAGTAATTATTGGTCCTACAGAGTGGTATTTGGTACTTGTGAAGTGTTTGTGTTTAGGTCAGTTTCTCAGTAACTATTGCTCCTACAGCCAGTGATACTTTGTACATGCATACATCTACGCATGGCCTCTTGAGTGCAGTCATCCATATTTAACCTTGACCTCTATTTCACAGTCCATTAGACATGCTACATTGTCTTACTTGTTAATATAATCATATTGAATTTTGATCAGAATGTTTGCCTTGATCAGTTCTAGGTCCGGTTTTCAAAGTGTTATGATACTCAGGTGAGCGTTATAGGGCCATCATGGCCCTCTTGTTTCTTCTATAAGTATATAAAGCAAACATTGGTTTGTTACATGACTTGCTATCACGTGATAGTCACATGATCATGATTTGCGTTGATAGTTAGCCAGTCCATGGATACATGACATGTGTAAGTTTACGTATATCAATGGAAAATGAGGGAAATAACATGTGCTCAAGTAAGAGTACCCCTTTCTTAGACCCTGATCAGAAATTTTCATAGCAGGATAAGGGTTAATTTTGGGCAATTGAAATAAAATTTAGAAAGGTGATTAGTGTACATGTAGCAACAGAATGAAACTAGAGAAAGCAATTAGCGGTTAAAGTTCAGTATTAGCTGACATTTTAAGTTTTCTTCAGCCCTCCCCTCTCAAAGAAAATAAAGTTTGAATATCTCTTGTGAGACAGATATTTCACATAAAATGTCAAGAAATTGATTGGGAATTTTTGTCTGCTAATTTCATAATATGCATAGCTCCAGATAAGAGGAATATTGAGATAAATATTTTTCTTATTTTGCAACAAAAACTACATAGCGGTTACTCACTAGAAGTGCATCAGTGAGGCACTTCTAATGAGTTTCACAGTATGTGTATTTATGGTGAAATAAGAAAAAAATAGTGCATATTATGTTGGTAAAAAGGCTTATCTGGCTCTATGGATGAATGTACTTCAAAAGATTAATATTGAATTTACACCCAGCTGATTTTTTTTGTACATCTACAATTTGTGAAGTATCTTTCCTATTGATGAAACACATCATGTTTGAAAAGTGAAGCAAACTGTCAACCCTCTGTATGGAAAATGACTTAGCATATGGAACCAGTGTAAACAGATCTGCCTGTGTGTTCATGTTGATCACTCAATGTGATGATGGGAACTTAATTCAGTAAGCATCTATAAGATTCTGATCATATTGCATAGATGTGCAGACAGACCTGGGTTTGTGCAGGTTCCAGGTTATAAAAACTAGACATGCCCAGTGTGGCACATATGTGCCCAGTGCAGCACATATACTCACAGCCAGTGCTACCACCTCTTCTTAAAAAGGCTGTCTGAAAAATCTGTAACACAAAAACTTTAACATGAAAATTCTGAGTCTGTGACAACCTATAGGGCACAGGCATAGGTGAGGATGGTGCTGATGCAGTTAGAATAAGTATCTGTCATCATACTGAATATGAACTAAACCCATCACAATATATGGAAGCAGTGGGCTTTTTAAAAAAAAAAAATAACAAAATTTTAATATGAAAATTCTTAAGTGTATGAACTTGACCTCAAAATGTTTTATATAAAAATTCTTAAGTGTATGACCTTGACCTCAAGGCCACAGGCATGGTTCCGGTTGGTGCTGATAAAAACTTTGGATCAATATCTATTGTCATACCAAATATAAAATCTATAATAGGCATGGTAGATATGAGGTCTTAAAGATTTTGACATGAAAATTCTGTCCATGACCTCAAGGCCGCGGGTCTGGATCTGGATGGTGCTGATCTATGGGCCAGTATCTATCATCATACAAAATATGAACTTAATCCATCATAAGATGTGGAAGATATGGGCTCTTAAAAACTTTGAGGTAAAATCTTTGACATGACAGAATAACCAAAGGATGAACAAACTAACATTCAAAGATACTAACAGACAGAAAGACAGAAATAATATACCCCACGACATAAGTGCTGGGGTATGATTAATCTCCATTGAAGGCTATCACAGGTTAGTGCTAGATGTACATTTGTATTACTTAATTAAATGCTTTGTTGTTTTGAAAATTAATGAAAAAATTTATTGCAAATTCATGTATTCTATGAAACAAGTTTATAGGAATTCTTTATCGTACACAAAATAAAATGCCTTGATATGCATGCTAGTCTTGCTTTTATTTGTTTTTCTAGAGTAATTGCATATTATCTTGTCTGTCTGGCCACATTAACCCCATTTTAGTCAGGGGACCCCAAAAAGGGTAATTGGCAAACAAAGACCCAGATCTGACATTGCAGAATGCAGCATCTGATCAGGGTCAACACTGCTTGCATTAACTGTAGGAATATCTATAAAACATAGTATTAATGAAAACTAAACAGACACGCTGCTATTGGAAATAGACTGGTCCAAAAAGTTGTGGTAGAAGAGTCCACTTGATGTTAATGAATTAAAGTAGTCAAACTTCGATGGCTCGAACCCCTTTGGGACCATGAAAATTTGTTCGAGACAGCGGTAGTTCGAGCCTCGGACGGTTACTATTAGTGCCACACCAGGAGGCACAGTGGAGATAATTGTGGGATATCTTTTGGATGTTCTATATTTTAAATGTATGTTGTGTGTACTCATTAGAATTGCCTCATAGAGGCAATTCTAATGAGTACACACAGCATACATTTACAAGATAAAAGAAGAAAAGCTCCCTAAATTACCTGTATATCCTATTTGGAGGAAATCCCTGCAGATTCCAGAACGTGTTCGACTCATCCATGGTAAACGAGCCATCGTGGTTCGAGCCACTGAAGTTCTGCTGTACCTACAAAACTCTAACAGAGGAAATTTTCTTGCTTTTTCAGAGAAAAATAAGGAATGACATTTCACGCAGCTGCCTAGCAAATGATTAACATGAAGTGCCAAGCCTTATTTTCACTGAAAAACTAAATTAATTATACATGTATATTAGAATATCATCTGCTACAGTTGAGATTGGTGCTTTTTATGGTTAAGGTTTAGAAATCTACTAAATTTTCTGTCCCTCCAATGTTGTTTTTTCTTAATGCATGTAAATGTGAGTTTCTTCCTCTTTCCAGTGTGAAATTAACAGCTTGTTCAGTAACATTCCAGCAGCTGACATTTTGAAATAATAGTTTTAGCTCATGAGTGAAGCTCAGACTGAATTCATCAGTGTGTGTATGCATCCAAATCTTCAGCTTTAGTGCTAAGTCTTGGTGTATACCATCGAGGGTGCAGGGCCTACCATTCAACAAGAGATTGAAACAACAAAAGGTTTTTGTTAAATGCAAATTTTTCTCCTTGACATTTTCCGCCCTTGCCCGTGAGCTAAGTACTTGTATGAAATCATAAAAGGCATACTTAACCCATTTATGCCTAGCATCCTATAAAAGGGACATTTGCAAACAGTGTAGACCCAGATCAGACGCCGCAGAACGCGGCATCTGATCAGGGTCTGCACTGTTTGCAGTTACATTGAAAAGTTTCAGTAATAGAAGCAACTATGACAATTTCTATATATAACACCCCTTTACTATATAATGGACCCATCCCAAGTTAATGATGAGAGAGTTCACTGAAAATATTCAGGCATAAATGGGTTAATAAAATCTGTTGTAACTGCTTTAGCAAGCAGGAGCAATGTAGGGATCACTTTTCAGCTTTGGTATTGTCGTCAACAATGTTAACCCATTTATGCTGAGTGGTTTCTTCTACCTTAACTCTTTGGACTGGTCCATTTCCAGTAAAATGGGTGTCTGGTTAGTTTTTGTTATAACCATGTTTACAGAAATTCCTGTACTTTATGCAAACAGTGTCAACCCTGATCAGACACTGCATTTTGTGACGTCTGATCTGGGTCTACACTGTTTGCCAATGTCCCACTATTAAGCCAGGATTAAATGGGTAAAGGCTGTGTGTTTCAAACACCAAGATTTCTAGGCCAATGAAACTTCACACACACACATCTGCCATGATGTACCCTGCCCAATGCTATCAGTCTTTACTGACCTTGACCTGCTTTCAATTAGTATGTGCATTTAGCTCCATTTCATAAACACAACCAGCAGTCAGGATCTGGCCATTCAGCAAATTTCTTGTTAATATCGAAGTGCTCCTCCCTTTTCCTTATTATATTCCAAGGGCTCCTCCCTTTTCCTTATTACATTTATAATTTGTACCCCTGCCCTTAGCGATACATAGGACATTGATATTAGTATGATTCTATTAGGCTGTGGTTCTTTTACACTTCATGTCCCAGCTGTGACTCATTAACCCTCTGGAATATATTCTTGAATCTTTGTGCACGTATTTAGCTTGATGAGACGATGTATCACGATCAAGAAAGCCATCCCTTGCCCTAATTCTTGAGTTATCTGTCCTTGCCACACGGGGTGGCTGATTTTGGACACTTCGTGGCTATCTTGTTTTCTTTGGCATTAAAACTATAGGTGAAGCAATGTTCTGAGGATATGTATAGTTCTCCAATCGTAACTAAGGTGCAGTCAACAGCTTACTGTACTCCCTTGATTTTCAATGCACTTTCAATTGCTGAACTGCATGGCCATTTCGTTTGTGTACACGTTACTTTACTCTCAGAATATCAGCAGGTGGGCGTGTTGTTTAATGTTGCTTTCAACAATCTTGAGTGATATCGTGATGGAGTCTGGATTTGATGGAGCTCGACTGCCATCTCACTCTCTTGTTCCCGTCAATACGTAATATTGAACCTTGTAAATTATACTACCATATTTACCCTAAATATCTGGACACCTGGGTCCAGTTGTTCAAAGCATCGTTAGCTTAACGAGCTCATTAGTGGTCAAAATGTTAATGTTCTAGTAAGTATAATATCTAATTCAGTTATTTTTGCTGAAAAAATGTGAGTAGCTTTTGCAAAAGCTACTCACATTTTTTCAGCAAAAGTATTAGCGTATATGCCATATTTAATGATCAAAGTTTTAACGATACGTTAACTAACGACATCGTTAGTTTTGAACAAATGGGCCCTGGACTCCTTACCTTGCTTGTCCTTAACAGGTCCATTTGCTTCCAAGAAATGTATCTAAAAACTGCTGAATGAGTTGCAAAATGTACAGACCCTGATTAGATACCACATTCTGGGGCATCTGATTTGGATCTCATACCTCCTGATAAAGCACTTTTTTTTTCAGCCGAAAAGTACACATATTTTCCTTGTTTCTACATGAAAACATACGTTGTAGGTACTCATTAGAAGCGCCTCACCAAGGTGCTTCTAATGAGTATCCACAACGTATGTTTTTTTGCAGAAATAAGAACTTGATTGATTGTGTTGGGCTTTAATGACATGTCAACCCTTGTGGGTCATTTTGTCCTCTCCCAGAGAAAGGGAGAAAACAGATAAGAGAGATAGAAGAGATGAAAGGGAGGTAAAGAGAAGAGGAACAGGAATGAAAGTAAAGAAACAGAAGACATAAAAACATTTCCCATCAACCCTTACCTGCTACAAGAAATGCAGGCCTTGCCCAACTGTAAGCTAATATCAGTTGGACGCCCCGGTGACGTAAGCAGAAATAAGAAAAATATCTGGATACCCCTCTTATCTGGAGCTATGGATCTACACCATTTACTCAGACCTGTCTGAACATGGACGGGTTAAAGTAACATAGGTTCATCAGTTCCGATTCCTAGCTCTACTTTCCTAATAACAAGGAAAAGTTTAAGTAGTACACGTACTTTATAAATAGGACATCAGGGAATTGAAAAGAGAACTAAATAACAAAAGACCATTTAACAGTTTTATTTTTGATACTGTATACTGTGATAATACTTACGCTAGCACTCACTATATAACTGAGTCACCTCATGACAAAACCAACCAAATGGCATGTGCGCCCATTGAAGACTCCGATCAGCCTGGGCATCTGTCCTGTCTGAGCAATCTTTGATGTGCGCTCAATGGGTTACTAAGGAACCCACCTTTCTTCATGCCGATAGCAAACTCAGATCAGACTGGCCGCATGCCCAGGCTGATCTGAGTCTTTACTGGGTGCACATGCCATTTTGTTGGTTTTTGTCATGAGGTGGCTTGCATGTGCATTAACCTTTAGAAAACACCAGTCACAACAGCAGCAGACATTCTAAAAGATTTTTTTTTTTTCCCCAAGAAAATAAAACTTTACATTTCATGTGAACAGTCTAACTTTTCTAAGAAAATAAGATTGATATTTCATGTGAATCACATGAAATGTCAAGTCTCATTTTCTCAGGTGAAGAATGAAAAAAATAAAAATAAATAAATTGAACGTCTTGATACAATTCTGAAAGGGGCTTTAAGAGTTAATGTTAAAATATATAAAGATTATTTTGCTACATGTACAAAGTAAACGTACAATAGATAATTAAACTTCCTTTATATATAATGTTCATAATTGTTATAATCTCCGATATTCAGGAACCAGTTGTTCAAAGCGTCGTTAGCTTAACGACGTCGTTAAGGGTCATTTCGTTAACTGTTTTAGCAGATTCAATATACAATATTCTGATATTTTTTGCTGAAAAAATGTGAGTAGCTTTTGCACTGCAAAAGCTACTCACATTTTTTCAGCAAAAAATTTCAGAATATTTGCGTATCACTCGATGTAAATTTTAACGAATCGTTAACTAACGACATCGTTAGCTTTGAACAACTGGGCCCTGGATATTTTGTTTGAAACATGGCATATTTACATGACAAGTTAATTTGAAATATGACAACTTAACAGTTACGTTACTGCCTATATGTCAACTTCATAAACCCAAATCAGCCCATCATTACTGGAGATAAGGCTGGTTTCATAATACAGTATAACCTCAATGGCTTGAACATAGATGGCTCGTTTACCGTGCATAATTGGAACTCTTTGTTCAGTCCCTACATAATTCTTCCAATAGCTCAAGAAAACAAATATTTAGGGATTTTTTTCTTATTTTATCTTGGAATTGTATGGTGTGTGTACTCATTAGGATTGCCTCATCGAGGCAATTCTAATGAATACACTCAACATACAATTATTGTGTAGAAAATCGAAACGATTTCCCTAAATTATCGCTATTTGCTTCCTGAACTGCTGCCATGATTAACCCTCGGTGGCTCGAACTACCCATGTTTCGAATGAAATTCCATGGTCCCAAAGATGTTCGAGCCATTGAGTTTCGACTGTAGGTGCTTTTTTTAAAAATCAAATGCACTGATGCTGTTCTTATTTCTCAAAAAAAAGCATGCTGTGGGTACTCATAAGAAGAACCACAAGTACCCAAAGGAGTAGCCAGTGAGCACCAGCTAGCAATAGAAAGAAAGGAGGTGGAAAAAGGGAATGAACCTACTTGCTGTATCCACATTACATGGATTGACAAGAGAGAGAGAGAGAGAGAGAGAGAGAGAGAGAGAGAGAGAGAGAAAGGCCCTACTTGCTGTATCCACAATATATGGATTTACAAGAGAGGGAGAAGGAAAGAAAAGGAAAGGAAAGGACTTACTAGCTGTATCCACATTATATGGATTTATGGAAATACATGAGAATGAAATTGTACGAGGGTCATTTTGAAAGTCCTGAAACTCGCACGATATTTCCGAGCTCCCTGCACGGATTTTCATAAATAGCACATGCACGGAAAGCTACATCTTCCCTTTTGAACATGGTATATAAAATTCATGTGCAGATGCAAACTTGCATGTATAAATTCGAGGCGTTTCATGCAAGGGTTTTGCTATTGACCAAATTTTCGATAAATCCAGCAGTTATGGCTCTCTAGGACACCATGGCACCATTATCAAAAGTTATCAAAAGGTGCCTTAGTGGATGCAAATTCGAAACCCGCACAGCTGTTGGAAGAGCGTTATTTCAATGCACAGACAGTATACCTAAATATGACTATAAAAGCGCCCTCAAAAACTGGATTAAACGCTTGAAAAAATGTGTAGAGGTCAAAGGTGCATACTTTGAGGGGCTGGACTAGTCAAATTTGGAATGGTGAGTGTTGTGGCCATAACGCGACACAAGTTTCAGGACTTTCCAAACGTCCCTCGTATGTGCATAAAACAAACATATAACAATGCCCTTATCAGTTTTCAGTATTTATCTAAATACTGGCACACCTTAACCCTTTTACGTCTACTGAACTCTTCTACCACAACTCTTTGGACTGGTCTATTTCCAATTATTACTGGGTGTCAGGTTAGTTTTTATTATTACTATGTTTCAAAAAGACTCCTATTTTTAATGCAAAATGTGTAGATCCTGATCAGATACTGCATTCTGTGGAATCTGATCTTGGTCTGCACTGTTTGCTAATCAACTTTTTGGAGTATCCTGACAAAAATACTTGTCCATGCAATACTTGTCCAAAAATTTTAAAAGGTCCATTGTACCACCTGCTGTTGTGTCGTAAAAACTGCTGGATGAATGGCAAACAGTGTAGACCCTGATCAGATGCCAAAGAATGTGGCATTTGATCTGGGTCTACACTGTTTGCTAAGGACTGTCTGTCCCAATACTACAGATTATTATGGTACACAGCTGCAGGGACTTATCTGGTCTACACTGTTCCTATATCCTAAGAAAACTAGTACAGAGTACACATCAACCTCTTTAGAACACGGTTCATTAGAACACGGTTTTGGATATTATACGGTTTAAAGATGGATCCGAAATATGTATAGATTATATAGAAAAAATGACCATATAATGGTCATTTTTGTATATAATCTTTACAAAATCTTTTTGTATATAATCTTTACATTTTTGTTTTGATATAATGTGGTTGTTTAACTAACACGGTTTATGCTTTGGACCCAACAATAATGTTATAAAGAGGTTGTGGTGTATGTCCAGGAAGAGCCACAATCATAGAACATAGCCTTCCAATGACACTAAGAAGAAGAGCAAACAAACCTAGACTGACAGTTCACAGGCAACCAATCAAAGAAAAGCAAAGTAATCAGTTCCCTCTAGTGTTGGGAATCGGCCAGAATTTCATAGTCGATCATCGGTTTTGTAAAACCAACTGTTCATCTCTTATTTCTCCATGAAGACATGTTGTGGGTACTCATTAGAAGCGCCTCTGCGGGGCGCTGCTAATGAGTACAACAACATATGTTTTCATGGAGAAATATAAGTACTTTTGGGTTGATTTATTTGAGGCTTTTTTTTTTTTTTTTTTTTTTTTTTCAAATTTTTTCATATTTATTGACCACAAATCTAGAATGACCCAAATAGACAGCTTTGAGTATCTTTTCTAAAAAAGAATTTTCCGATTAGTCAACTATAAAAAAATCTTTCTGATCAACTATAAAAAAATCTTTCTGATCAACAGTCACAAGAGGCAAAAATGACTGATGATCCATTATAATCGATCATCAGTGGCAACACTAGTTCCCTCTTCCATAAAAAGGTGATCACAATGCTAGACAGGATCCACTAAACACAACAACCAAACAACGAATAGGACAAAACACGAAAAAAAAAAAAAAAAGGCCCACAGCAAGCAGATACAAGGCCCCACAAAAAAAAAAAACAAACAACAACACGAGAACCACTGTCTAATAGAAAGGTTCCATATCCAAAGCATGCTGTGGAGAAGACTGACGTACATTTCCCCCTATGTGAGCAGAGACGATTCAGGGCAGTAACTGTATTGTCCACCATAAGGACCTTGCTGTATACAAAGACAAATACAGTGTTGTTCTAAAATTTCTGACAAAATGGTATATGAACCAGTGCAAACCCTGAAGAAGCAGTCTGATCAGGGTTTGCTGGAATGTCATGAGCCAAAAACCGTATGGAGAAAAAATGTTTGAAATTTTACGACACTGATTTACCAAAAGGAACATTCGGACAAGACTGCATGGATGCACAAGCTTGTCAGGACCTTTGCTGTTCACATATGGAAAGATTGATTTTTCTCTCAATTATCCTAACACACGAATCCTTCCTCAAGCAATGGTACAATTTTACACAAACATCACAAGTATGAGGTATATTAATTCATTATTATTTATCTTAACATTTAAGGTGCTTATTAATTTAACATTACCCATCTTTAGGCTATAATTCAGCAAATGATAAATGATAGTTTTCTTATCTTCCCCAGAAAACAGGGCTTGACATTTCATGCAAATTGTCTCCATTGGAGACAATTTGCATGGATTGTCAAAGCTTGTTTTAGGAAAAAATAAGAAAAATATTTCAATATATCTGAAAATTTTATCCAGAGTGCTAAACATCAACCCTTGTCCTGCTGTACCCAGATAGTTCCTGCTTTTGAAAACGGTGTAGATCCAGATCATTGGCTTCTGAAGAGCCAACTGATCTGGGTCTGCATTGTTTGTCATTCAGTATGTGAATTTATATCAACATTCTGGATTAAGTAATCTAACTGGCTGATAGATAAAAGGTGTACAAGTAGTAATGGGACTAGATCTACTTAAATAGCAGCCCTTACTGCATTTTTACCAAGGGAGACAACATCTGTGACTTCCTGTTTGCTTTCCTGTACATCAAGTGCCAAGGGGAGCAAACTCTGTCTTTAGACTAATTTTCAGAAGGGAGTCCTGGTAGCAAATTCCTTCCTTTTTGGGTAGACCCTTAACAGAAAATCAATTCTGACAGTTGCCTCCTATAAAAATGTACCCAGTCCCCTTAACAGATGGGTATTTTCTATTAGAACAAATACTATTGCCACTGCTACTTAACTCCAGATAAGGTTTTTTTATTTTTATTTTTTTTAATTATTATTATTATTTTTTTTTTTTCAACTAAAAAATACCAATATTTTTCTTATTTCTTCATAAAAGCATGTTGTGGTGCTCATTAGAAGCATCTCACTGAGATGATTCTAGTTAGTACCCAAACATATGTTTTCATGGAAAAAATAAACATATTTTGTGGCAAACCCTCCTATCAGGAGCCATTGACTGCTATTTTCTGTACTCAGTCCCTTCAGCTTCCTGAGTGCAATTCAGAATATCTTAGCATTTCCATAGCTCTAAATAAGGTACTTTAAAAAAGAATAAATTTTTCTCTTAAGTTGAGGTTTTTATGGCCCAGTCAACCCATCAGAGTCATGTCGAGCTGGTCAGTTTATCTAACCAAACTTTTCCTGGGCAAGCTTAAGTCCTCTAAGTTGTTATATAGTATTTGTGCAAAATCTTTCCCCAGAAACTGACAACCACTCTCCTTGAATCAGCAGAAGAAAATATTTCATGAGCAATCTCTACAAAAGAAGGCTGCCGGTCCCTGCAAGGATCAAACCCGCAACCTCCTGATTACCAGTCGGACATGCATTTGACTAAGCCACCGAGGCTTGCTAAGTTTTTCTCAAAGTATTCATATACTGAGGGTATCCTTTAGAAGTATCTTATAGAGGGGATTCTGTTGAGTACCAAAAACACATATTTTTGTGGAGTAATAAGAAAACTAGTCAATTCTCGTTATCTCAAAGTCCAAGGCACTCTGAAATACATAACAGATTTGCAGAATTGAGAAAAAAAGAAATTGAACAACCACATTTCTCAAATAAATGTAATCTGACTCCTGAAGTTAGAGATATATTTGAGGAAAAAATAAATTCAACACCACATTTCACAAATAATATTAATTTGACTCCTGTATTTAGATATATTGAAAATATGATGGAAAAGAGGTGAAATTGCTCCTGTGGAGCAATTTCTCCTCTTTTCCACAATATTTTGTTACCTGTTGTTAAATTTCCAAGTAAAAACAGGGACTAGATTTTCACTTTGAGATGTTTTTCGAAATAAGCGAAGTCGAGATAACGAGAGTCGACTGTATTATTTGGATACTCCTCTTATCTAGACCCATGATTTTTTTTTTTTTTGTCAAAAGCAATCAGCTGGTTGCCAGCTCTTCTGCAGCTGCAAAGGGAACATAGAGACCAATAAGATCCTCAAAGTAGGCACCATCATTGTCCCCACCACCAAAGATAATCACTTCATCTTCTTCCTCATTGTCATGGCGATACGGCATACACACTGCCTTGTGACCAACCCGTGCTAGAGGCTTGTTTTCAACTTTTACCTGCATCCAGTTCAATGTGTCTGCAAATAAACAAAAACATTTACAGTCGAACCTCAATGGCTCAAACATCTTTGAGACCATAGAAATTTGTTCTAGATACGAGTAGTTTGAGCCAATGTGGATTAATCATGGCACCAGGTCAGAAAGCAAATAGTGATAATTTAGGGAAGTATTTTTGATCTTCCATACAATAATGGTATGTTGTGTGAGCTCATTAGAATCACCTTGATAAGGCAATTCTAATGAGTACACACAACATACATTTTCATGATAAAATAGGAAAAATTCCTATCCCTAAATATTTTGTTTTCTTGAGCTGTCAGAAGGATTTTCTGGGGACTCAAAAACAAGTTCAAATTGTACAAGCAATTGTATATTTTAATCCTGTCAACAGGACAGGATATCTCCACTCAATTCCCCAACACTGGGAAAAACAAGACCTGTCGCCAGACAGGATAGCTCGCCTGATATTGCACATATTGTTTCTGGAAAATTCTAAGTCCGTGACCTTGATTTTGACGACCTGTGTGTGTGTGTGTGTGTGTTTGTGTGTGCGGTGGTGGGAGGGGGTGGGGGGGTTAGTATCTGTCTTTATACTAAATAGGAACTAAATCCATCATGTAGTTTAGAAGTAATGAGATCCAAAAAAACTTTGGCATAAAATTTTAACATCAAAATTCTAAGTCTGTGACCTTGACCTTGACATGATCTAGGGTGGTGGGGATTGGTACTGCGTAAAAATTTGGACCAATATGTATCATCATACAAAAGATGAATCAAATTTGTGATAAGGTTAGGATTTAATGAAGTCTTAAAAACTTTAACGAAAACTTTTAACATTTAAATTCTTAGTCTGTGACCTCGACCTCAAGGTCATGGTCATGAGTGCTGATGAAAACTTTTGACCAGTATCTATCATGATGCCAAATAGGAACTAAATCCGTCATTTAGTTTAGTAGTAATGAGATCCTAAAAACTTTGACGTAAAATTTTAACATGAAAACTCTAAGTCTGTGACCTTGACCTTGACCTAAGTTGGTGGGGATGGTACTGCGCAAAATTTTGCACTACTATGTATCATAATACCAAAGATGAACCAAATCGGTGATAAGGTTGGGAAATAATGAGGTCTTAAAAACTTTAACGAAAACTTTAACATTTAAATTCTAAGTCTGTGACCTTGACCTCGACATGACCTAGAGTGGTGGGTATGGCATTGCGCAAATGTTTGGACCAATATGTATCATATTGTATCATCATACCAAAGATGAATCAAATCGGTGATAAGGTTAGGAAATAATGAGGTCTTAAAAACTTTAAAGAAAACTTTAACATTTAAATTCTAAGTCTGTGACCTCGACCTCAAGGTCATGGTCATGAGTGCTGATGGTGCTGATAAAAACTTTTGACCAGTGTCTATCATAATACCAAATAGGTACAAAATCCATCACTTAGTGTAGAAGTAATGAGATCCTAAAAACTTAGACATAAAATTTTAACATGAAAATTCTAAGTCTGTGACCTTGACCTTGACATGACCTAGAGTGGTGGGGATGGTACTGCGCAAAATTTTGGACCAATATGTATCATCATACCAAAGATGAATCAAATCTGTGATAAGGTTAGGAAATAATGAGGTCTTAAAAACTTTAACGAAAACTTTAACATTTGTGGACACCGACGTTACTGCATGATTGTTGAAAAGGCTTGAATGAACTTTGAGGTATAAAAGTCCAATGTGGAGGAGGAGGGGCAGTTTGCTTGTGTTAATGTTTTACAGCCTAGTCAACCCAATGGGCATGGGGTCATGTGGAGCGCAGTTATTTGAGTTAACCACACATTTACTGGGCAGGCTTAGTCTTCTAAGCGGTTAACCAGTATTGTGCACAACCTGCAACCCCCTAATCTCCAGTAAGACAGGCATCCAGCTGAGCCACTTAGGCCGGCAGGAGGAGCGGCAGGGGGTCTGGACATATACACTTCAGCCTCTTTATAACACGGTTCATTATAACACGATTTTTGATATAACACAATTCAAAGATGGATCCCAAAAATGTATAGATTATATTGACAAGAATTCCGCGGAAGGCGTCATCGCACCTGCTGGGGCAAAAGTCACAGGAGCCACAATCAGAACGTGGTTATTAAATAAGTTTATTTCATTCTTAGCAGTGCTTACTTGGAAAACTGGGTTGAAAAAAATGTAGACAAAGTGCCTAGTGGGGCACATATATTCCAGGCCAGTCCCATTCCCTCTAATGGCTATATCTTCAGCACTGACTTTTCGTATCATACAGCCCAATGATAATGGAAAATTGACGTAAAATGTGTAAAAGTCACTGGAGCATGAAATATAGGTCAAGGTCACGGATCAAGGTACCTGCTAATTCAGTACATCAAGGAGAAGCACAATGCAAGGTATGGTGGTTGTAGGCCTTATAGTTGAGGAGTTATCAAACATTAACGTAAAATGTGTCAAATATAGGTCAAGGTCACCGGGTCAAGGTACCTGCCAAGCCAGTGCAATGAGGTAAAGCACTATGCAAGGTTTAGTGGTTGTAGGTCTTATATTTGAGGAGATACCGAACATCAACATAAAATGTGTCAGTCACTGGAGTGCACAATATAGGTCAAGGTCACCAGGTCAAGGTACCTGCCGAGTCAGTACATCGAGAAGAAGTGCTGTATAAGTTTTGGTGGTTGAAGGCCTTACAGTTGAGGACATATGGAAGGCTGACGTAAAAGGTGTAAAAGTTAATGGAGCGCGAAATATAGGTCAAGGTCACCCAGTGAAGGTACCTGCGGAGTCCGTACGTTGAGGAGAAGCACTATGCAAGGTTTGATGGTTGTAGGCCTTACAGTTGAGGAGATATTGAACGTTGACGTAAAATGTGTAAAAGGCACTGGAGCACAAAATATAGGTCAAGGTCACCGGGTCAAGATACCTGCCGAGTCAGTACATCTAGGAGAAGCACTATGCAAGGTTTGGTGGCTAGAGGTCTTACACTTGAGGAGATCTGGAACATTGATGTAAATTATGTCAAAGTCACTGCAGCCAAAATATAGGTCAAGGTCACCAGGTCAAGGTATCTGCCAAGTCAGTACATTGAGAAGAAGCACTTTGCAAGGTTTGATGGTTGTAGGCCTTATAGTGGAGGAGATATCGAACGTCGACGCAAAATATATCAAAGTCACTGGAGCGCAAAATATAGGTCAAGGTCACCGGGTCAAGGTATATGCCAAGTCAGTACATCTAGGAGAAGCACTATGCAAAGTTTGGTAGTTGTACGCCTTATAGTTGAGAAGATCTGGAATGTCAACGTAAATTGTGTCAAAGTCAATGGAGCGCAAAATATAGGTCAAGGTCACTGAGTCAACATACCTGCCAAGTCAGGAGGTCAGGGAGATGTGTCATGCAAGGTATGATGGTTGTTGTAGAATTGTAGTTGATTAGAATACTAACTTCGACGTAAATGTCGAACTTCGACATAACAGAACTGTTAACAGACAGATGGACGGATGAACGGACAGACGAATGGAAAAGCGGGCACCTATGTCGCAAAGTCGGGAGGTCAGGGAGATGTTTCATAAAAGGTTTGATGGTTGTTTAGTTTTGTAGTTGATTAGAATACGAACTTTGACATAAATGTCGAACTTCGACATAACAGTACTGTTAACAGACGGACAGACGGACGGACGAACAGACAGACGAATGGAAAAGTGGGCACCTATGTCGCAAAGTCAGGAGGTCAGGGAGATGTTTCATGCAAGGTTTGATGGTTGTTTAGTCTTGTAGTTGATTAAAATACTAACTTTGACATAAATGTCGAACTTCGACATAAATGTTGACAGACGGACGGACAAATGGACAGACATACGGAAAAGCGGACGCCTATGTCGCAAAGTCAGGAGGTCAGGGAGATGTTTCATGCAAGGTTTGATGGTTGTTTAGTCTTGTAGTTGATTAGAATACTAACTTTGACATAAATGTCGAACGTCGACATAAATGTTGACAGACGGACGGACGGACGGACGGAAAATCGGACGCCTATATCGCACCCTGCTACAAGCAGGTGCGATAAAAAATGACCATAAATGGTCATTTTCAATATAATGTATACATTTTCGTTTGGATATAACACGGTTGTTTAACTAACATGGTTTATGCTATGGACCCCAACAATAGTGTTATAAAGAGGTTGTGGTGTACCAATAATGGTCCAAGTTTTTTTTTAGAGAAATACTGCCAGGTGACTTGATCATTTAATAAAGCAAAACCTTATGTATTATTCTTTCATGTAGAATTCATGATTTGTTTGTGTTGAGGTTTTAGGGCCCAGGCAACCCAATGGGGTCATGTTGAGCGCGGTCAGTTTACCTAACCACATGTTTACTGGGCAGGCTTAGTCCTCTAAGCGGTTAACCAGTATTGTGCACATTCTTTCGCTAGAAACTGACAACTGCCCTTCTTGAATCAGCGGAAGGGAGAGAATGACTGTAGAAAATATTTCATGATCACTCTCCATGAAAGAATGTTGCCGACCTCGGCGGGGGTTGAACCCGCGACCTCCTGGTCTCCAGTCGGACGGCGCATCCAAATGAGCCACCGAGACCGGCATAGAATTCATGAAAAAACAAAATGGCAAACTGTATAGATCTCGAGACAGCTCATAATGAGGGCTAACTTTCATCACTCACCAAGACTGAAGATATGTGTATCTTCGAGAGCTACATTTCCATCATATCCTCCATGTATTAGTATTCTCTGGCCACTTAACGCACAAGACGCATGCCAACTAGAAAAAAAAAAATATATGTGTTAGTACAAAACTAACATAAAATGAATATCAAGGGAATTTTTAGGAGATAGATGTTATTTCTACTACTTTTGCAATAAAACTGATTGATTGTGTTCAGGTTTAACGACATGTCAACCCTTGTGGGTCATTTTGTGTCGTCTCCCAAAGGGAGAAAAGAGATAGAAGAGATAGTAGAGGCGATGAAAGAGATGGACAGGGAAGAAAGAGGAACAGGAATGAAAGTGAAGAAACAGAAGAAATAAAACATTCTCACTCTACCCTTGCCTGCTACAAGGATAGCAGGCCTTGCCCAACTGTAAGCCAATATCAGTTGAATACCCTGGTGACATAAGATACACGACACCATCACCACACAGGACCACCCCCTTTGCAATAAAATATATCTTATGGTAGTCATTGGAATCACCTGGACCAGGAAATTACAATGACACAATATAACAAGAAATTCACCAAATGGCTATGTCGTGACAGCTGTTGGTGTTCAAGAAAAGGATTTAAATACAAACATTGTTCAGCCAAGTGTGAAAAGTAGGTCAAGGTCAGTAACGGCTGATGACAGTAGGCAGGGGGCATCATTGCAACTTTTCCTGGGCAGGCTTAATCCTATAATAGGTTCACCAGTCTCTGTGCAGTCCTGTGCCAGAAACTAACAACTGCCCTTCTTGAATCAGGGGAACGGAAAGTCCATAGAATATATTTCATGATCAATCTCCATGAAAGACCTGGTGGGGATGGAACCAGCAACCTCTAATCACCAGTCAATTTACACAGCAACAGATAAGGCGCTTTTTTCATCCGAAAAATGCTGATATCTTTCTTATTTCTCAATAAAAACATATGTTGTGGGTACTCATTAGAAGCGCCTTGCCGAGGCGCTTCTAATGAGTACCTACAACATATGTATTCGTCGAGAAATAAGAAAAACATTATGTGGATACCCCCTCTTATCTGTAGCTATGAGTCGACTGACTGAGTCAGAGATCAGCATAAAAACCCATCACAAGCCTGTTCAGTTGCTTTTGTGACATGTACACATTTTATGCAAGTCAACAGCAACTGTGTTTGTTCCTTGATGAATTATCGCTGTCTTCACACTCTATGCAACAATGCATGTTTCTTTCCAAGTGTCAATAGCTGTGTAGGATTTCCTATTAAAGATTCCCATTCTTTCATTGTGCAACACTGGGGAACAGATAAAAACTAGAAATGTTTTTAGGGAAGAAAAAATGCTTCCATAAGACCAAAATATAAAAGTATAATTAATCTTTAGTAGTCCTTCAAATATAACTGGCTCCAGTTATTTTCCAAGGCAGGAGGGGAAAAAACAATATTCTGAAGGTCACCAAGTGAAGTATTAATCTAGCTCAAAATTAAATTCAAGAGCTTAACTGCAATACATTCTACTAATTGGTTCATTCTTTCCATCAAGATTCTTTTTTTTTTTCTTCTTTTTTTTTTTAATTTTAGGTCTGTATCAGATTTGTGTCTTGGGTCAGGAATTAGCAAAAAATATCACAACATACAATGTATGCATGTAGTTAAAACCCAGAATAGCCTGTGCATCCATGTAATCTAGACAGACTGTAAGGTTGCTGGAGTATTCTAAATTTTTGCTGTTGGCATATATGTGCTAAAAACTCGCCCAATATTTAATCATCACCTTCTTGGTTTTGGTGGCACCCCAGTAACTTTAGGCTCTGTCCATTCAACAATACCTGAAAGACATTTAATGGTTAGCATGATGGGTATAAATTTAAGCAGACAACAATTCGAAATACATGAATTTCTCCTATTTTACCCGGAAAACTGGGGACAATTTGAATGAAATGTTAAACCCTGTTTTCTGGGGAAAATCAGAAAAAAAATCTTCAAAACATCTAAACTTTAGCATGCTGGGTCAGTAGATACATACACTACAACCTCATTATAACACGGTTTGTTATAACATGATTTTGGATATAACACAGTTCAAAGATGGATCCCAAAAATGTATAGATTATATTGAAAAATGACCATAAATGGTCATTTTTCAATATAATCTATACATTTTTGTTTGGATATTACACGGTTGGTTAACTAACACGGTTTGTGCTATGGACCCAACTATAGTGTTATAAAGAGGTTGTGGTGTATACAGCCGGTAAATAGCTATTCACAGCTGATGTTTTTTTCTTGTAAGACCTCTGACTTTGAATAAAATTTGTATTTGTTTTTGCCTATAAATTTCAGAAGGCAACATTCTGATTTTTTTTTTTTATTTGTTTTTCTCCAGAAAACAAGGCTTGACATTTCATGCAAACTGTCTCCTAAGGAGAAAACTGCAATCTGCATGAAGTGTCAACCCTGTTTTCTGTGAAAAATAAAAATCTTCAAATTATCATCTGCTGAATTAGCCCAGAGAGTAGCATAAAAGGTCAACAACAGATATTTTTACTAATCTTACACATATATCAGGCCCTTTATAAGAAAAGGGTTACTTGAGATATATGTACTGAGATATATGTATTGATCAGCCCGTGTATCTAAGCAATCTGCACATGGACTTCGCTGTCCACTTATCCAGAATCATTGGATGCATTAGAATATACTGACAAACAAGAAAGGTCCCAATTAGACTGCAGATATATGACTAGGTTTTCACTGTTTGCATACCATATTTACCCTAAGTATTCAGAGAGACATCAGCAAACACTTTACAGCTGGAAAAATGTTTTCTGATATATGGCTATAAATACATGTACACATGTTCCAAAAAGGATATTCAA
The DNA here is from genome assembly GCA_964016985.1 of Anodontia alba. NCBI lineage: Eukaryota > Metazoa > Mollusca > Bivalvia > Lucinida > Lucinidae > Anodontia > Anodontia alba. Next base: position 54,106,338 of record OZ024823.1, on the reverse strand, counting down.
TGTGGAGAAAATCAGTCTAACAAGAATACTGTACAATGTCAAACATTTGACTTATATGTATTCGTTAAAGGACATTTTCCATAGTCTGACACTATCACAAGACAACAGATGAATGATCGTTTGGTGTTTTATGTCCCTTTCAACATAAATTAAGTCATAACAAGACAATAGGTGAGACAGGCGCCGTACAGTTATGAGCTGAATTCCGCCTCCTGCATGATTCAAACCCAGGACCTTGTGATCCTGTCGGGAGCGCTAACCGCTCAGCCAAAAGGACGCTTGAGTCAACAGACAAAGGATTCAACAAAAAAACTCTCGTACTGATTTGATAATGTCTGTATTTTTCCTTGTTGTAATCTCATAAAAGCAAACTACATTTCTGTCATATAAGTCTCCATGAAACTGAGACTCTAACGTCCTGTCTTTTGTGTATTCTTTGTTTCCAAAGGCAGCCTCTGTAGATTTTATGTACTTACTGAGGCTGGCACTATTAATCAGATAATCGACTGATAGTTAAATTCCACAAAAAATGACCATGATTACAGGATTGCTTATAATCGATCATTTGATTTCTGTGTCTGTTCCTTTACCATATTTACCCTTAGTATTCAAACATCTCAACTCCTTACCATACTTTATCTAAAATTTAAACCAGTAGAATTTACTACCCAATGTTGTGTCTAAAATAGCTGAATGAGTGGCAAACAGTGTAGACCCTGATCAGATGCCACATCTTGTGGCGTCTCATCTGAGTTTACACTGTTTGCTCAGGCCTGTGTGGTCAAATTCATACAGTAAAGTATAACATATGGGAAGAGTCATGCTCAGAGACAGGTAAAATTATGACCAAATCTTCAGTGATTACTAATCGATTATCAATCACAATGGTGGGACTGATAATAAATTACCTTTTCAGCTCTGATTAGCCAGTCCTAGTACTTACTCATGTCTAAAATATGAAGATCACTGTAAGATATTGGAGCATCCCATCCACCAAAGACGACCATCTGATCATTTATCAAAGTTGCGGAGTGGCTAGAAAAGAAATCATTAAATGGTATGAGCAAGCTACCAATTCCTCAATTTTTCATTTAACCCTTAAAACGCCAAGAAAACCTGTATCTGAAATTGTTGTCTGTTTATGTTGTCTGCTGAATATTCTTGCAAACTTTTCAAACTTATTTTTGCATACCGGCAAACAGTGTGGACCCAGATCAGACTGCTCCTAGAGGAACAGTCTGATCTGGATCCACACTGTTTGCAAAAATGACTTTTAAAATCACAAGCAGATGACAAAGCAGACAACAACTGTTGTGAATGGCAGTTTAAGGGTTAAGAGAATGTATACACTTTCAAGGGAGAGTACTCTGTCAAAATTAATTCATGACCTCCCATCTGAAAACAGTTACATGTATATTCTAAAGAGGAAAGAATTTGGTCCCAGTGGAAGCAAATCCTTTCCTTTGTGAGTAGACTCCTTTTTAGAAGGGGCATGCTGTGCAGGAAAGCAAACAGGCAGTCACAAGAGTTGTCTCCCTTGTTCAAAATGGCAGAACATCTCCAAGTGGATCTAGTCACTTAAATAATATTCTCTTGATGAAATGAGCTGAAAAAAAACTGCTATTTTCCCCAGAATGCAATTTCATTGCGGTCTGTATCAATGTTACGTGCTATAATAACCCGAAATATTTGGTCAAACAGCCTGGATAAACAGTGTAGACCTTAATCAGATGCAGCGGTTGCCATTATGCAGTGTTAGACAAATCAATAGGTTGTAAAATAGACTTGTTCAGGGATCATTTTCTGGCGCGATTTCGCGATATTCTCGCATTTTTTTAAAAGAAATCGCATCAAAATTCCAGGAGTGAGAAAAAAAATCGCACGCTGAATTTTTCTCATTTCGCGCCGTTAGGTTCCTATTTTGCACATGCGGTTCATTTCGAGACTATCGGACTGCTCTGTTTGACCGGTTTCTGAATTATTGTGGCGCCAAAATTCATTACACATAGGACCGCAGGTAACCATTCATTAATCTGTATCATTGAAAAGCTTTATCGTAAAAGCTCATTGTCGGTCTCTAGTTTAAGTAAGCGTTTTTTATCGCTACCTCGAGTCAGCAAAAACATGTCCGCCGACTCGGACAAAATAAAAGAGAAAATTATCCGCCCCAAATAAAAGCCGTCCAGTCGGGATGGCAACATGTTAAATTATCTTGTTCGAGCACAACCCAGCTCGACTGAAGCGGCCACGCTCTCCTTCCCTGATTCGGATGACAATCAAACACAAGACCGAGCTGAGCCTGAATAACAAACCCACTCCCAAGCTCATGAAGCCCTTATTCAGCCGTTTGCATTTTGTTACGAGCCAGGCGTAACGATAAAGAAATGAAAGTGAAACCAGCAACAAGCGTACCTTTCAAGATAATGTCACAAAATGCCTCAGAAATATTCCAGAAGAATTTTTGAAACCAATCCTTTGAATTGCAGTTTCTGATCCCACGATTTAAAGTCTCTGAATTCAGAGTTTAATTCCAGAATTAATGAAACATTTAAGTAATCCAGTAAAGAATGAAAGAGTACAGAGATGCTCATATGAAAATCTTCTCTCCTTATATCATATCGAAGCACATCCAAAAATAAATAAAAATTAAGTACTAGAGACATCACTTATTCTCCAGTATTTGTCAAGAAAATTTTAAATGTTCTGTGATATGCCAAAAATAGCTTAATCTAGAATATTCCATCTGGAAATTCCAAAAAGAATATAAACAACTTATTATTGTAAACATGAATTTCCAGAAAGTTCTAATTTATATATAAACACTTTCTGTAAACATGAAAATAACAATACTTAAAATAATCAAACACCATATATATAACAATTTTATTAACCTGATTTACTAGTAGAGTACATTACAAAATAAGCAATAATAATACTTATACATACAAAATCTGGCCTTTACAAAAAAAAAAAAAAAAAAAAATATTCTCAGTTTGTCCGTGCAAGCGAAAACAAAAAAATCTCAGTGAATTTGAAAATCTCTCACTGTTTTTGTCCAAATGGGATTTTTTCTCTCACAAAAATCTGGGGCCAGAATAATCCCTGCTTGTTCAAATTTTATGACAAGTATGATAAGGATTTTAAAGTGTCCCAATGTTTAGAATTAAGAAATGTGGACAGTGTTTATTGGCATAAAATTGGCGTGATAACCAAATCAAAACATTCCCCTTTTGACACTCTGGCTCCAGGGAGTACTCTTTATTATTAACCCTTGTCATGCTGAATAAATTAAAATGCCATGCCCATTTCCAATTTTCAGCCATTTCCAATTTTCAGCCAATCAGATTACTTGATCCAGGTTGTTGATACAATTCACATATTAAATGGCAAAAAAAAAACAGTGCAGATCCAGATCAGTTGGCTTCTTATGAAGCCAAGTGATCTGGATCTACACTGTTTGCAAAGGCAGGGCTAGCCTCTGGATGGAAGTAGTCCATACTTGCCCTGATGTTAGATACTGGTCTGCAGTTCTATGCCGTATCATCCCGATCCACATGAGTGACTTTGAGGTCATTACAAATACAGCGAGCCATGCTGTTCTGCAACAGCTCTTATTTTAGTTTATTAAGAGTTTTATGGCCCAGTCAACACATTTAAGGTAATATCAGGCCAGTCAGCATTAGGGGTGTAATGAAACATCGATATATCAATGCATCATGACAGTGACTCCAATGATAGTGCTATAGTGCGTAGCTACAGATAAGAGGGGGTATCCACATAATATTTTTCTTATTTCTCGATAAATACATATGTTGTGGGTACTCATTAGAAGTGCCTCGCCGAGGCGCTTCTAATGAGTACCCACAACATACATTTTTATTGAGAAATAAGAAAGATATCAGCATTTTTCGGATGAAAAAAAGTGCCTTATCTGTTGCTATGATAGTGCTAGTTTTTCAACTATCATTAACTATTGACAATAATCTCTTCAACTATCGACAGTTTCGATAGTTTTTGTCCCTGTAGATACCATTCTGAAGCTTTTTTAAACTAAATTAACAAACTATGAGAACAAAAAGGATTTCTGTTTTGCAAAAATGTTTGTTAAAATGGTAACAAAGATGATATTTGAGAGGGCAGTAATTTTAGGCAGCTTTACAGGTAGTTCTGTTTTATAAAATCAACAAAATTCATTAAAATACTGTGTGATTTGAAGATGGTGATAGTAACTTGATGCATTGTGATATTAGACCCCTGATAGTGATAGTATTGTGATAGGACTATCTCTGATAGTGATAGTATGGTGATAAGTCATAATTTGGCATAATAGTCAGCCCTAGTCAGCATACTTTTGCTACTAATTGACAACATCCCTTCTTGAATAAGCGGAAGGGGAGAATGACTGTAAAAATGATTTCACAATCTATCTCATTTCACAGACTGTCTTCAATAAAAATGTATGGCCAAGCTGGGATTTGAATTTGCTACCCCTACAGTCAGACACACAACCATCTGTGTTAAGTTTTAACAAGTCCTGTGTTGTGGTGTTATTCTTAACCAGTTGTAGACTAAATGAACTCCCCCACACTATATATTGGAAGATTCTAATTTCAATTTTAGGTTTTGTTTGTTTGTGTTGAGGTTTTACGGCCCAGTCAACCCAATGGGGTCATGTCGAGCGCGGTCAGTTTACCTAACCACACGTTTACTGGGCAGGCTTAGCCCTCTAAGCGGTTAACCAGTATTGTGCACATTCTTTCGCCAGAAACTGACAACTGCCCTTCTTGAATCAGCGGAAGGGAGAGAATGACCGTAGAAAATATTTCATGATCAATCTCCACGAAAGAATGTTGCTGACCTCGGCGGGGTTGAACCCGCGACCTCCTGGTCTCCAGTCGGACGGCGCATCCAACTGAGCCACCGAGGCCGGCTCAATTTTAGGTATGTTAGGCTATGTGATTTAGATATTCCTAGGGGAAAATGGTTGATCTATTTACCAACGTGGAGACCCTGATTAGATGCCACATTCAGCGGCATCTGGTCTGGGTCTGCACAGTTTGCCAATTACCCTTTTAGGGTATCCAGACTACAATGGGTTTAAAGCAACAATCACAAGTGCAGCAGATGGTATTTTGAGATATTTTTACTGTTTTTCTGAGAAAATAAGGCTCAACATTTAATGCAAATCCACTGCATACCAGATGACTCATACGAAATGTAAAGCCTTATATCTCTGAAAAAAAAAAAAAAAAAAAAAAATTTAAACTGTCGTCTACTACAATTTATCATGGCACTTAACTTACCCTGATCTGGGTATTGGTTTCTCTCCTTTCACTATTGGTGAATACCAGCTTTCCATGACAGGACTAAAGATGTGTATGTCATTGCTACAACCATCTGGCTGTGGGTCAGGGCGAGGATACACCCCACCAAAGATCCAGAGCTCATGTCGGTAGAGAGTCGCACTATGATAGGCTCTCGTAGGAGCTTTTCCACTCACCTGTAATGTACAGGGCAGAATTGCAAAATATACTCTGCATGGCTCCAGATAAAAGGAGGTATCTGCATATTACGTTTCTTATTTCTCAATGAAAACCTATGTTGTGGGTACTCATTAGAAGCACCTCATTGAGGTGCTTCTAATGAGTACCCACAAAATATGTTTTCATGGAGAAATAAGAAAAATATCAATACTTTTGGGTTGGAAAAAGTGTCTTATCTGGAGCTATGTAGTCTGACAATAACCTTTAACTTGAATTTAGATACGAGCAGATGACACAAGAATAATTATCTTCTTTTTTCTTGAAAACAGACATGTCAGTCGAAGAAAAGTTGAACACTGTTTTCAAACAACAAAGGGCAAGGCCACATAAAGCATATTCATTTTAGCAGCCTGTCAGATACCTCTACATGTACCATGTAACCAGTTTCTTCTACTGCTATGCTTGGTATAGCAAAAAAAAAAAAAAAAGATAAATCTCACCCCCCCACCCCGCACACACAAAACACACACACAAACAACACAAATATATGTATGATAAAGGACCACCAAATGAATATTATGATCAAGTTTGGTTCAACTGCTTTCATTTTTTACCAAAGAGCTGTTGTAAAACTATTTTCCTATTACAATTCTATGGGAAACAACTTGTTGCAATGGCAGCCAAACTGCTGGAACCATATGACCAAACAATAAAATCTTGGTAGAAGGTGACCCAAAGGAATCATGCCTGTGTTATTTAAATTAAATCTATTCAATCTTTTGGGAGAAGATAATTTTCTGAAGACTATTTTAATACTAAGAGGGGACCTAGAAACCAATCAAACGTGAGCCTAAAAAACATAAACATGGTAATGGATCAACAAGGAATAACTGTGTCAAGTTTAGTTCAAATTAGTTCATTGGTTATTTGGAGACGTTGCCATATGAATGTATTTTCAGGACTAATAAAAATTCTCATATTTAAAACTGTCATTGTAACCATATTGTTGTCAACATTCAAGCTGTAATAGACTTGGGGCAAGGAACCTGATTCTAAGGCCAGTCTGAACCCTATCTGCTGCCAATAAGACAATTTACTGACAGTTCCTTATTTTCTCTGACAGACAAGCCTGAGCAAACAGTGTAGACCTTGATCAGATGCCGCAGCATGCGGCATCTGATCTGGGTCAACACTGTTTGCCACTCATCCAGCAGTTTTAGAGACATCAACTGGTTGGAAAATGGACGTCAGAATTTTGGACCAGTAATGAAATTTACGTGTCCAAATATTTTGGGTAAATATAGCATACTAACTTTGACCAGCTGCCATTTCCACTCATCAACATCAAGGATGTGTACATCATGAAACCAGCGAGTATTCTTAGAGCCACCGAACACGTAGATACATCTCACCATTGGATCATAGGTTGCTGTGTGGCCCATACGATACTCTGGCTTCTGTCCCTCTGCGGATGTAGATGGACATCTCCACTTGCGAGTCTCTAAAATTTACATTTTAGACATGTCACTGTTACACACAACAACAGAAGAAATATTTTCTTGTTGTTGTTGATTTTTCAGCCAAAAAGTATTGGTATTCAGGGTTCAAATTTAACTTTCTTGACAGCTTGCTAAAATTTGCAAGTAGCATTATTTTTTACTTGCTAAACCTATCAGCCACTTGCTTTTTCATACTTATAAACACTGTTAAATGTGGCTTTAAACCTTTGCTCTCTGGGTAAAAATTTCAGCAGACATTTTAAAATATTCTTCTTATTTTTCCCAGAAAACAGGTTTTGACATTACATGCAAATTGTCTCCTATGGAGACAATTTGCATGTAATGTCAGAACCTGTTTTCTGGGGGAAAAAAAAGAAAAAAGTATAGTCATTGCTTTTTGAAAAGAAATTGCAAAACTTTAGCAACAGTGCCTCAGGTTCCACAATTAAAGAGAATCTTTCCAACTTGCTAGAATTAGCAAGTGATGGAAATTGGAACTTGCTTTTTGAGGAAATTAACTAGCATTTAGCAAGTTAGCAAGTGCTAAAATTGATCCCTGGTATTGATGGTGAAGCACATCTAATTAGTAATCAATGTTTTTGTTGGGATTACAGTCAACATTCGACATCTCAAACAGTGCTAACTCAAACAGTTTAACTACTGCTAAATTCAAACTTAATAAAACACCCCTACCAAATGAACGAATGCTTAACTATCAGTTAACAACGTGAAACAATTAGAGCGACATGGGTTAGGCAGTCAATGACTCAAAAAAAGGTAAACAAACTTTGCATTTTCTGTGTTTCATGAGCAATATAAATGTTTTGAGGAAATTATTTGAAAAACGGGGAATTACATTCAACAGTCCATTGATATCGGCATCTGTGGACTAAATCTCAGACCACCTACACGCATATTGGCTGAATTATTTTTCACATGCCGAAGGTGTACCGAAAGCCATAGAAAACATGTGGAAATTCGTGGTGTTTATTGTCCTTTATTTAATTTTGCGCTTTGCTAGAAGTTCAGCATATCATCATGCACACATGATACACACGTATAATTATTTTTGTTTATGGATATTTTGGTTGTCAATGCAGCATTGTTGAGAAATCGCCACGGTAAGGGTCATAAATGAGTGGTTACTCATTAGAGCTGCAAGTTTTGTTTTTATTTATTTAGATCTAATGCGTAACCACCCACTTTCGACCCTTCCCATGGAGATTTCTCAACAATGCTGCACTGACATCCAAAATATCCATTACACAAATAACCATATGTATCTTATCGTGTGTACGTGATGATATGCTGAACTTCTAGCAAAGTGCAAAATTAAAGGACAATAAACACCACAAATTTCCACGTGTTTTCTATGGCTTTCTGTACACCTTCAGCACGCGAAAAATAATTCAGCCAATATGCGTGAAGTAGGTAGTCTGAGATTTACTCCACAGACGGTGATATCAATGGGCTGTTGAATGTAATTCCCCGTTATTCAAATAATTTCCTCAAAACATTTATATCGCTCATGAAACACAGAAAATGCAAAGTCTGTTTATCTTTTTTGAGTCATTGAATATCTAACCCATGTCGCTCTAATTGTTTCACGTTCTTATCCAATGGCTACGCATTCGTTCATTTGGTAGGCGTGTAAAAGGCAATACTTGTTCAGGGCCCAGTTGTTCAAAGCTAACGACATCGTTAGTTAACGATTCGTTAAAATTTGTAATCGAGTGATACACAAATATGCTGAAATTTTTTGCTGAAAAAATGTGAGTAGCTTTTGCAGTGCAAAAGAGCTTTTGCACTGCAAAAGCTACTCACATTTTTTCAGCAAAAAATTTCAGAAAATTGTACATTGAATCTGCTAAAACAGTTAACGAAATGACCCTTAACGAGCTCATTAAGCTAACGACGCTTTGAACAACTGGGCCCTGATTACTTAATGTTCTATAAGTTTCAACTCCTTTTATCTTAAACTAATTTTATCTCAACCCCAAATATTTTCTTTTGAGTTGAGGTTTTACCACCCACTCATCCCATTAAGGTCACATCCACAGCTAAAGATAAGAGGGGGTATCCACATAATATTTTTCTTATTTCTCGATGAATACATGTTGTGGGTACTCATTAGAAGCGCCTCGCCGAGGCGCTTCTAATGAGTACCCACAACATATGTTTTTATTGAGAAATAAGAAAGATATCAGCATTTTTTGGATGAAAAAAAGCGCCTTATCTGTTGCTATGCACATCGATCCTAACCACAACTTTTCCTGGGCAGGCTTTATCTTCTAAGCGGTTAACCAGTACATAACTGCCCTTCTTGAATCAGTGGAAGGGAGAGAATGACTGTAGAAAAATATTTCATGATCAATCTCTATGAAAGTATGTTGCAGGACCCGGCGGAGATTGAACCTGTAACCTCCTGATCACCAATCGGGGATGAATCTGACTGAGCCACCGAGGCCGGACTCACAATTCAAAAAGTGTGGTTCCTTGGAGTTCGAGATAATGCAAGTTGACCATACCTGGTTCCGGTTTCCCCACAGCTCCTGATACCCACTCTCTCGTCTTCTTCACTGGTTTGTATACATACATGTACGAAACTTAAATGGGCTGAAACTGACAATAAATGCCAAATTTCATCCTGCTACATAAATATCCGTCTGTGACTTGTTACTCATCAACAATTATAGCTCCAGATCAGTGGGGTATCCACATAAATATTTATTTTCTTGTAATTTTCCACAAAGATTATGTAGTGGGGTCTCAAATCACCTCATTTCATGCAATTCTAATGAAAAGCCATGACATATTATATATTTTGTGCAGGAGTAAGAAAAATGTTAATGATGGCAACTTCAGGTTTAACATGTCAACCCATGAGGGACACTTATATCGAAAAAAAAAAACCATTAAGTACTGTTTGGTTAATTATTTGTTTGTTTGTTTTATTCGGGCTTTATGTCGCTTTCAACAATCTTTTAGTCATATCGCGACAGTATCTGAATGTGGCAGGGAGCTTAATGCTCGGTTTTAGAGTGCTGCCTCACTGAAATACATGTATCATGCCCCAGACACTTGACATGATATTCTCCCCAGTCACATTATACTGACACTGAGCTAACCAGTTCTGATTCCTAGTTGTACTTTCTTAATACTGAGTGCCAAGCGAAAGAGCAGCTAGTATGATTTTATAAGTCTTTGGTATGTCTCGGCCAGGGATCGAACCTGCAACCTTCCGGTCCCAAAGCGTACGCTCTACCAAATGCGCCATTGTGCTGGTATTTGGTTTTTGTTTGTTTGTGTTGAGGTTTTATGGCCCAGTCAACCCAATGCAGTCATGTCGAGCGCGGTCAGTTTACCTAACCACACGTTCACTAGGCAGGCTTAGTCCTCTAAGCGGTTAACCAGTACTGTGCACATTCTTTCGCCAGAAACTGACAACTGCCCTTCTTGAATCAGCGGAAGGGAGAGAATGACCGTAACTGGTATTTGGTTAATTAAGGTTCTGATCTAGAGTTATGAACTGATTCCTATATTTACCTGTGTCGAGAGTCCAGACAGAATCTTTGTTCAGTTGCTGCTTATCTCCTTGCCCACCTATCAGCACAGATAGGTTTTTGTTGACAAAGCACAAACTATGACCCCATCGACTACTCGGTCTGGTTGCTGAAATAGAAAAGATGAATCTTTGAACAAGACAACACGCTCATTTAGACATTTATGCTCTCTCTCCTTTGACAGGTGGTAGCCTAATACTAACACTTAGCAAATTTTTATGCCAAGGCAAGGGCACACTAGATTTATAAGAAACAAAATGTGTGTTTAGCTGGGCTTTTCATGCTTCATGACTTGCAGTAAGACTAGCACAATTAATCGGATAATCGATTAATTGATCGATAAATACCACAAAAATGATTATCATTACAGCTTTGTTAATAATCGATCATTTGATTTCTGTGCCTGTTACTTTACGGTATTTACCCTAAGTATTCAGACACCTCAACTCCTAACCATACTTTATCCAAAATTTGAACAAGTACAATTTACTACCCACTTTAGTGTCTTAAATAGCTGGATGAGTGGCAAACAGTGTAGACTCTGATGAGACGCCAAGTTTGTGGCGTCTCAGCTGGGTCTACACTGTTTGCTCACGCCAAATGCATACAGTAAAGTATAACATATGGTAAGAGTCATGCTCAATCAGATAGGTAAAATTATTACCAAATCTTCACTGATTACTAATCAATATCAATCACAATGGCAGCACTGATAATCAATTATTTTTTCAGCTCCAATTAGCCAGCCTTAACTTGCAGTATAAGCACTTTTTCTGTTTGAATGGGAAAATCATACATATGCAACACAGAGATCATATTTTGAGAGCTGGAAATTTGTCACTTGAAGAAATCCATATGGGGGTTAGTAACATTCAGGACTGTGGAAATACCATGCCCAACTTTTCAAATTTGTCCCATTTCCTTTAGGGCAATTAAGAAATTTCAATGTACTTATCCTGGGACAAGGACGGCAGAGCTCTAGTTAAGAAGAGTATCCAGATTATGAGATATATATATTTCTTAATTCCCAAAGGAAACATATGTTGTGGGCACTCATTAGAAGAGCCTCACCAAGGCACTTCTAATAAGTACACGTAACATATGCTTTATTCCAGAAATTAGAAAAATGTTAATTTTTGGGCAGGTATATCTTTTTTGGACAAGTGAATTTGACTATTTACTTGTCCATGGACAAGTAACAAACTCTGATAATTCCATAATCCTGCCATAATCCTGCAACATGGAAGAAAAACTTAATCAGGGCCTGACAAATCCATTGCCCAGCTGCCCGGGACAAGTCCAAATTTTGGCTGGGCAAGGGATTTTTTATTTCACTTGCCCAGAAAAATGTATAGAATATATAGGGAATATTTTAATTCTGAGCCATTTTCAAGATGCTGTGGAATGCCAGGCAAGTGGCTGAAACTTGGATTTGTCATAGTAGTAATGTTTGGTGGTTACTATAAATATGTTTCATTTATGGTGATCAACAAAACTCACACATTCATTACGAAAACAGGCCTATTCAAATAAAATATACTGAAAATTTCACCACCAAAAACTTACAGTTTTCAAATGAAAATTCTGATATTTTTCATATTTCTGCTCAAAACATAGATTGTAGGTACTCATTAGAACCACCTTGCTGAGGCAGTTCTAATGAGTACCTACAATCTATGTTTTTGAGCAGAAAAAAGAAAAATAATGTATACCCCTGTAAACCCCAGGTTTACTATATAAAAGTGAGGTTTAAGGGGGTCAAAATTATAAAGGCATGTTTTCGTGATGTTGAAATTGGAGATCCGGTATGTGTTTTTTTGAGAGAACCAAAACGACAATCATTTCATCTTGCATGGGACTGTCATCTAGGTTCAAAACTTATCAGAGGTTAACTCCCCTCCCTCTAACAGCCAACTTTCTAATTCTACAAAGTGCAATTTTACTATATATATTTTTCCCAAACAGGAAAACATGGGTACTCATTAGAAGTGCCTCACAGAGGCACTTCTAATCAGTACCCATAACATATATATTACCAGTACTACTAGTTACATAGTCTGCTGCTACATGTCTGTATCACAGCTTATGGACATTCAATCTTTGGAACACGCTGGATTCAAGCCTTGATCCCGTAACATCCACTTGACGTGATACTGTGCATTAGATCACATTACTGTACATAGTAAGGGAGATTTTGTTCCCACCTGAATATGTTGACTTTTTAACATAACCACTTTCTGGGCAGATTCAGCAGATGACAAACTGATGAGATTTTTCCTTTTTTTTTTTTTTTCCAGAAAAAAAGGCTCTGACAGATCATCTCCTATGGAGACAATTTGCATGAAATAGCAACGTCTCTTTTTGTTTGTTTGTGTTGAAGTTTTACGGCCCAGTCAACCCAATGGGGTCATGTCCAGTGCGGTCAGTTTACCTAACCACACATTTGCTTGGCAGGCTTAGTCCTCTAAGCGGTTAACCAGTATCGTGCACATTCTTTCGCCAGAAACAACTGCCCTTCTTGAATCAGCGGAAGGGAGAGAATGACCGTAGAAAATATTTCATGATCAATCTCCAAGCAACATCTCTATTTCCTAAAATCACAAAAATATTTCAAAATGTTGTCTGCTGAATTTTTTACCCAGCATGCTAAGCGTTAATTACCTCTTGTTGTGAGATCTTTACATGTGACAGCTTTTGTCACACCATCTGAGATCACTGGAATAGTTTCTTTCTCTACAGTAGGTTTAATAATGTCAATTTTCTTCTCTGTTTCAACAACTTTATTATTGATATTATTAGAAATGTTCAAGTCACAATTTTCTTTATTTGTATTTTCTTCTGCCATTTTGTTTTCTGTTGGATTTGATTCAGAATCGGAGTCTTTCTTGGCTGATCTTAACCGCGTCACTGACTTCTGAGTTCTCTGTTTCTTGGCTGATGGCTCATTCGGTGTTTTCTCCTGTTTACTTCGTCTTTTTGATTTTCCTGATCCTTCTGGGGTAATGGCAGAAGACTTCTCTGAAAGCTGGAATAAAATTATAATGTTTAAAATGCTTAGTGCTCTGGGTAAAAAATTCAGTAGATGAAGTATTGAAATATTTTTCCCAGAAAACAGGTTTAATTGTCTCCACTCATGTGGAGACAATTTGCATGAAATGTCTCAACCTGTTTTCTGGGAAGAATATGAAAAATGAGCATGACAAAACCTGCAAAATAGCATGTGTGCCCAGCAAAGACTCAGATCTGCCTGGGCATCCTCCCAGTCTGATTGCTGGCCAGCAGGAGTCTTCGCTGGGCCCACATTCCATTTTGTAGGTTTTGTCATGCCCTGGCTCAAATATCATCAATTTATTATCTGCTGAATTATCCCAGAGAGTGGTAAAGGTTAACCCATTTATGCCTAGGGTCCCATAAATGGGACATTTGCAAACAATGTATGTTTGTTTGATTCGGGCTTAACGTCGCTTTCAACAATCTTTCAGTCATATCACGACGGTGTCTGGATGTGGCAGGGAGCTCAATGCTCACTTTTAGAGTGCTGCCTCACTGAAGTATCACGCCCCAGACACTATGACATGATATTCCGCCCAGTCACATTATACTGACACTGAGCTGACCAGTTCTAGCTCTATTTTCTTAATGCTGAGCACCAACAAAAAAGAGCAGCTAGTACCATTTTTAAAGTCTTTGGTATGACCCGATGCAGGGACCGAACTCACAACCTCCTGGTCACAAAGCGGACGCTCTACCGCTCTAATCTACCAACATGATTGGTATTATTAACCCTTGTCCTGCTGAATTAATTAGGATGTCACACCCACTTCTAATTTTCAGCCAATCTGATTGCTTAATACAGATTGTTGATCTAAATTCACATACTTAATGGCAAACAGTGCAGATCCAGATCAGTTGGCTTCTTCAGAAGCCAACTGATCTGGATCTACACTGTTTGCAAAGGCAGGACATATCCCGGTTCAGCAGGACTAGGGTTAATAGAATGGTATTTGTTTGAGTTGAGGTTTTATAGCCTAGTCAACTTATTAGGGTCATGTCCAGCACAGTCAGTTAACCTACTTACACTCTTCCTGATCAGACATAGTCCTCTAAGAGATTAACCAGTACCTGTTCACATACTACTGTCAGTAACTAAGTCAGTGAAAAGGGATAACGGATGTGGAAATTATTTCACGATCAATCTCCATGAAACTTAATTGGCTGAGCTGAGGTTCGAACTCACGACCCCTGGATCTGCAATCAGAAACACTACTGCCTGCACTATGGAGCCGAGCTAATAGGATTGTTATATCTTTCTCCAACAAACCTGTATATTTTCCTGCATAGTGCTTATATTATTGTTTTGTTCCCGGCCGGCTGTAGACTGGTCTTCAGAATCGGCTTTCTCTAGTACTAGTTTTGCTACACCCTTCTCACTGTCCGACATCATCACTGCTGGAACTTCATTTCTACATCTTTCCCAGCAAAAACATCTGTAAGAAGCAGCAGAAATATATGTTTACGAAGTGTCTTAAACACTGCACAAAATCAAAACTAATGATATTTTTTTGATTTCTCTAAGAACACATTTTGTGGATACTTACTGGAATTACCCCACAAAGTATGCTTTCATGGGGAAATGATAAAACTACCGTATTCGACCTAATTACCGCACATACCCCTATAAGCTTACAGTCAAGCAATTTCGTAGTCTTCGAATTACAGCCAGTGTACTTTTTACCTACTTCTTTATAAAGGCATATGTTATGGGTACCCATTTGAATTGCATCGACTTGTACCCACAAATATGCCTTTATAAAGGAAATCAGAAAAAAAAATTGCATTAACATCATCAAATAAGTCCTTTGCTGATTTATTTAAAGCATACCCTTAGTAGGTAGATGCATATTTTACCACAAGTTTTCCCAGTTATTTTGAAAAACCTAAAATGCACAGTGCGGTCATTAAGTCAAATACAGTATTTGTCTAGTACCCATCTTATCTAAAATAAAACATTTTAACTAATCTTATTTACAATACCAGACCATAAGTAAAAATTAAGCACAAAACCTGGTTTTGTGCTTAATTTTTACTTATGGTCTAACCTGCCAAATTAAGTCAGACAAAACAAGTTTTAAAGAATATGTCACGAACATGTCATAACTATCCTAGAGATATTAGGACACACATGCCTTAGCAAACAGTGTTCAGCCTGATCAAACTGCACTTAAAATAGTACTTTTTGAAAAAGTATATCATACAGAAGCACAGACTGATCCTGATCTTTGATGGCCTCATGACATAAAGACCCTTCTCATACATTCTACAGTATCCATGATGAAGATTATACTGCACAGATGTATACTTGCATAGCTCCAGTTAAGTCTTTTATACCTGAAAGTATTGATATTTAATTTCACCAACAAAAAAAATCCTGTCTAACTAGCAACATTTCGACACAAAAATACAAAATCTTGTATCATGTTAATAGCGTTTTCCCATTCCATGTCATTCTTCTCCATGTTTTTCCCACTCAGTTAAAAGCCAGTACTGCTGCATGTACCAATTGCAAAAAAGAAACAGTACTATGATTTGACTGTTAAAAAGTATTCATTATTGTTATTGTTGTTGAAAATTGTTGAATTCATCATTAACTGAATTTGAACACTAGTTGTTGTTTATTTTTTATTTTTTTTTTCAGGTATATAATAAAAACATCATTACTTTAGTAACTTTATCTGATGTGCCAGATCACATCTTGTGGCTGTGCCAGAAATGACGGGATCACACTCCACTTCTTCTTGTGTGATCCAGTCATTCTTGGCATAGCCACTCGTTGTGATCCAATACATCAGATCAAGTTACTAAAGTAACAGTGAATTTATTTTATTGTTAGCAGTGAAATTCTCCAATTTTGCTAGACCTATTATATGCTTGCCAGGTACAAATGTACATGTTACTTTGTAGGTCTGCTAAGTACATGTAACTTTACAACTACAGACTGTAGACAATAAAATTTACATGTATT
Source organism: Anodontia alba (assembly GCA_964016985.1). NCBI lineage: Eukaryota > Metazoa > Mollusca > Bivalvia > Lucinida > Lucinidae > Anodontia > Anodontia alba. The sequence goes on along the minus strand of OZ024823.1, from coordinate 54,089,771 downwards.
CTAGAAAAGGATAACACCAGAGATCTCTCAATTTTTTTGTCACTAAAACAGGAACTTTACTAAAGGTCTTGGGTAACAGAATTAAGTTATTCCTGAGTAAGAGACAGGTTTCAATAACTTATTAACCTTTACCACTCTCTATGCAAATTCAACAGACAACAAATTGGTATTTTGTATTATTTTTCCTAAGGAGACCATTTGCATGAAATTTCAAAACCTATTTTCTGGAAAATTGAAAAAAGTATTTGAAAATGTCTATGGAAATTTTTACCCAGTATGCTCAAGCATTAAAAAAAAAGACAACTACAGCTGCTCTACCAAGGGAGATAATATTGCCAGTTTTTAGTTACAGTTAGAAAGTTACCATTTTTAGTCAGATCCTTGACTGTGACTTACAGAGTGTAATGACCTTGACCTACCGTGAAGTTGCTGTGACCTGTCCAAGAGACAGAGTTTCGTCTTTGTAGGAAAGCACTGCTTCCAGAGTCTCTGTATCAGCCCATTGTCCCAGACAGAATAAAACTATACTTTCTGGGACAGGAATAGGAATGTGCATGTAAAATGAACTGGTTTCCAGTCTCCTGAAAAGTAAATTGAGAAAAGACTTTTAAAGGACAGAGCTTGCTCAGCTTTGGGTCAAGTTCACTGAAGGTAAGTTCTGAAATCTGTTTGACAAATTAACATGCGGTCCAAATTTCTTTGCTGTAGTTGCAAGCTACTTCAGTGATCTTTATTTGACTGGGTGACCTAGGATTTTGTTGATCCTGTGACCCAATTTCAAATTTGATCTAGAAATCATCCTGACAAATATTCTGATCTTCATGAAGTCTAGGTAAATATAGAAAGAACTTCGGAGAAGTTGATGTCGCACCTGCACCCCCCCCCCCGCCAATCCCCATCAGGGCTCCAGAAAACCAGAAAATAGCTGGTCTGAACTGAAAATAAGAATTCTGGACCGGTTTCAAGCACCCCAAAACGCTAATAATTTGTACCAACAGGTTTGTGCCTTGAACCCCATCTTTTCCCCAACCAACCAATTTTCACGAATCAACGATGTCTAAAACATCACAAACGGTCAAGTCTTCCCAAACTGACAACGTCCGCGCACCTTTTAAATGCGATATTATGGTAGTTAAAAGGCTCTAAACGGTCATTTGACATGTATATTGGAGAGACAGATGAATAATGGCAACCTGCCGCAGCACAAATTAATTACGTCATTATCCAAACATTGTCAAAAAATCAACACTTCACTGTCCTTTGTGCGGTAAACATAAATGAGCGATAAACACGAATCATCAGTAACGGTAGTCTGATAATCCATTTGTGTGACACGTGTGAATACACTGAGACTGCAAAACACCAGGTGCAGTCGGCGTGTCCAAAAGATCAAAGTTTGCTTTAACTGAGAGTGATAAAAGAATTCTACACTTGAGCGCACCCGTTTTCTTCCTCTTCTTTTTTGTTTTGATCAACACGGTTTGTCGGTCCCAGATTTGATACATTAATCGCCAAACCGTGTACATCCTGACCAGACGTCGCAAACAACGGCGTCTGACCTGGGTCTTATTGTTTGCTTTTGTTTTTTTTGTTTACAGCTGTAACATGCGAGTATAATTCAAGGTAGATTTCACGGTAAAAATAAATAATGCACCACTTGCACTAGACAAGATTTAAGCAGTCTGGTCAGATCTTGAAACTTTGAAAACTGCAAAAACGCCTGTAGAGCAGGCCTTTTTTCATTTGACCTAATTAGGTGAAAGTCGCCTCGTTTCGCTTCTCCTGTTTCCCGCGGTCTTCGCGCTTTACTTACACAAGACGGGAATCAGTTGTTTATAAATAGTTATCTAGGAAAACCCTGCAGAGGTGTAAATAACAACAAAATCGTCCCCGTTTTTTCTTCTTTCTTTCTTTTTACATACCTGACTGTATTTATTGATGACACCAGCTTTGATCATGCTCGTTATACCCCGGCTTCCATCGTATAACGGAGTTGAGGTGTAAAGGAGTTATAGGACTGCCAATTCTCATTAGTTTTCGTGACTACTGCGATATCTTTGATCTGTTAAAGTTTTAACATTATTAATTTCAGGCTGCTATGAACACTCTGGCAGACCACTTTGGTACAAAGAAGGAAGACACTTTCAAGGCAGTAGAAATCACATAACCCTATCTATTCTTCCTTCCCATGAACCCATTTTGTATGTATTTCTGCTATATTTTTTGGTGTTTTCTAGCATTTTTTGTCATTTGGTGTTTTCTGGTCTTCAGACATGCCATAAGCTGTGGACTAAAATCTGTGAGATAAGGCAAAATTTTAAGGGAGATATATCTATCTATCTTTTCATACTGCAGCACCCTCTCACGAGTATTATGTGCAGTTTGCGCAGTCAGTGCAAATCTTTTCATACTGCAGCACCCTCTCACAAGTATTATGTGCAGTTTGCGCTGTCAGTGCAAGGGTAAAAGCCAGATTCTAGAAGGCTAAAAAGTGAGGCATGATAAGAAAAGATGATAGTATTAGTGAAGAGTGAGGTTTAAAAGCAGGTTAAAAACAGTGTTAACAACTTAAGGTGATTTGTGACTGGTCTTACAGACTCCTTCTTTGAAAGAGTCAAGATCAGTCCAGGACAATATCTGCTGGCAGAGCATTCCAAAGAATAGTTGTAGCTGTAGATCTGACAAAATTCTGTGAGATTTTCTTAAACATCACTTTGGAGCTTCCCCAATATAGTCTTAAGTCTTCTTTTTTCATGTAAGAAGCTTGTGAAGACCACAACAATGTATGATTTATGTTCATTTCTTCATAAATTCTGTTGTAAAATGGTCCGAACATTCTGTGAGATTTGAATTTTTTATGGGATTTGATCTGCCTTTCAGATGAGCCAAATTATGTGAGATAAAATCTCACAGTGTGAGATATGGCATGTATGGACCGTCTTTCTAGTTACTGGCAAAAAACGACTTTCTGAAAGATATCGAAATCACAGGAGGTAGTAATGACAGACAGTGTGGCCATATTCGCCATTCCTATCTGTCACCATGCAAACCATGCTTTGGTAAATGAAATATTATGATAAATGAACTTATCAAATCAATTTTTTTTATTATTATATTTTGAAAGATGGATTGTTCAAATTTTTATTGCAAGAAAAGAAATAATAGATTTGCAAAATGAGTATTTATCTGAGTGTTGAAAATTGCCTTTCCATCCGCGAGCATGCCACCATGTGCAAAATGGCCCCTGTAACCCTGTGATGGTAGCTGAATTTGAATATTAATTAAAAATTATCCGATCATGTTAAGCCTAATATTTTCAAATGAGGTTACTGTCGATGAATATAGAAATGACCCCATTATAAATATTCAGGTATATTCAGCTGTCAACAAGGTCAGAATCCCAGTTGAATATTGGTCAACTTTGAGGTCAAATATCTCCGTAATTTATGGAGAGGACCTCGAAGGACCTACAGTACAAGTTTCGCGAAGGTTATATCGTTCGCGCTCCACGATAAAAAATTTTGCTCGTTAGCGCGAAACAAGCGTGGGATGAGCGTGGGTTTAGCGGGGGTTTAGCGTGGGTTTTGCGCGAAGCGTGAAGAATGGAACGCGAGGTTACGTAATCGTAGCGCGAAACGTATTACTGGCACGAGCGTGACAAGCGTGGAAAGGATTAACGACAGTAGTAAAATATTTCTATCACAGGTGAGTCTGTGAATAAAGATTGATTCACGGTACTTTTGCAGTAGATTTTGATCCAGAAGTTCTTATTCTGTTGACAGAAAACCACAGCACAATAAATAAAATTGCACATTATCTACATGTATGTGTGGACGCGCAACCTGAGCCGAGTCTTCCTTGTTTTATATCATTTCGTTTATTTGTGATCTCAATGCCTACGCGACAAATACAAATTGTCCGTCGGGAAATTGAGATTCCCCTTCAACTTAATTAATGTCCAGTCGGGGAAGTATTTCACAATCTGGCAATAAAATGTTTCTTTTTTTTTTTTTTTGTTAGCGGTTTAGATGAGTTATTGCATATGCGACCAGCATGTACAGCCCGACGTTAACCGGAGTTCCTTGGTGTAATTTGACGAAATACCTGGCCGATTTTTATTTATTTGTTTTTCTATCATATAGTACAGTCAGCGAGGAGGTTATATCGTCCATTCTCATGCGGATGCATAAGTTGATCTGAGTATGCACAAGTCGCAAAAGTCTCATTGTACCAAATGAGTTTTCCCAATCGCCGCACTCCGTGTCCCCAAAAATTAGGTTCATTCCCTTGTTCTCTTAAAATATTTACCAAAGTTTCAATGATACGCCACCAGACGACGACACACAATTCTGGGACGTTCGCATTTCCAGTATAGATTACAAAAATACAAGTGGAGATACCCGGAAGATGCAACAGTCACATTCCCTTGCCCCGCATGAAGAAACCGCGTGCTCGTAACGGTAACGTCACGAGAAATCGAGGCGGATACCACTAAGAGAAAAACACACTTATGTGCGTTAAATTATAGAGAATTTTTTTCGTCAGAACTGCATATGAAACTGGCATGTATAAAAAGTAGAACCTAAGTATTGGGACAGAAAGGCCTATGCAAAGTGTAGACACAGATCAGACGCCGCAGAGAAAAGGGGAATGGAACTAGTAAGGGGGAACAGGGAACATGGAAATTTGGAAACACTTTTAGGACATAAGACGTGCGACCAGTGAAGACTCAGATCATCTTCCGGTGCAAGGGCGGTCAGATTTTGCCGGTTGTGGTGACAAACAGGCATGTACATGTAAACTTCAGTTCTTGAAGAGATTACAAATCTCTGGTTAAATACATCACCGTTTCAGTGAATGTTTAAATGCGTTCTGTGGCGTCTGATCTGGGTCTACACTGTTTGCTCAGGCATGTCTGTCCGAATACGTAGAGTAAATACGGAAATTAGATCAAATCGAACCCCTTTCAGAAATCGTCCTGGATCCGCCCCTGATTCATAAAAAAATGCTGTGTTCGACTCGTTAAGTTCATTATCAAGGCATATGCAATTAGCTCCCTTTAAACAGTAAAACCTAGAGTGAGGGCCTTACCCCGCATTTACCAGGGTATAAATAAATATTGGCACTGTTATTCTTTTACATCATCTATATATTGAGAACATTAGGATTATGAAAAATATCCAGAAAATGCAACAGTCACAAAGCAACATTCTTTCCCTTGCCCCGCATGAAGAAACCAAATGCTCGCAGCGGTAACGTCACGTGGAATCGTGGCGGGAAACTGCTTCGGGAGAAAAACACAACTTAATTAATAGAGCCTTTTCTCGTCAGAAATGTACACAAAACTGGCACGTATTAAAAATATAAAGAACCTAAGTATTGGAACAGATAGGCCTATGCAAACAGTGCAGACCCAGATTAGACGCCGCAGAGAACAAGGGAATGAAACTAATTTGGGGGAACAGGAATCATGACAATTTGGAAAACACTTTTAGAACGATGAGACCTGTGCGACCAGTGAATACTAAGATCAACCTGCGAATCAGTCTTCGCTGTTTGTATGAGCTTCTTTGGCCTCTGGGCTTTTCAAGATCATCCTCCGAGTGTATGCTTTTCTTAATTAAAGCCAATATTGGTGTCTTCAGAAGGTGTCTTTCACCTTCAAGCTTATGACAGTTCAGATGAGTGAGTGAGTGTTTTACGTCCAACAAACAGTTAGGTCATGGAGAGATGGGGGCTTTGGTTTAAAGTCTCATATGAAAGACTGAAGAAGCCTGGGATCGAACTCATGACCCCTGCATGGGTTACAAGGCAAGCAGCTTTACCACTACACCACCGACTCCGAGGCACCCTTTCCTAATATGTCATACGGTTAAATATTTTATAAATGGGTCGCAGATATTGCACCATGCCCCGCCATTATACTAACATCAAGCAAGTGCCATCACTCTGTTAATAAATTAATAAAGTTTCAAGAAAATATCTTGAATTGTTTTCAAGTTACAGAGAGAACACAAATATATTACAGAAATCACTATGATATTCTCGATGTTCAAAGGGCCATGACTCCAAAAGTAGGCTCACTCATCAACGTATATGAAAGAAAAGAAGGGCAGTTATCAGTTTCTGCTGAATGATTAACAGCTAATGTCTGCCTGCCCCGGAAATGTGTGCGGGCTCGACAAGACCGAAATAGTTTTGACTGGGCCGTCTACGTCGGTACAAGGTTATTATGCCTGAAGTATAATTTACGATGCACGTACATTGAATATGAGCCCGCGCCGGACAAAACCTACAATACTACAATGTATGTATGACCAGCAAAGACTCAGGTCAGTCTGTGCATCGACCCACTATATAAAGCAAGCTTCTTGGATAGCCCTGAGTCCACAGACGGTGCATACTGTATGATCATCGAAGGGCCTGATCCTCGGGGGCGGGGGTCCTATATATGGCATAGTACGGATGTGCGTGCTGAATAGCCCCCTTTTTCAGCACTGCCAGGTATATGATTGGCCCCCTTTTTTCAACAAAAAGTATATGAATGGCCCGATTTTTCTGGTTTCCTATGTGAAAGGGCCCATTTTTCTGACATCCTGGTATATAAACATGTTTTTCGCTCAGAGATTTTTCGAGGCTGCTTATCCTCTTGGTATTACATGAATTAACTGTGATATTTGTGTAACAACCAGCAAAAAAGTGGGTACTAAAAAATCAAAGAATAGGTCAACATTTTAGATGATCAAGTATATGAATGGGTCCGTTTTTTTCAAAGGCGGGTATATGAATAGGGTAGGTTTTGAAATACTGGCTCGCACACCCGTACCAAAATTACCCCAAAGTTACCGCCCCCTCCCCCACCCCAAGGTCTGATCAGAATGTGCTATTGCAGTCGCACTGTTGATCCCGCTTTGGACAGTCCGGCTATCGAAGGTTAATACGATCAGCGAATGCTCTGATCAGAATGTGCAGTTGCGCAGACTCACCCGAGTATTCGCTTGTCGCACAAGACGTTTTGTTACATCCAGAGATTACAGGAGGTACATCTGATTAGCGAAGGCTCTGATCAGACTACTGATGTGCAGGTTCAGAGTGTGCATGCTGACCTGACTCTTCGTACAAATTTTATTGTTGGTTTTGCCATACACACACTCGCGCGCATAGTGTTTGTGCAAACATTTACGCAGCACTCTGAGTAAAATTTTCAACAGGCATTTTGAAATATTTTTCTCATTCTTCAGTTTCACATTTCATGCAAATTGTCTCCATTGCATGAAATGTCAAATCCTGTTTTCTATTGCATGAAATGTCAAATCTGCTGTTTTCTGGGAAATAAAAAAATAACCGTTTATTTGTCGTCTATTGAATTAGCCCTGAGTGGTAATCCAGAAATTTCGTGTTCGATACCCGGGAGCACCAAGTGTTGTGTCCTTGAGCAAGACACCTTATCTTCATAACTTAGCATTGGTTTCTACCCAGGAAGACTCTGCCTAGAATGTCCGCAAGGGTATATAATATATATCATTTTGAAGACGCTTCCCCGCCGATGCTAGATTTATATGTGCGTCTGTTTTATTCGTTAAATAAATTGAGGTCTTGGTTTTGCATATCGGATGCTGAAGTCACAAAAACAGAACACTTTACATGAGAACGAAAATTATGAAGAATACTCTGTAAGCCTTGAAATATAATGTTTTAAATGTATATACTGGAAGCAAATAACATAACATAATATTTATTTGTACCGTGATAAATGCCGGGCAAAGTCCTCACACTGCAGGTTTTACTGTTTTAAGGGAGCTAACTGCAGTTGACTAAAGGGAGCAGGAGCTAACTGCAATTGCTTTACGAGTCGGGGCCCATCCGAAATGGGATGAAGAGGGTACAGGCTTATTACATTAGGGGTTAACCAGTTCACTGAACACCCTTCCGTCAGAAACTTGTAACTGCCAATCTTGATTGATTGATTGTGTTGGGGTTTAACGACACGTCAACCCTTGAGGGTCATTTTGTGTCGTCTCCCAGAGAAAGGGAGAAAAGAGATAGAAGAGAGAGTAGAGGAGATGAAAGAGAGGGACAGGGAAGAAAGAGGAACAGGAAAGAAAGTGAAGAAACGGAAGAAATAAAAACATTCCCCCTCTACCCTTACCCACTACAAGGATAGCAGGCCTTGCCCAACTGTAAGCCAATATCAGTTGGACGCCCCAGTGATGTAAGATACACAGCACCTTAGCACCACCCGACCACCCCCAGCTGCCAATCTTGAAGCAGCAGAAGGAGCGAATGACCATAGCAAATACATGTGTGTTTACTAATAAACCGCACAATCTGTAGGGATCAAGAATCAAATCCGCGATCAGGTCTCGCGTTCCATTCCCGCCGGTGCGATAACATTCTTTCCAATAAAGTCAGTGCTAACAACTTATAGTTCGAAAGGAGGCATATCATATTTGCGAGAGAGAGAGAGAGAGATAGAGTCCACCCATTTTAGGTGCATCCGGCTATTAGATTTTTTTTTTTTTTTTTGCAAATAGTGAAGACCCTGATCAGACGCCGCGTTCTATAATCTCGGTATGACTTAAATAATTTATGTTGAAAGAGACATAAGACATCAAATCACCAGCATCATTAAGTGGTGATTTAAATGGGCAGCCCTAACCCTGGTCCAGTCATCATGAGAAACCGCCGAGGCCTCGATCCGAGAAGTGTAGATACCTTTCAGCCTGTCCGTTTCTGCCTCCCATGACAAATGAAATGTATCCATACTCCTTAAGGCCCCCCTTAATACTTGAAGCGCTCAGCACATTCAGCAGACGGCATTTTCATATTTTTTTTCTTTATTTTCCAGTGCAAATAACGGGGCAAATAAGGCGTGACATTACATATGGACCGTTTGCTGGGCAGACGATTCACATGAAAAGTTCAGCCTTCTTGCTGTAAAATACTGAAAACAGATCGGCATCTGCTCTAAACTTTTCAGCAGCGCTCCAGAGGTTCAAGCAGTTTTCTTGGCAGCAGCAGCACGTGCTAACCTTGAAAATAATGGGTGAAAGGCGGGAATTTCCGACTTAGGAAGAGAAACATGATAAATTGGTAAACAAACAATAAGATGGTTTAAAAAAGGGACATTTCCGCTGCTAAAGTGACACGAGAAAAATGAGCCAGCCTGAATATAGAATTTGTCAGGTTTAGGGGAAAACATGATTGTCGGCATCTGTACATTCTTCTAATATTCTTCTAGGTACCGTGTAGAATACGTAAGGCAAACAACGAAGACCCTGACCAGATTGTGTAGATTGTTTTGGGGCTTCGCTGTTGGGAAGAATAAAATTACAACTAAAACACTACCAAATCACACATTACTTTGTAGTTTATTTGTGTTCTGACTAAACTTAATAAGTCAATTATAAATCAATATTCTATTTTGTTGTACATGTATGTTAGGAGAAATGTGCACATACTTTTTTTATATTCAAAATTTTACGTTCAGATAACTCGCGCATTTTTACCTGAGACTGCATAAGGTGAGCCTGGATAAGAGTGGAAGCTAGCGCGAGCATGATCGTTTTCATGCTGCATGATATCCCAGCGCGAGCTGAGCGCGGATTTAGCGTGGGGTTTAGCGTGGGATAAGCGCGGGAATAGCTCGGGATTTAATCTTTTCCGCGATCGCGCATTAGAGCGAACGATATAACCATCGTGAAAGCTGTACTGTATTTCTAGCTATTATCAAGGGCATTCCCAACAATATGTGTAAATTTAGCACAAAATATATGTACGCTTTTTTGCGCCCGCGCTATTTATAAGGCTATTGTTCCAAACAATATACATGGCGAGTAATGGGTATTGGGTCCAGATAGAACAGCTGCGGTTCATAGAAATACCGAACACACCGAAACACACTGGTAATTACCGGAACACACTCAAAAAAGTATTTTGTTTTTGCTATAAATAAGTAGTTTATTTGGGGGGAATATGTAGTCCGTTTATATATTCTATGTCTTATTTTGTTTATATATTCTATGTCTTATTTTGACCGTTTGTAACACGTGAACATACTTTATAAACCTTAGCTCAGTTAAGCATCAAATAATTAATATTATTGTATGGCAGTGTGATCCTGTGAATTTTTGTCATGATGAGTTTGGTATTAAAAAGTTATTAACCATGATAAATATTATGAGGGTGATTAATTTTATAATCTTCGGTGTTAGCTTGCATTAAACCTCATAAGGGAATATTAATGAGAGTGAACAATGTATTGACAGAAGACATTACAAATACATTTTACAAATACATTATCATAAAGGGACCAGAACACATTTTTATAAAACACTGGAATGAGGTTAATTTATTGTATGCTAAGATCAAATTTATTATTAACAACATCCGACACACAAACAGACAGCAATTAAGTTATAAAAACGATCTTTAATAATATAAAATGAAAAAATTAAAGTGTGTCCCAGTAATTACCAATGTGTTCTGGTGTGTTCCGGTATTTCTATGAACCCGAACAGCTGATCGATGTTTGATACACAAAATTTGTCAACCTCCTTTGTTCGAACAGGTGTAACTTTCTTATTCCTTGAAAGATTTTGATAATTTAAAAGTATTCTCTTTGTCTTGGATTTAATTTTAAGGCTGTATTGTCAGTTGTGAAATTCTAAAAAAAAAAAAAAAAAATTGTAATGGTCTGTCATTACTACAGGACAGTGTGCACTTCTGGCTGTGTACCACTGTTCATACACGTTGTTTTTTGAAGACAGCATCTCAAGATTTGTCACTTTGGCCAGGTCTTAAGATATCACTGCTACACACCCATGAAGAAGGAATATCGTTTGAGATGTCGAGTACAACTACAATGCAGATTCCGATATTTAGTGTCATCCGAATTCGTTTTACACCCTTTACTTCCCATTATGGTTTTTCGATTACAGAGCATTAATAAGCTTTGAAAGCCGCTTTATCGTAATTTTATTTGGCAGAGACAGCATTACCTAGAAAGTTCGACAGGAGGCACAGAAACATCCGTTACACAATATACGGTAACTTCTTTGTTGTCTTTACGCATTTTCGCTGTCGTCGAATTTTGCGCCAGTTTTGTAAATACGCGGTAAATACCGATACCCTACTTATTGCCGCATAACTCGGTCGTAATAAATACCAACAAGCACTGCACCGGTCATACAAAATACCGCAAGGTAGCACAAAGTACCGCAAGGTTCAAGGTTGTGTTGGGGTTTAACGACACGTCAACCATTGTGGGTTATTTTGTGTCGTCTCCCAGAGAAAGGGAGAAAAGAGATAGTAGAGATTATGAGAGAAGATGAAATGGAGTATTCCACTAGACCGGTTCACCACTCATCCGTCTAACAATCTAAAACATATAAACTAAAATAAGGCAAATTATCAAATTATGCCAATTAAAGATAGACCTGGACTATAAAAAGCAGATTAAGCACCTTGAGCTCAGTATCTTATATAATATTCATATGAACTCTGTCACTTTCAAAGCCAATTAAACTCAAGGTTTTTTTTTAAAAGAAAGCTAAGGATCGAATCCATTACAATCAAAGACAGAGCCTATAAGTGCCTTATTCGCCCTGAACGAATACATGTACTACACTACAGTACAGGATCCCATATGCACCAGCATTAGCAAGGAAGGTGATAAAATAGCACACAGGCTGGTTGATTAACTGGAAATGATCCAGAGAAGGGTTGCGAGGTGGGTGACAGGTCGCTACCCAGATAGCATGACGACGCTGGCCCAACGTTGGCACTGATTTGTATCATTGGCTGATGGTTATCCCTTCACTGTCCAATGCTGGCCCAACGCTTGGCCATGATATCAATTTAATGAATTATTTTAGTCAGTAAAATAATGTCATAGTTAGTACAATAGTGGGCCAACGTTATACAAAATACTAGAAATAAACAGTTTTATTTGATATGTGGTGTAAGATTGGGCCAACGTTGGCCCAACGTTATAAAAAATATGCAAATAATGCATTCCTTTGTATAATGTTGGGCCGACATACGTCAGTAATTTGTTTATTGCTAATTCTGCTAAAGTGACAAAAGTGTTGCCAAGATGTGATTTTCATACATCAGCCGGTATACATAAGTTTGATTTTTATGTTAGTAGTGTGGATCAATAACTAAGGTTGTAAATCCAAAGAGTTAAACGTTAGATCAACGTTGTGCCAACGCTGGGTCAACATACCCTGAATAAATGGAATATATACATAAAGGATTTTATATGAGTACTCATGTATCATTGAATTTATTAAATCATTTTTGGGAGAAGTATAAGATGTATTTATTTGTATATAATATATTTATCACATGACCGTCAAGTTATTCAGTGAAATAACCCATATCATAAAAATCATATAACCACACGTGTTATAACACCTGCAAGTCTTCCCATTGGTTAGCCTAATTATCCTCATTAATATTCGTATTACTCCGCTTATTGATAGCAACCAAGAACGTGTCCGCGTTCGCCGATTCAACTTTCACTTTTGCAACAGATCCTGCCTTCAATTTTGAGATGATTTTGAGATGAACGATAAATGTCAGACCGATGGAAGGGGAAAACACAACACAATCACAATGTGAATGCCACAGCTACCAGAAATATTCATGGTGGTTTAAATTTGATGTTTTCCGGACATCAACCGGTATACATAAGTTTGATTTTTATGTTAGTAGTGTGGATCAATAACTAAGGTTGTAAATCCAAAGAGTTAAACGTTGGATCAACGTTGTGCCAACGCTGGCTCAACATACCCTGAATAAACGGAATATATACATAAAGGATCTTATATGAGTACTCATGTATCATTGAATTTATTAAATCATTTTTGGGAGAAGTATAAGATATAAGTAATTTGTTTATTGCTAATTCTGCTAAAGTGACAAAAGTGTTGCCAAAATGTGATTTTCATACATCAACCGGTATACATAAGTTTGATTTTTATGTTAGTAGTGTGGATCAATAACTAAGGCTGTAAATCCAAAGAGTTAAACGTTGGATCAACATTGTGCCAACGCTGGCTCAACATACCCTGAATAAACGGAATATATACATAAAGGATCTTATATGAGTACTCATGTATCATTGAATTTATTAAATCATTTTTGGGAGAAGTATAAGATGTATTTATTTGTATATAATATATTTATCACATGACCGTCAAGTTATTCAGTGAAATAACCCATGTCATAAAAATCATATAACCACACGTGTTATAACACCCGCAAGTCTTCCCATTGGTTAGCCTAATTATCCTCATTAATATTCGTATTACTCCGCTTATTGATAGCAACCAAGATCGTGTCCGCGTTCGTCGATTCAACTTTCACTTTTGCAACAGATCCTGCCTTCAATTTTGAGATGATTTTGAGATGAACGATAAATGTCAGACCGATGGAAGGGGAAAACACAAAACAATCACAATGTGAATGCCACAGCTACCAGAAATATTCATGGTGGTTTAAATTCGATGTTTTCCGGCAACATATTCAGAAGCACTTTCAATATCGCTGTCGTCAAACAGTCAATGAAAAAAAATCACATCCTCCAAAAAAGAATTGGAGGATAACATGACTCCGACAGTCAATAAATGTGTCAAATTAAAATTCAAACTACAGTTAAAATGTTTTATGTTCTTGAAATCTGTCATTTATTTGGATGTATCAACCACCGTATAAATTGTATGGGTCAATGACCTTTAAATACAACAGCTGACTTCGGGAGATTTCCCTGCTGATTCTCAGTGACGTATTGACTCGCTGAATGACGTTGAAGAGAATATTTATTTTCAAATTCATTTATTCAAATGAAATATATATTTTCTCAAATAAAAATCATCATTAATTCCTACAGTTTAATGAAGTAATCTTGTTCCTAGTTATTTTCAGTACTTATCAAATAATATGCGAACTATTTGTGTTACGTAGTACTACTGAATACTTGGTAGTGAGTTGTTCCGCTTAGCTATGGAAAGCCGTTATCATAATATATTTTGTGCATTTTTTTTTGTCATCTGAAGGGCTATGTGAAAAACAGAATCTTACATTCGTGGTCATTTAATATGAAATTGATGAAACTCGTTGGGTAATTTCAGTATTTTTCTCGCCAAGACTCGCAAAATACCCCGAAATTACCCAAACTCGTTTCATAAATTTCATATTAAATGACCACTCTTGTAAGATCCTATATATATATATATATATATATCCTAAGGGTTAATTATAACGTCAGGTTAGGAGGAAAATGGGGATAATTTATAGATTTTTTTTTATCTTTATGATAATGGTATGTCGAGTTTACTCATTAGAATTGCATCGATGGGGCAATTCTAATGAGTACATACAACATGCATTTTCATGATAATAAAATTTCCCTAAAATGTCCCTTAATAATTGTTTCATTGAGCTATCGGAAGGATTTCCTAGAGACTCAAAAACGAGCTCGAATCAGCCACGATTAAGGGCCATCGGTTTCGATGAATTTTACTGTATTTTAAAATATTATAGATGTATGTCGTTCAAGAATTCTCTACTAATACATAATCCTATACAGGAGTTTGCAAACCAGAATGACGCGACATACATAGAAACAAGTGCTAAAACGTCCACAAATGTTGAAGAAGCTTTTATGACTATGACAGCTGAAGAATAAGTTTGATGTTGGTGTATACCAGAAACCCACTCCGTCACCAATCCTTACCGGTGGAAAGAAAGTTGATCAGACCGGCTCCTTTTGGGCTTGCAGTTGCTAGTTACAGCTTAAACACTTACCACGCTCTGGGCAAATTCGGCAGACGACAAACTCACTATATTTTTCTTATTTTTCCTGGAAAATAGGATTTCGCATTTCATGCAAATTGTCTCTTGAGACAATTCATATGAAATGCCAAAGCCTGTTTTCTGGGAAAAGAAAAAAAATATTTCAGAGTGTCGTCTGCTGATATTTTACCAACCCAGTATGCTAAGTGTTAAAGGATATTTACTGTTATGACAAATGCATCGTACTAGGAACCATGCACTCATATTGGACATGGAAGCAGAGAAAGATAAATATACTTTTAGAAAATACAGATATAGAATTAAACACCAGGAAAACAGCAGCCACCAACCGGACTGCCCACCTATTACAGGAATAAACTGTCGTGGATAATCATGCAACGGCGAAGTTCCGGACCAGCAATCTGCGCGGGTCTTGTTGGGGTCTGTTCTCTTCGCCGATATAGTCTACAACACTATTGATTCTGTGGCCGTGATCAGATTGTGTGAATGAATAGGCTGATCTGGACCTTTGCTGTTCGCCGTTCACATAAGGAGGACTGTATTCACACTTTGAGCATCATATGCGATTTATTTTCAACGCAAAGCATTAGTTTTCTACTCACATTCCAGGGGAACAATTTACTTTCATGGGAGACAACTCAGTTAAGTATCTTTCTATCTCCCTTCTGAAAAGGGGTGTAATCTAAAAGAAAAGAATTTGCTCCCCATGGGAGAAAATTTTTTGCTTTTAGAGTACGCCCTTTTCAGAAGACATTTTTGTGCAGGAAAGCAAACAGGAACTCACCAAAAGTTGTTTCCCTTGTGAAAATGGTGGAAAATTCACCAAGTGTATCCAGTCTCCTTACTTACTTATTGATGTACATGCATTTGTCTGTTGTTACAGACTGCTCGCGCTTCTTTTTCCTTGAAGCGTTCATGATGGTTTTGTACCTTATAACAAAACTTGATGCAGTACTGTTAATAAGTTATGTCAAGCTTAAATGTGTCTTCAGTCATATACGTGGCAAAAAAAGTTAGGGATATTTGTATGTATGGTGAAATAAAAGGAAACTGAGACATATCTGAAATCTGAAATTGATATATTTGATTACATCATTTCATTTACAGACAAAAATCCATCCGTTGGAGTCCGTAGCACTAGAAGTGAAGGAGAAAATTTGTATGGAAGATCACAAGGGTCACCAATAAAACCTCACAAATCTATCAATATCGTGTATGTCCACCTGTTGCATCTATGCAGGCCACACAACGATGACGCATACTCCTGATGAGTCTGGCAATCTGTAGCTGGGGTATCCTCCTCCACTCCTCCTGCAAGGCTGCGCCCAAAGCTTGAAGCATTCTTGGTCGTGGAACTCTCTGTCGTACACGCTGGCCGAGAATGTCCCAAACATGCTCGATTGGCGACAAGTCAGGGGATCGAGCAGGCCAATCGAGCTGATCCACATTATTCTGCTGCAGGAACTGCTGTACTATCCTCGCCCGATGAGATCTTGCGTTGTCATCCTGCAGCACTAAGTGGTACCATAAGACGTCCTCCTCCATACCGGTCATGTTCAACAATGGCGCAGTTCGCTGTGAAGTCGATTCCGCACGGTTTGAACAGACACTCTTATTCCAGTTCTTGAGAGACGTTCGCGCAGTTGTTCGGCGCTTACTGGAACAGGAGTGTCTATTCAAACCGTGCGGAATCGACTTCACAGCGCTGGACTTAGAGCTCGGCGACCTTACGTTGGAGTGTCACTTTCCCATAGACAAGCCAGGCTAGCATGGACAAGGCAGCATCGTCGATGGACTAACCAACAATGGGCGACTGTACTCTTTACCGACGAGTCACGGTTTCTGCTGGATATGCTTGACAGACGACGTCACGTTTGGCGTCGCAGAGGTGAGAGGTACGCGAACTGCGCCATTGTTGAACATGACCGGTATGGAGGAGCAAGTCTTATGGTATGGGGCGGCATATCTGTTCGTCCCCGTATAGAGCTGCTTGTGCTTAAAGGAACTCTGACAGGCCAACGCTACATCAATGAAGTGCTACAGCCGGTTGTTCTGCCTTTTGTTCAACAACAACACGTAGTGCTGCAGGATGACAACGCAAGACCTCATCGGGCGAGGATAGTACAGCAGTTCCTGCAGCAGAATAATGTGGATCAGCTCGATTGGCTGCTCGATCCCCTGACTTGTCGCCAATCGAGCATGTTTGGGACATTCTCGGCCAGCGTGTACGATAGAGAGTTCCACGACCAAGAACGCTTCAAGGTTTGGGCGCAGCCTTGCAGGAGGAGTGGAGGAGGATACCCCAGCTACAGATTGCCAAACTCAGCAGAAGTATGCGTCGTCGTTGTGTGGCCTGCATAGATGCAACAGGTGGACATACGCGATATTGGCAGATTTGTGAGGTTTTATTGGTGACCCTAGTGATCTTCCATACAAATTTTCTCCTTCACTTCTAATGCCACAGACTCCAACGGATGGATTTTTGTACGAGCGTTAAGTTAGCATCTGGTTCACGGTTCATTATTCACGGTTCAGGATTCAGCGTATGGTTCAGTATTCAGGATATTATTCAAAATACGAGCTGCAGCGTCTGGTTCATTATTCAGGGTATTATTCAAAACACGACCTGCAGCGTCTGGTTCAGGATTCAGCGTATTATTCAAAATACGAGCTGCAGCATCTGGTTCATTATTCAGGGTATTATTCAGAAATGGTCAGGATATTATTCAGCGTATGGTTCAGTATTCAGGGTATTATTGAAAATACGACCTGCAGCGTCTGGTTCAGGATTCAGCGTAATATTCAAAATACGAACAGCAGCGTCTGGTTCATCATTCAGGGTATTATTCAAAAGAGGCCAGGGTATTATTCAGCGTATGGTTCAGGATTCAGGGTATTATTCAAAACACGACCTGCAGCGTCTGGTTCAGGATTCAGCGTATTATTCAAAATACGAGCTGCAGCGTCTGGTTCAGGATTCAGCGTATTATTCAAAATAAGAGCTGCAGCGTCTGGTTCATTATTCAGGGTATTATTAAAAAATGGTCAGGATATTATTCAGCGTACGGTTCAGTATTCAGGGTATTATTGAAAATACGACCTGCAGCGTCTGGAACAGGACTCAGGATATTATTCAAAATACGAGCTGCAGCGTCTGGTTCATTATTCAGGGTATTATTCAAAACACGACCTGCAGCGTCTGGTTCAGGATTCAGCGTATTATTCAAAATACGAGCTGCAGCATCTGGTTCATTATTCAGGGTATTATTCAAAAATGGTCAGGATATTATTCAGCGTATGGTTCAGTATTCAGGGTGTTATTCAAAATACGACCTGCAGCGTCTGGTTCAGGATTCAGGATATTTTTCAAAATACGAACTGCAGCGTATGGTTCATTATTCAGGGTATTATTAAAAAATGGTCAGGATATTATTCAGCGTATGGTTCAGTATTCAGGGTATTATTGAAAATACGACCTGCAGCGTCTGGTTCAGGATTCAGCGTATTATTCAAAATACGAACTGCAGCGTCTGGTTCATCATTCAGGGTATTATTCAAAAGAGGCCATGGTATTATTCAGCGTATGGTTCAGGATTCAGGGTATTATTCAAAACACGACCTGCAGCGTCTAGTTCAGGATGCAGCGTATTATTCAAAATACGAGCTGCAGCATCTGGTTCAGGATTCAGCGTATTATTCAAAATACGAGCTGCATTGTCTGGTTCATTATTCAGGGTATTATTAAAAATGGTCAGGATATTATTCAGTGTATGGTTCAGTATTCAGGGTATTATTGAAAATACGACCTGCAGCGTCTGGTTCAGGATTCAGGATATTATTCAAAATACGACCTGCAGCATCTGGTTCATTATTCAGGGTATTATTCAAAACACGACCTGCAGCGTCTGGTTCAGGATTCAGCGTATTATTCAAAAAACGAGCTGCAGCGTCTGGTTCATTAGTCAGGGTATTATTCAAAAATAGTCAGGATATTATTCAGCGTAAGGTTCAGTATTTTGGGTATTATTGAAAATACGACCTACAGCGTCTGGTTCAGGATTCAGTGTATTATTCAAAATACGAACTGCAGCGTCTGGTTCATCATTCAGGGTATTATTCAAAAGAGGCCAGGGTATTATTCAGCGTATTGTTCAGGATTCATGGTATTCTTCAAAACACGACCTGCAGCGTCTGGTTCAGGATTCAGCGTATTATTCAAAATACGAGCTGCAGCGTCTGGTTCATTATTCAGGGTATTATTCAAAACACGACCTGCAGCGTCTGGTTCAGGATTCAGCGAATTATTCAAAATACGAGCTGCAGGGTCTGGTTCATCATTCAGGGTATTATTCAAAAGAGGCCAGGGAATTATTTAGCGTATGGTTCAGGATTCAGGGTATTATTCAAAACACGACCTGCAGCGTCTGGTTCTGGAGTCAGCGTATTATTCAAAATACGAGCTGCAGCGTCTGGTTCATTATTCAGGGAATTATTCAAAACACGACCTGCAGCATCTGGTTCAGGATTCAGCGTATTATTCCAAATACGAGCTGCAGCGTCTGGTTCAGGATTCAGCGTATTATTCAAAATACGAGCTGCAGCGTCTGGTTCATTATTCAGGGTATTATTTGAAAACACGACCTGCAGCGTCTGGTTTAGGATTCAGCGAAATATTCAAAATACGAGATGCAGGGTCTGGTTCATCATTCAGGGTATTATTCAAAAGAGGCCAGGGTATTATTCAACGTATTGTTCAGGATTCAGGGTATTATTCAAAACACGACCTGCAGCGTCTGGTTCTGGAGTCAGCGTATTATTCAAAATACGAGCTGCAGCGTCTAGTTCATTATTCAGGGTATAATTCAAAACACGACCTGCAGCGTTTGGTTCAGGATTCAGCGTATTATTGAAAATACCAGCTGCAGCGTCTGGTTCAGGATTCAGCTTATTATTCAAAATACGACCTGCAGCGTCTGGTTCATTATTCAGGGTATTATTCAAAACACGACCTGCAGCGTCTGGTTAAGGATTCAGCGTATTATTCAAACTTCGAGCTGCAGCGTCTGGTTCATCATTCAGGGTATTATTCAAAAGAGGCCAGGGTATTATTCAGCGTATGGTTCAGGATTCAGGGTATCATTCAAAACACGACTTGCAGCGTCTGGTTCTGGATTCAGCGTATTATTCAAAATACGAGCTGCAGCGTCTGGTTCGGGATTCAGCCTATTATTCCAAATTCGAGCTGCAGCGTCTGGTTCAGGATTCAGCATATTATTCAAAATCCGAGCTGCAGCGTCTGGTTCATTACTCAGGGTATTATT
This sequence comes from Anodontia alba, assembly GCA_964016985.1. Taxonomy (NCBI): domain Eukaryota; kingdom Metazoa; phylum Mollusca; class Bivalvia; order Lucinida; family Lucinidae; genus Anodontia; species Anodontia alba. Next base: position 54,069,627 of record OZ024823.1, on the reverse strand, counting down.
CAAAAATAGTCAGGATATTATTCAGCGTATGGTTCAGTATTCAGGGTATTATTGAAAATACGACCTGAAGCGTCTGATTCAGGATTCAGCGTATTATTCAAAATACGAGATCCAGCGTCTTGTTCATTATTCAGGGTATTATTCAAAACACGATCTGCAGCGTCTGGTTCAGGATTCAGGGTATTATTCAAAATACGAACTGCACCGTCTGGTTTATCATTCAGGGTATTATTCAAAAGAGGCCAGGGTATTATTCAGCGTATGGTTCAGGATTCAAGGTATTATTCAAAACACGACCTGCGGCGTCTGGTTCAGGATTCAGCGTATTATTCAAAATACGAGCTGCAGTGTCTGGTTCATTATTCAGGGTATTATTCAAAACACGACCTGCAGCGTCTGGTTCAGGATTCAGCGTATTATTCAAAATACGAGCTGCAGCGTCTGGTTCATTATTCTGGGTATTATTCAAAACACGACCTGCAGCGTCTGGTTCAGGATTCAGCATATTATTCAAAATACGAGCTACAGCGTCTGGTTCATCATTCAGGGTATTATTGAAAAGAGGCCATGGTATTATTCAGCGTATGGTTCAGTATTCAGGGTATTATTCAAAACACGACCTGCAGCGTCTGGTACTGGATTCAGCGTATTTTTCAAAATACGACTGCAGCATCTGGTTCATTATTCAGGGTATTATTAAAAAATGGTCAGGATATAATTCAGCGTATGGTTCAGTATTCAGGATATTATTGAAAATACGATGCAGCGTCTGGTTCAGGATTCAGCGTATTATTCAAAATACGACCTGCAGCGTCCGGTTCATTAATCAGGGTATTATTCAAAACACGACCTGCAGCGTCTGGTTGAGGATTCAGCGTATTATTCAAAATACGAGCTGCAGCATCTGGTTCATTATTCAGGGTATTATTCAAAAAATGGTCAGGATATTATTCAGCGTATGGTTCAGTATTTAGGGTATTATTGAAAATACGACCTGCAGCGACTGGTTCAGGATTCAGGATATTATTCAAAATACGACCTGCAGCGTCTGGTTCATTATTCAGGGTATTATTCAAAACACGACCTGCAGCGTCTGGTTCTGGAGTCAGCGTATTATTCAAAATACAAGCTGCAGCGTCTGGTTCATTATTCAGGGTATTATTCAAAACACGACCTGCAGCGTCTGGTTCAGGATTCAGCGTATTATTCAAAATACGAGATGCAGCGTCTGGTTCAGGATTCAGCGTATTATTCAAAATACGAGCTGCAGCATCTTGTTCATTATCCAGGGTATTATTCAAAAATGGTCAGGATATTATTCAGCGTATGCTTCAGTATTCAGGGTATTATTGAATATACGACATGCAGCGTTTGGTTCAGGATTCAGGGTATTATTCAAAATACAAACTGCAGCGTCTGGTTCATCATTCAGGGTATTATTAAAAAGAAGCCAGTGTATTATTCAGCGGATGGTTCAGGATTAATAATAATAATAATAATAATAATAATCGACTTTATTTATAGAGGGTAACACATTTAGTAATCTAGTACTAATCTTCCATGTGGCCCTCTTTTTCCTGGGTAGAAACCAGTACTAAGCAATGTGGATAAAGTCTCTTGCTCAAGGAAACAACACTTGCAGTTAGTGGGGATCGAACCCGGTACCTCTCGATCTCGAGTCCGACGCTTTACCACTGCACCACAGCGCTCCACATGATTCAGGGTATTATTCAAAATACGAGCTGCAGCGTCTGGTTCATTATTCAGGGTATTATTGAAAATACGACCTGAAGCGTCTGGTTCAGGATTCAGGGTATTATTCAAAATACGAACTTCAGCGTCTGGTTCATCATTCAGGGTATTATTGAAAAGAGGCCAGGGTACTTTTCAGCGTATGATTCAGGATTCAGGGTATTATTGAATATACGACCTGCAGCGTCTGGTTCAGGATTCAGCGTATTATTCAAAATACGAGCTGCAGCGTCTGGTTCATTATTCAGGGTATTATTAAAAAATGCTCAGGATATTATTCAGCGTATGGTTCAGTATTCAGGGTATAATTGAAAATACGACCTTCAACGTCTGGTTTAGGATTCAGGGTATTATTCAAAATACAAACTGCAGCGTCTGGTTCATCATTCAGTGTATTATTAAAAAGAGGCCAGGGTATTATTCAGCGGATGGTTCAGGATTCAGGGTATTATTCAAAACACGACCTGCAGCGTCTGGTTCAGGATTCAGCGTATTATTCAAAATACGAGCTGCAGAATCTGGTTCATTATTCAGGGTATTATTAAAAAATGGTCAGGATATTATTCAGCGTATTTTTCAGTATTCAGGGTATTATTGAAAATACGACTTGCAGCGTCTGGTTCAGGATTCAGTGTATTATTCATAATACGAACTGCAGCGTCTGGTTTATCATTCAGGGTATTATTGAAAAGAGGCCAGGGTATTATTCAGCGTATGGTTCGGGATTCAAGGTATTATTCAAAACACGACCTGCAGCGTCTGGTTCAGGATTCAGCGTATTATTGAAAATACGAGCTGCAGCGTCTGGTTCATTATTCAGGGTATTATTAAAAAATGGTCAGAATATTATTCAGCGTATGGTTCAGGGTATTATTCAAAATACGAACTGCAGCGTCTGGTTCATCATTCAGGGTATTATTGAAAAGAAGCCAGGGTACTATTCAGCGTATGGTTCATGATTTTTGGGTATTATTGAAAATTCGACCTGCAGCGTCTGGTTCAGGATTCAGGGTATTATTCAAAATACGAACTGTTGCGTCTGGTTCAGGATTCAGCGTATTATTCAAAATACGAGCTGCAGCGTCTGGTTCATTATTCAGGGTATTATTAAAAAATGGTCAGGATATTATTCAGCGTATGGTTCAGCATTCAGGGTATTATTGAAAATACGACCTGCAGCGTCTGGTTCAGGATTCAGGGTATTATTCAAAATACGAACTGCATCTTCTGGTTCATCATGCAGGGTATTATTCGAAAGAGGTCAGGGTATTATTCAGCGTATGGTTCAAGATTCATTGTATTATTCAAAACATGACCTGCAGCGTCTGGTTCAGGATTCAGCATATTATTCAAATTGCGAGCTGCAGCGTCTGTTTCATTATTCAGGGTATGATTCAAAACACGACCTGCAGCCTGTGGTTCAGGATTCAGCGTATTATTCAAAATACGAGTGCAGCGTCTGGTTCATTATTCAGGGTTTTATTAAAAAATGGTCAGGATATTATTCAGCGTATGGTTCAGTATTCAGGGGTATTATTCAAAATATGACCTGCAGCGTCTGGTTCATTATTCAAGACATTATTCAAAACACGACTTGCAGCGTCTGGTTCCGAAATCAGCGTATTATTCAAAATACGAGCTGCAGCGTCTAGTTTCTTGTTCAGGCTATTATTCAAAAATGGTCAGGATATTATTCAGCGTATGGTTCAGTATTCAGGGTATTTTTGAAAATACGACCTGCAGCGTCTGCTTCAGGATTCAGGGTATTATTCAAAATACAAACTGCAGCATCTGGTTCTTCATTCAGGGTACTATTGAAAAGAGGCCAGGGTATTATTCAGCGTATGGTTCAGGATTCAGGGAATTATTCAAAACACGGCCTGCAGCGTCTGGTTCAGGATTCAGCGTATTATTCAAAATATGAGCTGCATCGTCTGGTTCATTATTCTGTGTATTATTCTAAAATGGTCAGGATATTATTCAGCGTATGGTTCAGTATTCAGGGTATTATTGAAAATACGACCTGCAGCGTCTGGTTCAGGATTCAGGGTACTATTCAAAATACGAACTGCATCTTCTGGTTCATCATGCAGGGTATTATTCAAAAGAGGTCAGGGTATTATTCAGCGTATGGTTCAAGATTCATTGTATTATTCAAAACACGACGTGCAGCGTCTGGTTCAGGATTCAGCATATTATTCGAAATGCGAGCTGCAGCGTCTGGTTCATTATTCAGGGTATTATTCAAAACACGACCTGCAGCGTCTGGTTCAGGATTCAGGGTATTATTCAAAATACGAGTGCAGCGTCTGGTTCATTATTCAGGGTATTATTCAAAAATGGTCCGTATATTATTCAGCGTATGATTCAGTATCCAGGGGTATTATTCAGAATATGACCTGCAGCGTCTGGTTCATTATTCAAGACATTATTCAAAACACGACCTGCAGCGTATGGTTCAGGATTCAGGGTATTATTCAAAATACGAGCTGCAGCCTCTGGTTTGTTGTTCAAAATGGTTAGGATATTATTCAGCGTATGGTTCAGTATTCAGGGTATTATTGAAAATACGACCTGCAGCGTCTGGTTCAGGATTCAGGGCATTATTCAAAATATGAACTGCATCTTCTGGTTCATCATTCAGGGTATTATTGAAAAGAGGCCAGGGTATTATTCAGCGTATGGTTCAGGATTCAGCGTATTATTCAAAATACGAGCTGCTTCTTCTGGTTCATTATTCAGGGTATTATTCAAAAATGGTCAGGATATTATTCAGCGTATGGTTCAGTATTCAGGGTATTATTCAAAATACGACCTGCAGCGTCTGGTTCATTATTCAGGGTATTATTCGAAACACGACCTGCAGCGTCTAGTTCAAGATTCAGCGTATTATTCAAAATACGAGCTGCAGCGTCTGGTTCATTATTCAGGGTATTATTCAAAAGAGGCCAGGATATTATTCAGCTGATGGTTCAGGATTCAGGGTATTATTCAAAACACGACCTGCAGCGTCTGGTCTAGGATTCAGCGTATTTTTCAAAATACGACCTGCAGTGTCTGGTTCATTATTCAGGGTATTATTCAAAATACAACCTGCAGCGTCTGGTTCAGGATTCAGGGTATTATTCAAAAATGGCTAGGGTATTATTCAGCGGATGATTCAGTATTCAGGGTATTATTAAAAGTACGACCTGCAGCGTCTGGTTCAAGAGTCAGCGTATTATAAAAAAAAAAAATTGCGGGGTATTATTCAGCGTCTTGTTCACGATTCAGGGTATTATTCGAAATACGACCTGCAGCGTCTGGTGTAGGATTCAGCGTATTATTAAAAATATCCAGGGTATTATTCAGCATCTGCTTTATTATTCAGGGTATTATTCAAAATACGACCTTTAGCTTCTGGTTCATTATTATTCAAAATACGACCTGCAGCGTCTGGTTCAGGATTCAGGGTATTATTAAAAAAAATGTCCAGGGTATTATTCAGCGTCTTGTTCACGATTCAGGGTATTATTCAAAATAAGAGCTGCAGCGTCTGGTTAAGCATTCAGCGTATTGTTAAAAATGTCAGCGTCTGGTTCACGATTCAGGGTATTATTCAAAATACGACCTGCAGCCTCTGGTTCAGGATTCAGCGTATTATTAAAAATATCCAGGGTATTATTCAGCTTCTGGTTCAGTATTCAGGGTATTATTCAAAATACGTCCTGCAGCGTCTGGTTCAGGATTCAGCGTATTATTAAAAATGTCCAGGGTATTATTCAGCATCTGGTTCAGTATTCAGGGTATTATTCAAAATACGACCTGCAGTGTCTGGTTCAGGATTCAGCGTATTATTAAAAAATGTCCAGGGTATTATTCTGCGTCTGGTTCAGTATTCAGGGTATTATTTAAAATACGACCTGCAGCATCTGCTTCAGGATTCAGCGTATTATTCAGAAATGGCCAGGGTATTATTCAACGTGTGGTTCAGTATTCAGCCTATTATTCGTGGTATTATTCAAAATACGACTAGCGTATTATTCGGCGTCTGGTCCAGGATTCAGGGTATTATTATAAAATGTGCAGGGTATTCTTCAGCGTCTAGTTCAATATTTGGCGTATTATTCAGGGAATTACTCAAAATACGACCAGCGTATTATTCAGCGCCTGGTTCAGGACTCAGGGTATTATTCAAAAAATATTCCAGGGTATTATTCAGCGTCTGGATTATTAAAAATTGGCTAGGGTATTATTTAGTGTCTGGTTCAGTATTCAGTATGCTAACATGTTTAAGGTTTCAGCGTACGCAGTTAAAACTGATGTTTATGCTACATGTTCTGTTTTATTTGGCAATCGCCATTAATTCTTGAATTACCTTCGTATATAGGTATAGGTTTAGTTATTGGTATATGCATCAGCGATAAGTATTGTTGTAAAATTTATAGTGATAATGCATCCGTAATTGGTGCATCTGTAAAAGCCATTTTTGCCGACGCTTATGTTTTTATAAAGCGTAGCTTGATAAAGTGTTGAAAATCCGTGCTCGATATATGAACTTTGAAAACAAATCAAACGTAACGATTTCCGATATTTTTTATTGACTCAGGACTAAATCAAAGGTTCAAAATTTAGTTCCGGATTTCAATATATGCCAGTTCAAGTTTGAGTTCACGATGCATGGTTGAAATTAGGATTCAAACTGAACAAAACCAGAGTTCAGTCCATGATTAAGGAAACACTACAAGATTCTAAATTTAGTGTAGTTCTTGATTCAGTATACGGGGCTGGATTCTTAATTAATCAGTTCAAGATTTGGTTCGTGGTTTGGGATAAAGTTCAGAGTTCAGTCAGTGTTTCAGTATTCACTTTAAGCTGCAAACATAACCACATAATTATTCAGTTAATATAATTTTATGCAAGTCGTCCTTTCACGATACCATATTATAGACTTAGTTCCTCATTTCCTCGAACTGTTTGCTCCCTGTCTCTTGATCTACGTCGGTTGATGTGTGCTCTGAGAGGGATGTGCTTCGCTTGCCGGGTTTTGCCAATCAGCTGTTTCGGTTTCACACTTTTGAGGTTTAGATACACTGACGACGTTTTAATAACAGAAAGCCTCAGTGTCACTAAACATGGTATAGTTGCGCTTATATTGCAAACCACTGTGTCGGTATCTCTGCTGGTGGATGTTTCCTTCGTCCCCTAGGATATCATCTGCTCAGAATCAGTTCCTAAGTGCTGATGTTGATACTGCGGTGTTAACGTCAGTACGTAAGTACTGAATTAAATTACTATATTATACCTTAACATTTGCAGTAGTACACATTCTAAATTCTTCTAAAACTAAGCTTGATTTGTCATAGTGACGTGTATCTTAGCGGATTTGTTCGCCATTTTTGGGGGGTTGAGTTTACATGTTGCAGGTCTCGCTGCCTGGGACACTCTCCTTGCTGATGCCCAGGATTGCCGTGATGCGTGGGCCATGCTGGCTGAGGTGGCACGGTGGGGGACGCTCTTTAATCGATCGGTAGGCGTCTCTTACCTGATGTCTGCGGTTGGACTTTCTCATGATTTACGTAGACTGATGTAAGCTCGAAGGGGGATGTGCTTCGCTTGCCGGGTCTTACCAATCATGATTTTCAGTTACAAACTTTTGGGCCTCTGTGTCACTAAATTTGGTACAGCTATGCTTATATTGCTCTTGTTTGACAGCTAGTGGAGTCTGCCAACCATAGAAATACTAAGGATCTAAGTAAAATAAGAACTTATGATGGTTTATATATATATTTCTTTTGACAAACCGCAAAATATTGTGGTGTACATAACAGGCATACGTAAAAACAGACAGATGGACGAACAATCTGGATAAAGTAATCTGATTGGCTGAAAATTTGAAAAGGGTATAGCATCTTAATTTATTCTTAATTTTGTTTTCAGGTAAAAATAAAAATATCATCAATTTGTCATCTGCTGATTTGCCTATAGAGTGGTAAAGGCTAGATAATCATAAGTTCGGACTGAAAAAAAGTATGGGACACAAGCTTTACTTAAAATTATTGATGTCAGGAAGTTACAAATACTGTAACGGAAGATAAGCAATTATGAGAAATTGCCTACCTTGGCAAAATTGGTAACTTCCTTACAGTAGCAAAGCCTGTCACAACGGCTACAGATGACATTCTAAGATTTTTGTTAGGAGAAAACAAGGCTCAACACTACATGTAAATCCTCTATTAAGCAGACAATTTACATGAAATATCAAGAAATATAAAGAACAATTCTGATAGTGCCTCAAGGGTTAACAAATCTTTTTTCTGTCCAAATATTAGATAATCTATGATAATATCACTGCTGCATAGATCTTGTTCTGTCTTGGTTTCCATGGTTGTGTCAGTGTCCTGAAGTTGCAACCTGAATGGATTTCAATAAATAGCTGCCATTGTCTACCAAATAGGTTGCAGTCGAGTAGTTTAACTTCAACGCTTAGCATGCTAAGAAAAAATTTCAGATGAAGTTTTGAAATATTTTCTTATATTCACCAGAAAATAGGCTTTGGCATTTCATGCAAATTGTGTCCAGAAAATTTGCATAGAATGCCAAATCTTGTTTCTATGAAAAATCAGAAATATGTCCTCAATTTATCATCTGCTAAAATTAGTCCAGAGAGAGTGGTAAAGGAAGGTTAAAATGATATTTTAACCTTACACCTTTTTGCACTTAAACAGCAATAAAAATGCTTTTTGTTTTCTCATCTGGATCGACACTGTTTGCACAGTATCTGTTTTGATCTGCAGGGATGAAAAGGTTACGGTGAACAGAGATACATCTCAACACTCACTTCCCTTTCAAAGGGAGACCATTCCAGCGGAACAGATCCTTTCCTGGTTTATAAATCCCTCTTCAAAAGGGGGCTATTCTGATCAGAAAATATGTTCCTTCCATTTAGAGTAGCCCTGCATGAGAAGAGAGGTAATTACTTTCTCGCCAAAGTTGGCTCACGTGGGCTCCCTTGGAGATGCATCCAATCAACTTGAATGAACCTGGTCGCTGACATCGAGATCCACAATAGGGAATAATTCCTTACTGCGAACAGCCAAGAAAAAAGCCCTTACCCTAATCCTAACCCTAACCCTAATCCCTGTCCAGCCCCTACTCACCACACCCCTATCCCCTAACTTTATCACTAACCCTAACCCTAGCTGAAAATCATTAGAATTAACCGCAATCCCTAAACTAACCGCAATACTTAGCCACGGCCTCTAACCCTGGCCCCAGCCCAAAACCCTCACCCTGCCGAACCCTAACCCTAGCTACAAAACACTGCAATTAACCGCAACCCTAGAATTAACCCCAAGGCTCAGCCTAAGCCGTTAGCTCTAGCCCCAGCCTCTACCCCTGTCCAGCCCCTACTCACCCCAGCCCTAACCCCTAAAGCTAACCGTAACCTATCGCTAACCCTAACCATAACCCTAGGTGAAAATCATTATAATTCACGCAACCTCTAAACTAACCGCAACTCATAGCCACCGCCTCTAACATTAACCCCTAACACTAGCCCCAGCCTCTAACACTACTCCTGTCCAGCCCTACTTACCTCAGCCCGAACCCCTAATCCTAACCCTAACCTATCAGTAGTCCTAACCCTAGGTAAAAATCATTAGAATTAACCGCAACCCCGAAACTAACCGCAACGCTTAGTCACCCTGGCCCCAGCCCAAAATCATCACCGTGCCCAGACTAACCCTAACCCTAGCTAAAAACACTGCAATTAACCGCAACACCAGAAATAACCACAATGCTCAACAGAAGCACCTAACCCTAGCTCCAGCCTCTAACACTACTCATGTCCAGCCCCTACTCACCCCAGCCATAACACTTAACCCTAACCCTACTCTATATCACTAACCCTAACCATAGCTGAAAATCATTAGAATTAACCGCAAGCCTTAAACTAACCGCAAAACTGCAGCAGCGTCTAACCCTAGCCCCAGCCCAAAACACGGCCCAAAACACTAACCCTGCCCAGCCCTAACCCTAACCCTAGCTACAAAACATTGGAATTAACCGCAACCCCAAAACTAACCGCAAGGCTCAGCCAAAGACGCTAACCCTAGCCCCAGCATCTAACACTACCCCTATCCAGCCCCTACTAACCCCAGATCTAACCCCTAACCCTAACCCTAGCTCTAACCCATTTAAAATAAACCACAACCATTAAACTAACTGCAACTCATAGCCACAGCCTCTAACCCTGGTCCCAGTCCAAAACACTCACCCTGCCCAGCCCTAACCCTAACCATAGCTACAAAATATTGGAATTAACCACAACGCCAAAACCAACCGGAAGTCTTAAACACACACTCACACTCCAGCCCCAACCCCAAACACACCCTGCATAGTCCCAAGGTTGGGGCTACCTAACCCTAGGGTTACCTTAACCTTAACCCATTATAGAAGACGTCAGAATAAACCGCAGCCCCTAAACTAACCGCAACCTTTAGCAGCAGCCTCCAACCCTAACCCCAGCCCCATACCACTGACAAGCCCCTACTACCCTAGCACTAACCCTAACCCTAACCTATCACTAACTCTAACCCTAGGTACAAAACATTAGAATTAACCGCAACCCCAAAACTAACCGCAAGTCTTAGACACACGCTCTCAACCTAGCCCCGGCCCCAAACACTCACCCTGCATAACCCCTGGGTTGGAGCTACCCTAACCCTAGGTTTATCTTAATCCTAACCCTAGTTAAAAGACATCAGAATTAACCGCGACCCCCAAACTAACCGCAACCTAAAGCCTCCAAACCTAGCCCCAGCCCTAACACTCACCCTGTCAAGCCCTTACTACCCTAGCTCTAACCCCTTACCCTAACCTATCGCTTACCCTAACCCCAGGACTAGGTATGAAACATTAGAATAAACCACAATCCCAAAAGTAACCGCGTCTCAGACACACCCTCTTGCCCTAGCCCCAGCAGCAAAGACTATCCCTGCATAGCCACAGTGTTGGGACTACCCTAACTAGGGTAACCCTAACCCTAGCTGCAAGGCATCAGAATTAACCACAACCCAAAAACTAACCGCAACCTTTAATGGTAGCCTCCAACCCTAGCCCCAGCCCCTAACACTAACCCTGTCAAGCCACTACTACCCTTGCCCTAACCCCAAACCCTAACCTTAACCTATCACTAACACTTACACTAACCCTAGCTGCAAAACATTAGAATTAACTGCAACCCCAAAACTAACCCCAAGAGACACACACTCATCGTAGCCTTAGCCCTAAACACACACCCTGCAAGCCCTAGGATTTGGGCTTCCCTAACCCTAGGGTAACACTAACACTAGCTAGAAGACATCAGAAGTAACCACAATCCTCAAACTAACCGCAAGTCTCAGTCGCATCCTCTCATCCTAGCCCCAGCCCCAAAGACTCATCCTACATAGGCCCTGGGGTTGGGGCTACCCTAACCCTATCCCCAAAAAAGGTAAGAGAAAACTCAAGGGAGGGCCACAATCACAAACCGCAGCCCTTCCCAGAAACAAACCGAACAAACGTACGAAAAGCACTAAGTTTAGCTCTCTCTTCCCCAAGCGAGGTAATCGCAAACTAAATGGACTGAAAAACACAAGAACAAAATGACACACGGAAAGACCTACAACAAATCGCCTCGTAGAATAAACCACAAAGCAACAAAGAGTAAGACTAACACCGGGACCACCGCCATAGAACGGTCGGTAGAGCAAACCACCGGTGGGGGGGGGGGGGGGGGGCGGGGGTGTTTAAAGCACTTTTACAGCTAGCCAACTTCACCCTGGGTCCCGATGCTACTCTTAATACAGAAATACATAAAAATTCGGTTCGCATAAAGGCTCCCAACTCAGTCCATGCATCAAAGCGAAAACATAAAAATCAAATTAATCGCTATAATAAACAAAGCCGAGTACGCATGGCTAATTAAACTGTATGCCAGAGTAAATGTAAACCAATAGTTGAACCACGGCGGCCAACCCAAAGAAATATCGTCAAGCCCCAACCCACTGGTTAAAGTTTTATGAAAAGGCCGTCATTGTTTGAGGCATCAGAATTAAACGCAACCCCCAAAACTAGTCGAACCCTTCAGCGGCAGCCACCAACCCTAGCCCCAGCCCCTTACACTAAACCTGTTAAACCCTTACTACCTTAGCCCTAAACACTAACCCTAACCCATCATTAACACTAACCATAGCTACGAAACATAAGAATTAACCGCAATACCCAAAACTAACCGCAAGTCTTAGTCACACCATCGCACGCTAGCCCCAGCCCCAAAACACTCATCCTTATAGCCCTAGGGTTAGGACTACCCTAACCCAAGGTTTACGCTAAGCTTAACCCTAGCTACAAGACATCAGAATTAACCGCAAACCCTAAGCTAACCGCAACCTTTACCTATCATTTACACTAACCCTAAACCTAGGTACAAAACATTAGAAGTAACGGCAACCCCAAAAGTCGCAAGTTCTAGATATACCATCTCACGTTAGCCCCAGCCAAAACACTCATCCTGCATTGCCTTTCGGTTGGGGCTACCCAAACCCTAGATATATCCTGAACCATACGCTGAATAATAGCCTGGCCACTTTTGAATAATACCCTGAATAATGAACCAGACGCTGCAGGTCGTATTTTGAATAATACCCTGAATACTGAACCAGACGCTGCAGGTCGTATTTTGAATAATACCCTGAATAATGAACCAGACGCTGCAGATCGTATTTTGAATAATACCCTGAATAATGACCCAGACGCTGCAGGTCGTATTTTGAATAATACGCTGAATCCTGAACCGGACGCTGCGGGTCGTATTTTGAATAATATGCTGAGATATTAATCATACGCTGAATAATACCCTGGCTTCTTTTCAACAATACCCTGAATGATGAACCAGACGCTGCAGTTCGTATTTTGAATAATACCCTGAATCCTGAACCAGACCCTGCAGGTCGTATTTTCAGTAATACCCTCAATCCTGAACCATACGCTAAATAATATCCTGACCATTTTTGAATAATACCCTGAATAATGAACCAGACGCTGCAGCTCGTATTTTGAATAATACGCTGAATCCTGAACCAGACGCTGCAGGTTGTGTTATGAATAATTCCCTGAATCCTGAACCATACGCTGAATAATACCCTGGCCTCTTTTCAATAATACCCTGAATGATGAACCAGACGCAGCAATTCGTATTTTGAATAATACCCTGAATCCTGAACCAGACGCTGCAGGTCGTATTTTCAATAATACCCTGAATCCTGAACCATACGCTGAATAGTACCCTGGCATCTTTTCAATAATACCCTGAATGATGAACCACACGATGCAGTTCGTATTTTGAATAATACCCTGAATCTTGAACCAGACGCTGCAGGTCGTATTTTCAATAATACCCTGAATACTGAACCATACGCTGAATAATATCCTGACCATTTTTTTAATAATACCCCGAATAATGAACCAGACGTTGCAGCTCGTATTTTGAATAATACGCTGAATCCTGAACAAGACGTTGCAGGTCGTGTTTTGAATATACCCTGAATCCTGAACCATACGCTGAATAATACCCTGGCCTCCTTTCAATAATACCCTGAATGATGAACCAGACGCTGCAGTTCGTATTTTCAATAATACCCTGAATCCTGAACCAGACGCTGTAGGTCGTATTTTCAATAATACCCAGAATACTGAACCATACGCTGAATAATATTCTGACCATTTTTGAATAATACCCTGTATAATGAACCAGACGCTGCAGGTCGTGTTTTGAATAATACCCTGAATAATGAACTAGACGCTGCAGTTCGTATTTTGAATAATACCCTGAATCCTGAACCAGACGTTGCAGGTCGTATTTTCAATTATATCCTGAATACTGAACCATACGCTGAATAATATCCTGACCATTTTTGAATAAAACCCTGAATAATGAACCAGATGCTGCAGCTCGTATTTTGAATAATACGCTGAATCCTGAACCAGACGCTGCAGGTCGTGTTTTTAAAAATACCCTGAATAACGAACCAGACGCTGCAGCTCGTTTTTTGAATAATACCCTGAATCCTGAACCAGACGCTGCAGGTCGTGTTTTGAATAATACCCTGAATAATGAACCAGACGCTGCAGCTCGTTTTTTGAATAATACCCTGAATCCTGAACCAGACGCTGCAGGTCGTGTTTTGAATAATACCCTGAATAATGAACCAGACGCTGCAGTTCGTATTTTGAATAATACCCTGAATCCTGAACCAGACGCTGCAGGTCGTATATTCAATAATACCCAAAATACTGAACCTTACGCTGAATAATATCCTTAACATTTTTGAATAATACCCTGAATAATGAACCAGACGCTGCAGCTCGTATTTTAAATATCCTGAATCCTGAACCAGACGCTGCAGGTCGTGTTTTGAATAATACCCTGAATAATGAACCAGACGCTGCAGGTCGTATTTTAAATATCCTGAATCCTGAACCAGACGCTGCAGGTCGTATTTTCAATAATACCCTGAATACTGAACCATACGCTGAATAATATTTTTGAATAATACCCTGAGTAATGAACCAGAAGCTGCAGCTCATATTTTGAATAATACGCTGAATCCTGAACCAGACGCCGCAGGTTGTGTTTTGAATAATACCTTGAATAATGAACCATATGCTGAATAATACCCTGGCCTCTTTTAAATAATACCCTGAATGATAAACCAGACGGTGCAGTTCGTATTTTGAATAATACCCTGAATCCTGAACCACACGCTGCAGATCGTGTTTTGAATAATGCCCTGAATAATGAACCAGACGCTGCATCTCGTATTTTGAATAATATGCTGAATCCTGAACCAGACGCTGCAGGTCGTATTTTCAATAATACCCTGAATACTGAACCATACGCTGAATAATATCCTGACCATTTTTGAATAATACCCTGAGTAATGAACCAGACGCTGCAGCTCGGATTTTGAATAATACGCTGAATCCTGAACCAGACGCTGCAGGTCTTGTTTAAAATAATACCCTGAATAGTGAATCAGACGCTGCAGCTCGTATTTTGAATAATAAGCTGAATCCTGAACCAGACGCTGCAGCTCGTATTTTGAATAATATGCTGAATCCTGAACCAGGGGCTGCAGGTCGTGTTTTGAATAATACCCTGAATAATGAACCAGATGCTGCAGCTCGTATTTTGAATAATACGCTGACTCCAGACCCAGACGCTGCAGGTCGTGTTTTGAATAATACCCTGAATCCTGAACAATACGCTTAATAATACCCTGGCCTCTTTTGAATAATACTCTGAATGATGAACCAGACGCTGCAGCTCGTATTTTGAATAATTCGCTGAATCCTGAACCAGACGCTGCAGGTCGTGTTTTGAATAATACCCTGAATAATAAACCAGACGCGTCAGCTCGAATTTTGAATAATACGCTGAATCCTGAACCAGACGCTGCAGGTCGTGTTTTGAATAATACCCTGAATCCTGAATCATACGCTGAATAATACCCTGGCCTCTTTTGAATAATAAACTGAATGATGAACCAGACGCTGCAGTTCGTATTTTGAATAATACCCTGAATCCTGAACCAGACGCTGCAGGTCGTATTTTCAATAATACCCTGAATACTGAACCCTACGCTGAATAATATTCTGACCATTTTTGAATAATACGCTGAATCCTGAAGCAGAATGAATGATGAACCAGACGCTACAGTTCGTATTTTCAATAATACCCTGAATCCTGAACCAGACGCTGTAGGTCGTATTTTCAATAATACCCAGAATACTGAACCATACGCTGAATAATATTCTGACCATTTTTGAATAATACCCTGTATAATGAACCAGACGCTGCAGGTCGTGTTTTGAATAATACCCTGAATAATGAACTAGACGCTGCAGTTCGTATTTTGAATAATACCCTGAATCCTGAACCAGACGCTGCAGGTCGTATTTTCAATAATACCCTGAATACTGAACCATACGCTGAATAATATCCTGAACATTTTTTAACAATACCCTGAACCAGATGCTGCAGCTCGTATTTTGAATAATACGCTGAATGCTGAACCAGACGCTGCAGGTCGTGTGTTGAATAATACCCTGAATAATGAACCAGACGCTGCATCTCGTATTTTGAATAATATCCCGAATCCTGAACCAGACGCTGCAGGTCGTATTTTCAATAATACCCAGAATACTGAACCATACGCTGAATAATATCCTGACCATTTTTGAATAATACCCTGAATAAGGAACCAGATGCTGCAGCTCGTATTTTGAATAATACGCTGAATCCTGAACCAGACGCTGCAGGTCGTGTTTTGAATAATACCCTGAATCCTGAACCAGACGCTGCAGGTCGTATTTTCAATAATACCCTGAATACTGAACCATACGCTGAATAATATCCTGACCATTTTTGAATAATACCCTGAATAATGAACCAGATGCTGCAGCTCGTATTTTGAATAATACGCTGAATCCTGAACCAGACGCTGCAGGTCGTGTTTTGAATAATACCCTGAATAATGAACCAGACGCTGCAGCTCGTATTTTGAATAATATCCTGAATACTGAACCATACGCTGAATCCTGAACCGTGAATAATGAACCGTGAACCAGATGCTAACTTAACGCTCGTGATTTTTGTCTGTAAATGAAATGATGTAATCAAATATATCAATTTCAGATTTCAGATAGGTCTTAGTTTCCTTTTATTTCACCATACATACAAATATCCCTAACGTTTTTTGCCACGTATATCTAAAATGCACAAATAAAGATCACACTGTGGCGTTTGCTGACAGGAATATATTCCTCACACAATATGAATTTTGTAGTAATTTCTACACCTCCCATCCCTACCGGCTGCTCCTCATCACAGTATAAATAGTGAATTAGGGGATTGGCCAGGACTCTGAATTAATGAAGCATTTTTCACGGTTCTGTTCAAAACCTCAGAAACATTTCATGAAACTTAATTAATATTTTGTTTATTAACGCTTGTCCTGCTGAACCCGGATATGCCCTGTCGTTTGTTGATCTAGATCAGTTGGCTTCTTTGGATCTGCACTGTTTGTCAATTAGTATGTGAATTTGTATCAACAATCTGGATCAAGTTATCTGATTGGCTGAAAATTTGAAATTGGATTGGCATCTTAATTTATTCAGTATGACAAGGGTTAAATCATCCACTGAAAAGGACGGGAGCCTGACTTTCCTCAGAGAATTAAAGCTATTTCGAAGTTGAAAGCTTAAACGTTAACCTGCTAGCTCTAAATAAACCACTTTGCAAAATACTTTCCTTAGGTTTCACAGGAATTAAACTTAAAATTTCATTCAAAGGAGACAATTGGAACAAAATGTCAAGTCTTATTTTCTGCAAATAAAAAAAAGAAGAAGAAGAAGAAGAAGAAGAAGAAGAAGAAAGAAACAAATATCAGTTTTTCATCCGATGATTTAGCCTACAGAGTAATAAAGATTAAAATATACATGTATATGAGATTATACACATAATGGTACAGTAAACTCTCGTTACAACGACAGCATTTGTACCCAAAGACATTGCCATTAAAATGAATTTGCTGTTGTAAAGAATCCTTAATAAGCAGATTGATATGTAAGGAAGGTCTTGTTTTGTTCTTATTTCCTCATAGAACATGTTTTGGATATTTGTTAGAATCACCTCACTGAGGCGATTCTAACAATTATCCAAAACGCGTTCCTTTGAAGTATTAAATACAATATTCTTGACTAATTGTTACCTCTTAAGCGAAGGTTTCTTGACAGTCAAATTATCATAATAACGAATTTTGTCGTTGTATCGAGTGTCGGTTTAATAAAGGCGTGTCTGTATTCAGTAATTTTGTAAGCAGGGCCTTCGCTGGCCTTATGTGCCTTGAAGACACATTTTTGGCTTGTATGTAATTTGCTATTTCTTTTTTTAGTTTTGACTATAATACGAGCATTTGATTTGGTTATATTTTAATGACTATTTGTGCTTCTGCTTTCACAGAGACATTAATGACGGCTTATAACTTGATGCGGTTATCGTTCGATGTACGAGTGGGCAATATTCTAAATCCGTAGATCCAATAATTTTAAGTTGTAACCTCGCGTGGGAGAACATCAGCAGTCGATGATGTATTAAACCGGACAATACATTAAAGCACCGAGAGTGCTAATGGGGGCGAAATTTTGCGTTATCAGCGTTAGCGGGGAACTACATGTATTTGTTAGGTAGTTATTAGTAACAGGAAAACGGATTGTCGAAATGTGATACGTTAAATCTCGTGGCAGTTTGGCAACCTCTCAATCAAAAAACGGAGTACAATTTTGCAGCAAACGAAGTCCCGGACCTGCTTCTGCAACCGAGCAATCTGAATAGGGCATTCGCTATTCGTTATTTTGGCTATGTTATGATATTGTATGTATGACAAGAGAAAGCCCTATTCAGAATAAATTCAGATCTCGCTCTTCGCAAATAGAATGGTAGACAGTTCGTGTTTTACATGCGTGTATGTGTGTGTTATTTAAAGAAAAAAATGATTCGCAATGCAAAACAAAGGTCCTTATGACGCGTGGGCAACGACGGCGCAGGGCCACCATTGGCCACCAATAGAATAAAAAGATAACGTATGCAGATACGTAGACTGATTTGGGCTTTCGCCATTAGCATATGGCATCAGAGCCTTTTTCTTGCGTTCCGCAATGTTATGTGCCATTGAAGAAATAGATATGTTGATCTGCTGTGAGCTGTGTTTTCAACTCTAAATTTCAGTATGTGAGCTGGAGCACAAGCATTTCCAAGATTGCTGTGCGCCCAGCAAAGACTCAGATTTGTCTGTACATCCGCGCAGGCTGATCCGTGTCTTTCTTTACCGCCTAAAAACGCTTTGGTTCCTTGGCTACCCACAGGGTGCCCTGTAATGACTTATCAGACTGCGCATGTACAAACTGATCTGAGTGTGCTAGGCACGCATTCAATCTTGTAGAAAATGCAATGGTCTGGCTCGTATTTGTAATGGTACAATGTATATGTCAGTGTTATGTATGTGTCATGGTAAGATACTTAACCCTGCAGGCAGAGTTCTGTATCAATATTTAAATGATTATGAACTGTTTGGTCGTAACGAATGTAGAGACAGAGAGAGAGAGAGAGATAGAGATTATCCTTTTTTGCGTATATTCGACAATATGATGTTTACCAACATGTAGTAATTTGAACGTGCCAATGCAATTTTATACGTGTTAACAATACGGCGATTTCTGGATTGTAATAAACAAATGAACATACATGTACTTATTGTCGTCTTTGATTGCAGCTCTAGGTCTTTCCCGAATTTTAGAGGAAGAGCAAAAAAAAAAACAAAAAAAAAAAAAAAAAAAAAAAAAAACACACACACACCAAAACAAAGTACACAAGCCACAAACTTAAAAAATATCAAAGCAACTAGCTTCCTCTTCCTCAGCAAGATGGTAACTTTGCTAGACAGGACCCACTAAACACAACAATCGAACACACACACACACACACACACAGAGCAGCAGCAAAAAGAACAAACAACATTAGAAGCACCGCCTTAGAACGGCCAGTAGTAAAAACTACCGTGGGGTTCAAACAGACTTTATTAGTAACAAATCCTCACCCTAGGTTAAAATGTAAAAATATAAAATAATTGTTCGGTTCTCATAGACGCTTTTGACGCAATAAGCGCAAGATCACGTCTACATCGAATTAAATCACTGATGAAACGGGCTGAAACAGTAAAAAAAAAATCCCGCAGATTTTATGGTAAATACTGGCAACTGGCTGCCAGCGCCTTTACGTAACTTTTTACGGGGGCCCGTAGAACTTTTGCATGAATTTCCTCTTAGGTAAGGTGGTAAGGGTGTGTAAGCTTAAGTTACGGTGTGGTAGCTCACATCCCTACGTCCAATATGTTACCCACCTTGCCCTACACTGAACTATTATGCGTAATTATTGCTTTAATCTACAGGTACCCGTAAAAATTACGGTACAACGTACATGTACTGGCAGCCATTTGCCAGTATTCGTAAAATCTACGGGATCTTTCTATAGTGCAACGAGATGGCTCATGGCAATCACCTCAGACATTGGCAGCCAGAGCTAATCAAATCCACTAGTTGAACAATGGCGAGCCCGAACAAAGATATACCATCAGGCATACACAGTGAACCCTCATTATAACGACAGCATTTGTTCCCAAATGCGTTGCCATTAAGATGAATTTCTGCATGAAACTCCTTAATGAGTAGATCGATATGTAAGGAGAATCTTGTTTTGTTCTTATTTCCTCATAGAAAACATGTTTTGGATATTTGTTAGAATCGCCTCACTAGACGGTACAGACAACCCTCTTCATACCAACACTCGATACAACGACAAATTTCGTTACAGAACCAATTTGACTATCACGAAACCTTCGCAGAAGTGGTAATAATTAGTTACAAATTATGTAATATTATATTTAATACTTTAAAGAAACAAGTTTTTGGATATTTGTTAATCATCATATCTGACCTGTGACAAGGAGAACCTAAGGCCATGGACATAGAATGGAGAAGCGGGGTATTGCTGAATAAAACATTGGACCACTATCTATCATCATACCAAATATAAACCAATTCCATCATATGGGCTAGAAATATAAGCTGTTCATGATCTTGACCTTAGGGTCGTTAGCAAGGGCGGGGTATTGCTGAATCAAACCCTGGACCTATGTCTATCAACAAACCAAATTCATCTATATCTATCAACATACCAAAAACATCATATGGTCTGGAAAATACGCGCTGTTAAAAACGACCGCGCAATACTGTGACATAAAAGTTTCAAGACAGTGACCTTGACCGTTAAGTTCATAAGTGTGGGAGAGAGTATTGCTAATAAAAAAATCGGACCGATATTTATCTTGTCAATTATAAACCAATTCCCCAACCAATGACCATGACTTCTTCGCTTGACAAGGCCCCTGTTGCATTAGTTAAAATACATGTAAAACTTAGGTGATAGTAATTTCTGACACTGTATGCCATGGTCATACTGTGTGGATGGGCAAGCAGATCTGGGCGTTCGTTTTATATAGAGGATATTTTAATTTTAATTCAGTGTAAGATCTAATTTTATTTCACCGAATGAGCACAATATGTAGTATTTTCACGAATGGCGATAACCACGCGTGAAAATACAAATTTTAGTGTTCACGAGTATGGACGAGTTGGTAAAAGTTCATTTATTTTGAATAAAAGCATAAAAAAATAAATAAAAATAAACCGCTCACCTGAGCAAACAGATTTGCATACTTAATGTTGAAGTTTCAGCCAAGTTCACTGCTCTAAGATTTATGTATAAATTTTATAACCATGACGAATCATGACAGCTTGAACAAACTTGGTAGAGGGTAACCAAAGGAACATTCTTGCCAAGTAAACTGAAATCGGTTCAGTGGTTTCTGACAAGAAGATGTTTAAAGTTTTCTATTTAGATAAAGAGGGAAAATAAGCCCCACCCCCTAGCAGGCATGTTTTTTTTTGACAAATCAGGATTGCTTGAACATTCTTGGTAGAGGGTCACCAAAGCATTATTGAAATTGGTCAGGAGGTATTTGACAAGAAGCATTTTAAAGTTTTCTATACAGATATATACCGAAAATAAGCCCCGCCCCTGGAGGCCATGTTTATTGACGTATCATGAAGGCTTGAACCATCCTGGTAGAGGATCACAAAAGCAACATTCTTGCCAAGCTACATTGAGCTCAGTCCAACGGTTTCTTACGAGAAGATTTTTAAAGTTTTTTATATAGACATATAGGGAAAAATAAGCCCCGCCCCCCTAGCAGTCATGTTTTTGATGATCATGACAGCTTGAACAACCTTGGTAGAAGGTCACCAAAGAAACATTCCTGCCAAGTTATATTGAAATGAGTCCATTGGTTTCTGACAAGAAGATTTTTTAGTTTTCTATATAATATAGGGAAAATAAGCCCCACCCACTAGCAGCCATGTTTTTTGACAAATCATGATTACTTGAAAAATCTTGGTAGAGGGTCAGCAAGGAAACATTTTTGCCAAGTTGTAATGAAATCGGCCCTGTGGTTTCTGAAAAGAAGACTTTTAAAGTTTTTCTTTATAGATATACAGGGAAAATAAGCCCCGCCCCCTAGCAGCCCTGTTCTTTGATGAATCATGACGGCTTGCATAATCTTGATAGAGGGTTACATATAAGAAACATTTCTGCAATGTTAAATTTAAATCAATCTGACAAGAAGATCATTAAAGTTTTCTATGTAGATATACAGGGAAAATAAGCCCCGCCCCCTATCAGCCATGTTTTTTGACAAATCATGATAGCTTGAACAATCTTGAACAAACGTCACCAAGGAAACATATCTGCCAAGTTATATTCAAAATCGATCCAATGGTTTCTGACAAGAAGATTTTTTCAAGTTTTCTATATAGATATATATAGGGAAAATCAGCCCCGCCCCTACCAGTCATATTTTTTGACAAATCATGACGGCTTGAACAATCTTGGTAAAGGGTCATCAAGGAAACATTTCTGCCAAGGTATATTGAAATCGGTCCAGTGGTTTATTGACAAGAAGAGTTTTTCAAGTTTTCAATATAGATATATAGGGAAAATAAACTCCACCCCCTAGCGGCCATGTTTCTTGACAAATCATGATTACTTGAACAATCTTGGTAGAGGGTCACCAAGGAAACATTTTGCCAAATTATAATGAAATCGGTCCAGTGGTTTCTGACAAGAAGATTTTTCAAGTTTTTCTATATAGATATATAGGGAAAATAAGCCCCGCCCCCTGGCCGCCATGTTTTTTGACGAATCCATATGGCTTGAAAAATCTTGGTAGAGGATCACCAAAGGAACATTTCTGCAAAATTATATTGCAATCGTTCCAGTGGTTTCTGACGAAGATTTTTTAAGTTTTCTATATAGATATATAGGGAAAATAAGCCCCGCCACCTGGCGGTCATGTTTTTTGACGAATCCAAATGGCTTGAACAATCTTGGTAGAGGATCACCAAAGGAACATTTTTGCAAAATTCTATTGAATTCAGTCCAGTGGTTTCGGACAAGAAGATTTTTAAAGTTTTCTATATAGATATATACGGAAATAAGCCCCGCCCCCTTGAAAGAAAATAAGCCCCGCCCCCTGGCGGCCATGTTTTTTGACGAATCCAGATGGCTTGAAGAATCTTGGTAGAGGATCACCAATGGAACATTTTTGCAAAATTATATTGAAATCGGTCCAGTGGTTTTGGACAAGATTTTTCGTTTTTAATTAAAAAATCTATTTTTAGCTCCTGTGACCTAGATATGCAATGAACCGGAACCATTTGAACAACTTTGAAAGAGGACCAACCAAGGATCATTCCTGTGAAGTATGGTCAAATTCCCACCAATGGTTTAGGAGGAGATGTTGTTTGAAGATTGTGGACAGATGGACATCCGGACGAAGACGACGACAACGACGACGGACGGTGAGTGATCACAATAGCTCACGCTTAGGTGAGCTAAAAAAAAAAAAAAAAAACTAAACAGAAAATTTGATTTTTTTTTCTGTTTCTTTTATGCTTTTGTTCAAAATAAATGAACTTTTACCAACTCTTCGATACTTACGTCGGGAAAATATTCAGAGGCACATTATTGGGTAAAAACGACGTTTTGTACCTAGAAAACCAGGAAAAATAAAACATTAAAGCTATACAACGCAAGAAATCAACACTGAGAAAATGCCGCAGTAGGTGATAGTCCGCCTGGCGTCACGTGCAGAAAAACGACAATAAGTGACGTCAGCGTTCCGTTTCGTTGATTTGGCCTGGTGACCTTGTTTGTGTTGAGGTTTTACGGCCCAGTCAACCCAATGGGGTCATGTCGAGCGCGGTCAGTTTACCTAACCACACATTTACTCGGCAGCCTTAGTCCTCTAAGCGGTCAACCAGTATTGTGCACATTCTTTCGCCAGAAACTGACAACTGCCCTTCTTGAATCAGCGGAAGGGAGAATGACTGTAGAAAATATTTCATGATCAATCTCCACGAAAGTCGGCGTTTCGAGTACTGAACGTTTACCACGACATAATTTCAGACAAGTTTACCGAAAGAAATAGATCATTTCTAGCCGTGATTTCTTGAGTAATAAATCACTGTTTGGAGGTCAGTTGTAAAGTAGATGAAATCACTAGCGCTTACCGACAAACTGTGATTTATTACTCAATAAATCACACACTAGAGCTGATCTATTTCGATTCAAACATAGAAAACGGCGAAAAAGTAATTGTATCCTTCAGACTTTACGCCATCGCATAAAGATATCCCGCCAACAGTTTTGACTAACGCTGTTGTTTACATGCATTTCTTACGTTGTTGACGAGAGAAAAAGCGACGTTACACCGTCTAGCGTCGTGGAATCGACGATTGACGTCAGCAGTGTCAAAATGATGTTGGAATGGTGCCAGATAACGTCGCGCGCTTCCGCCCAGTGATTAGTTGCAGAATAAATCACTGAATTTAACCATTGCCTAAATAGGCAAGGAGTGTTAGAATACGTCTTTACTCTTTGACGAGGTTTCTGACACAGAATAAATGAGTAATTTGATTGGATGAAAAAATAGTCCTAAACAGTGAAAATCCGAAAGTCGTAATTTCATTATTTGAAACAGTGAAATTAATGGTTTCGATTTTTACCGAGAAATCTTTTTATTACATTTTCAGCAGTGACTTACTGGGATTTGTCATTGAATTATAATCGATAATTCACCAAATGAATTATTTCATTTCGAACATTTTTACGTCATAATTGCTAGGCGACGTTGCTGATGTTCTTGGTAACAACAATAACAATATTTGACGTTTTGCGGAAAATTTGATAAAATCTTGGAAACCAGACTGCAATTTCCACGTCCAGTTGGCGTTTTTAAGCTATGTCATATTAATACATGAGGCCCACGCACTTGGCCCACAAGCCATGGCTCGCTCACCGGAGTGAAATAGTCACTGCAGATATGCAGATGTTATATATGCAAATTTTTTTCCAATCCTGTCATTGCAACTAATGAAAGGCACATCATTTGAGCAGTTCCTTCGTTTTGAACAAGAAGGGTGTTTACTGTTATTTTTTGCCATATATGGGCAGGAGTCAATAGAGTATGACCATTTGAACAAGCTGCCAATACCGTTTTAACAGTAGGATCGACTTGAAATTTGGTGGGTTATTCAATAATATGATTTTATACATGTATACAGCACAGGAGCAGGGGAAGATAACCCTCCCAGAATAAAATGTTGATTGCTACTTAAAACTCCTGCTACTCCCAATCATGTATTATAAGTTTTAGTCATCAGCTATGTTTGCCTCTTTGTGGGTGTTCTTGCTGTCAAGGGTCAATCTTTTTATAATCTATCTTCACCAGCCAAGCTCTAAATAAAGAAATGATAGAAGAGGTATTTCAATTGCATGTTGCCACTCGCACCTTCGCTACATGTCCTATCTCTTTACTAGGCCAGACAAGAGAAGCTCAACCTGCTATTATGTATTTGTTTGTGTTGAGGTTTTACGGCCCAGTCAACCCAGTGGGGTCATGTCGAGCGCTGTCAGTTTACCTAACCACACGTTACTGGGCAGGCTTGGTCCTCTAAGCGGTTAACCAGTATTGTGCGCATTCTTTCGCCAGAAACTGACAACTGCCCTTCTTGAATCAGCGGAAGGGAGAGAATGACCGTAGAAAATATTTCATTATCAATCTCTACGAAAGAATGTTGCCGACCTCGGCGGGGGTTGAACCCGCGACCTCCTGGTCTCCAGTCGGACGGCGCATCCGAGCCACCGAGGCCGGCCTGCTATTATGTAAAATGGTCTTTCCTTGCTAGTGCTTTACAAATGTCCTACTTTAAAATTTTGCCATGACAACCAAACAAAATGACCACTGGTCGTAAAAACATAAAACTAGCTAGACAATCATCAACTGATCTTAACTGCCAAATATGGTTCACATTACTACACGCTTTAGGGAGAAAATTCAATTTAACCATTTTCCCATTATAAGTCTATGGGACCTTTCAGTTGTCATAACAACCAAACAAAACGGCAGATGAGCATGATTTTAGCTATTTTTATATCCCGCTACCCAAGAAACCTAACTAGGGATAAAATCGCTTCAGCGGCTTTGGAGGAGATGTCGTTTTAAAGTGTTAAACAAACAAGTCGATAGACTAGATAGGTTGAATAGGTGGATAGACTGACAGATGGACGACACACAAACACTGATCACTATAGCTCAGCCAGAGCATAGCTCAGATGAGCGAAAAAAGAACAAACAAAACACAGAAGTGAATTTAATTTCAACACAATTATTATTCAAAAATAACATTTAATAATTCACTTTCTTACACCTGTTTTACTGCCAAAACTGTAAAACATTTTAACCCCTAAAACACAGTCACAACTACAGAAGATAATACTCTGAACATTTTTTTGTAATTTTTCAGAGAAACATTTTATGTAAATTGTCTGTTTAGCGGAAAAATTACACTTTTTTTCCACAAAAAAACAAAACAACAACAAAAAAAACAAAAAAAAACAACAACTGTCATCTGCTGTAGTTGTGACTGATGCTTTAAGGGTGAAGAGAGCCAGGAAGTACTGAGCTGGGATATGGAAAAATCCATAAAGCCATAAGCAAAGAGTTAAATCCTAAAGAGCTAGACAAACTTTTAGCACATGACATATATTTTTTAATCACTGTTCAGAGAAAGTAAGACAATTCATGTGAAATCTCCTTATTTTATCCGAAAAACATATTTGAGACATTTATTTTTCTGAAAACTTTTCTGTATATGTTAAGGAAACAAGGGGAGAAATCTTAATGGTGTGGATTAACATCATTGAAGACCATGATACTGTCCATGCATGATTTCATATCTGATCAGTTGAATGTTCAAATGTTTGAAAGCACCAACTCGAGTTGTTAATCCTTACATGATTAATCTGTAAAACACTGTAGCAGATGACAGTCTAGGTGTCTTTTAATTATATTTCAGATGAAATGATGCATGGCATTTCATGTGAATCATATGCAATATGTTGTGAGAACTCATCAAAAGCATCTCAGTGAAGGGCTTCTTATGAGTACCTGGAGTGTCTTTTTTGTGGAGAAATCAGAAAAATAGATCAAACTTCGGTGAAGTTGATGTCACCTGCATTCTCCCTCCCAACCCCCATTCCCTCACCTCCCTCTTGCAGACCTGGGAGAAAACATGTGCAGAGTTTCAATAATCGGTACAAAACTGTAAGAGGAGTTGCGCTCACAAGAGGTATCCATTGTCTATATACTAAGAGCGAAAAATGACTAAGTTCACAATGTGGAAAAAGTGACAAAAACTATTCTAACAATTATACCCAAACGAAATGCATATCCTCATACCAAGAAGAAAACACATGCAAAGTTTCAAAACAATCAGTAGAAAACTGTAAGAGAGGTGTGCTCACAAGAGGTACTCACTGTCTATATACTGAGGTGAAAAATGACTAAGTTCGCAATGTGGAAAAAGTGACAAAAAATAATCTAACAATTATATCCAAAGCACATGCACATCTTCATACCATGGACAAAATACATGCAAAGTTTCAAAATGATTGGTACAAAACTGTAAGAGGAGTTGTGCTCACAAGACACCCCCACTGTCTATATATTGAGCTGAAAAATGAAATTTTTAAAGTAAAATTAATTTCAATTAAAGCATACTCACCTCAAGATATTATAAGCCTTATTTGAGCGGTTCACCGCGAGATCGACCTTCAAAAGAAAGACAACTAGGAAAAAAAAATTGTTTGAAACAGACTATAGCTCGTCCTAGTTGTCCCCCCTACCAAGCGTCCTGTTTCTAGGTGACCAAGGTCGGGTACCAGTTATGCACTGGTTCCCTTCCGTCCACGCCACCGTAAGCAACCAATCAGGACGCGCCAGGTATATTCCCGCCAAAGCACGCACCAAGCGTGCGGCACGCCTAACACATGCGGTAGACATTGTTACTATAAAGGGTAGACGCAAGGTAGAAAACATCCCTATTTTTTGGGAGCAATAAAATTTAACAATGAAAGCGGGGTGGGAGGAGGGACATTTGATAATATCTTGAGGTGAGTATGCTTTAATTGAAATTAATTTTACTTTAAAAATTTCATTTCAATGTCAGCATACATCACCTCAAGATATTATAAGCCTGAATAATAAGCATAGGTGGGTAGGTAATAATAAAAATAGTATAAATCTCTACTCACCCATGTTGGAATCCGGTGAAGTTCAGCAGTCCCCTGGTAATTCATAGTATTTTTTAGGGGAATATATTTACATTGTAGGTATGCTTGCGGGTCGAAATCCAATATCCATTGATGGAGAAGAAAAAGACAGACCCTTTGAAGAAAAGTTTCACACCGGATTCAAGCAGGCTTAAAATACTGTGAAGAGACTTAAGATACAGAACGATGGCAGCTAGTAATAGACTGCGCCGCCACGAGAGGTCCCAATGACGATGTATCCTGCCTAATTGGGGCCAAATCTCTAAGGTAAAATGAAGAAAAGGTACTATTTGAACGCCAATATGCAGCCCTTACCACATCCTCAAGGGCGACAGAATTCCAATAAGCCCAAGACGAAGACAAAGCTCTAACTTCATGAGCTGAGATTTTCATGAATGACAGATCCGAAGATGATAAATCTGCATAAGCTAGTTTGATAACGTCACAGATCCAACGAGAAATAGTGGAAGGTGAAATATCTTTAGAGCCCTTCAGTGGTAAAAACAGTCTCTTCCTTCCCAATCTCTTAGCTTTCACTCTGGACAAATAAGCTCTAAGAGCTCTGACCGGACACAAAAGCCTATCATCCGTATCAGAACCACAAAACTGAGAAAGACCTGGAATAACAATAGGTTCTGGTAATGACTCTGGAAGCTGGTTTTTTGCTAAAAACCCAGGTTGTGTGAGGAGGGTAATGGAATCCGAGTTGCGGTCATACCTAAAACAGCCTTCCTCAATTGACAGAGCATGAATCTCACTTCTTCTAGCAGCCGCAAAAGTAAGAAGAAACACTGCTTTAAGCGTGATGTATTTGATGTCAGCAGTCTTTAGCGGTTCATAAGGAGCTTTATTAAGAGACCAAAGAACACAAGTCAAATTCCATTTGGGCGTAAGAGATCTGGAAACCGGTTTTCTCAGGGAAAAACCTTTAATAAGATCTGAAATGATTGGGTCCGCCGTACAGTCTGCTGATTTGGAAAATTTCAGTGTATTTGAAATGGCGGAGCGGTAGCCTTTAATAGAAGCTACCGATAATTTCAGGGTGTCAAAAAGGTAGCAAAAAAAATCTACCAAATCATTTAAAGCGGGATCGACAGGATTAACTTCCCTTTGCAAACACCAATCCGAGAATATCTTCCACCTCGCAGAGTAGACCTTGAGCGTAGACTCTCTGCGGGATTGAGAGATACACTGGGTAGCGAATTCAGAAATGTGTCTACCTCTGATTTGACTCCTGACAACTTCCAAGCGTGAAGATGCAACATAGCTGGATTCTGATGGAGTACTTTTCCCTGATGTTGTGATACCAAACCCCGATGAACCGGAAGTTCCCTGGGAAAGTCTATTATGAGACTCAGAATGACTGAAAACCAGCTCCTCTGAGGCCAACACGGGGCTATGAGAATGAACCGACTGTTGGAATCCCTTATCTTGTTTAGAACCAGGGGAACAAGTTTGAATGGAGGAAATGCGTATGCGAATAGGTTTTTCCATTCTAGTGACATAGCATCCACTGCACAAGCCCTGTGGTCCGGTACTGGAGAAACGAACAGGGGCAGAAGATGGTTTAATCTGGTGGCGAAAAGATCTAACTGAGGAGTACCCCAAAGACTGAAAATTTGGTGAGCTATCTCCCGATCTAGAGACCATTCGGTGGGGAGAATTCGGTCTGGGCGAGACAGGCTGTCTGCCAAAACATTCAATTTCCCTGGAATATGCCTGACTTGAATGTGAATATTCCGATGATGACACCAGTAAAGAAGATCCCAAACTAGCATGCACAGAGATGGAGAGTGGGTCCCCCCTTGTTTCTTGAGGTAAGCCACTACTGATGAATTGTCTGATGCTACCATCACGCATGAATTGTAAATGTGACTCTGAAAATGTTGGAGTGCTAGGAAAACTGCTCGTAACTCCAAATTGTTGATGTGAAGGTCTTGGGAAGCAATATCCCACAGTCCCTGAACCTCTAGACCTAGGGGTTCTAAATGAGCGCCCCAGCCCGAATGGCTGGCATCTGAAAACAGATGGAAATCTGGGGTTGGTATAACAAGGGGAATTCCAGCCACATAAATGGAAGGATTCATCCACCATTTGATTGCTACACGACATGAATGGGATGGATGGATGGATATTTTGTTTATAGACGCTCAACCCTAAAAGGGCATATAGCGTCTAATAAGATGTATATTATATGATGATTTTATTTAATGAGAAATTAAAAATATCTAGGATTGATGAGTTCATTTTAAAAAGATAAATCATCAATGATATTATGTTATTAAAATACAGATCATATTTTATTAAAAAGTCCGATCTCTTTCAGAAAATCGAGTATTTTTTGAGTTGGCATATTAAAAAGTTCCTTTATATTGTTTACATTAAAATACTTTGTGCGAATATAATTAAATTCAGCACAAGTGACAAGAAAATGTTTGACCGTAAAAGGTTCGTTACAAGGAATGCAGAATGGAGCTTGTTCATTGTTTAAAATATAAGAATGAGTAATTCTAGTGTGTCCAAGTCTACATCTCGTGATTTTTGTTTGTTCTTTTCTGCTGAGATTAGAGAATGTGCATTTGCTGTTAAAATTTGGTTTGATTTCATTTAATTTATTATAAGTTTGTGTTTCCCAAACAGACTGACATTTGTTGTTGATGTATTGACAGACGTTTGATTTAAAGTCGGAGTGAGGAATTTTGAAATTGGTTATTACTAAGGATAATGCAGATTTGGCTTCTGAATCTGCTAATTCATTTCCACGAATATTAACGTGGCTGGGAAGCCAACAAAATACAATTTCTTTTGAAGCGGAAAGATAATATTTTTTAAGAATTTGCTGAATTAATGGGTTTCTATGGTGTAAATCTTTAAGAGATTTTAATACAGAAAGAGAATCTGAATAAATGATAAACTGTTTTTCAGACTGATCTCTGATATGGTAAAGTGCAATATCAATTGCCTTGGCTTCGGCGGTAAAAATGGAGCTATTATCAGGTAATCTGATACTGTCAGTAAAATTTGGACTAATAACAGAACAAGCAACTTTCTCATCTTGTTTCGAACCATCTGTATAAATTGACAGGTAATGTTTGTAATTTGATTTGATTTCTAAAAATTCATTCTTAAAAATATGCGACTCGACTTCTGTTTTTTTATTTTTATGAAGGTCTAAAATAATCTTTGGAGGGTTTAACGTCCATGGCTCTTTTGATGGAAAAGAAAAATGCTGAACATTTTTAATATTGATATTGGCCTCTTCAAGTAACGGTTGTATTCTCAGGCCAAGGGGTTTAATAGCCGTTGGTTTATTATTGTAAAATCTTTCATATTTAAGGTTAAAAACACAATCATGAGCTGAATTACGTGGATTGGCGGCTAATTTAGTAACATATTGAAGAGACAATTTCTCTCTTCTTATATACAATGATGGTTCATTTGATTCAGCGTATAAACTTTCGACGGGGGAAGTACGAAAAGCCCCTAGAGCCAGACGTAAACCTTGGTGATGAATAGTATCCAAAGATTTCAAATAAGATTTTCTAGCGGATCCATAAACTATGGATCCATAATCCAATTTAGATCTAATTAAAGATCTATAGAGATTTAAAAGAACAGTACGATCTCCTCCCCAGTCGGAACTGGAGAGAACTTTAAGAATATCAAGAGCTTTTAAACATTTAGCTTTTAAAGCTTTGATGTGTGGTATAAAAGATAATTTGTTATCGAACAAAAGACCCAGGAATTTTGCTTCACTGACGACTGGAATTGGACTACCGTATATGGTGAGATGAGGATCTAAATGTAGCTGACGTATCTGACAAAAATGAACGCATTGAGTTTTTGTTTTTGAAAATTTGAAACCATTTTCTGTTGCCCAATCTTCTATATTGTTTAAACATCGTTGTAGTTTGAATTCAATGGTTTCCATATTTTTCGATCTAATAAATATTCCAAAATCGTCAACAAAAAGTGAACAATCAAGGTCTTTCACACATTTAACAATATCGTTAATTTTAATGCCAAACAAGGTAGGTGATAAAATGCTTCCCTGTGGTACACCTTGTTCTTGTTTAAATATGTCCGATAACGTATTACCTATTCGAACATTAAATGTTCGATCTGATAAAAAATTTTGAATAAAAAGTGGTAATCGGCCTTTAAGGCCTAATTTATGTAAATCTTTCATGATGCCATGTTTCCATGTAGTATCGTAAGCTTTTTCAAGATCAAAAAATACAGCTACGACATGTTCTTTTTTAATAAAGGCATCACGAATAAAGGATTCCAAACGAATCAAATGATCGTTTGTACAGTTATTTTTTCTGAATCCAGCTTGATATTTTGTTATAAGCTGGTTTGATTCCAAGAACCAAACCAGTCTATCATTAATCATTCTCTCCATTGTTTTACATAAACAACTTGTCAAAGCAATAGGTCTGTAGTTAGTAGCTTCAGTATGATCTTTATTTGGTTTTGGTATAGGTATAATCGTTGCTTTACTCCAGTCTTTTGGAAATTTTCCAGTGATCCAAATCTCATTTAAAATATTTAATAAAGTTTTTAAAGCGTTATCGGGTAAATGTTTAAGAATTTGATAATGGATGTCATCAGGACCAGCAGCTGTATCGTGAGATTTATGAAGAGCATCTAATAATTCTGAAGCTGTGAATGGTACATTATATTTTTCATGATTTAGTGACGTAAAATTTAGATGCTCTTTCTCTCGTTCCTGTTTTATGTTTTGAAAGGTTTCGGAATAGTTTGCACTAGAAGAGTTTTTCTGAAAATTCTCTCCTAGTGCATTGGAAATATCTTTAGTCGTTGAGCATATATTTCCATTTGATTTAATATGGACATGTTTGTTATTTTTATTTTTGCCAGTAATTTTTCGAATCATGTCCCATATTTTCTTTGCTGGAGTTCTAGAATTAAGTTTGGAGACGTATTGCTGCCAAGATGTTCTTTTAGCCGTTTTTATTGTCTTGCGAGCTTTTGCTCGCATTTGTTTGGCATGGATTAGATTTTCTTTTGTTGGCTGCCTATTGAACTTTCGTAAGGCAGATTTTCTTTTATTTATTGAATTTTTAACATCTTTATTAAACCAAGGTCTATTTCTTTTTGAACGTGTCGAGGACTTTGGAATACATTTTTCGGCTACATGAATTAATGTATCAGTAAAAGCTTGTATATCATCTGCTGTTTTAAACATTTCAGGATTTAATTTTTCATTACATAGCTCTATAAAATTCTCCCAGTTTGCTTTATTCAAATTCCATCGGGAATGATGGTCTTCATTTGTCGATTCAATTTCTTCAATTTTAATTGGAAAATGATCGCTCCCATGAAGGTCATCTAAAACTGACCAATCAAAATCTAAGTAAATATTTGGAGAGCATATAGACAAATCTAAAGCAAAATAATTTCTTGTAGGAGAATGAAGATAAGTTGGTTGTTTATCGTTAAATAAACATAGATCATTTTCTGCAATAAAATTTTCTATTATTTCTCCTTTGTCATTTGTATCCAGACAACCCCATAGTTTGCTGTGACTATTGAAGTCACCTAATAATAAATAAGGACGAGGTAACTGGTTTATAAGATTTTCTAAATCGTGTTTAGAAAATTTACAGTGTGGAGGGAGATATAGAGAACAAATTGTTATGGATTTAGACAGAGTGACATTTACAGCAACAGCTTGTAAATTACTATTTATATCTGACATGAATGGGATATTGGTATAGATTGGACCAAACTGTCGCGGTGAGGTTTCCAATTGGCCAGAAGATGGAACTGAAGAGGTCTCATATGAAGGCGACCTAACTGAATTAAATCTGCTGCTGCATTGAGTGATCCCAACATGGACAAAAATTCTCGGGCGGTAATGAATTGAGCCTGTAGAACCCGAAATAGCAGGACAAGAATTTTGTTGACTCTCTCTTCTGGCACTCTGACAATGCCAATGTGAGTCAGGAACCTCATTCCTACATACACGAAGTCCTGAGATGGAACTAGGTCTGATTTCAGGGGATTTGGTATTAGACCCAGACTTGTAATGATTTCCCAAGCTAGTGAAAGGTCGGACAGTAGGGACTCCTGTGAAAGACGATGGACAAGCCAATCGTCGAAATATTGGTGAATGTTGGGTCCTAGAGATCGAATATGTCCCGCCACAATCTCCATCAAGTTTGTAAAAACGAAAGGCGCTGTTGAGATTCCGAATGGAAGCGCCCGAAATTGGTATATAGTGCCTTCTAGGGAAAATCTCAGGTACTTGCGAGACGCTGGATGAATAGGAATATGGAGGTATGCGTCCATAAGGTCTATAGAAACCGCCCAAGCCCCTGGAGGAATAGCTCTCCGAATGGAGGCCGCAGTTTCCATCTGAAAGTGATCTACCTTCATCATTTTGTTTAGCGATGATAGGTCTATGATAAGACGATAACGGCCGGTTTTCTTCTTCACTAAGAAAATCCGGCTGTAGAAACCCGGAGAGGAAGTATCTCTCACAATTTCCACAGCCTTCTTTTCCAGTAGAATCTGCACCTCCTCCCTCAAGTGATTTAAATGTTGATGAGCTACAGGGAACAGAATTGGAGACAACGATAGTGGAGGTTCCCTTGCAAAAGGAATCCTGTAGCCCTTCCGGAGAATAGAAAGGGCCCAGGAATCCTGAGTTATGGCTGACCAAGCCTCCACAAAACTTAACAAACGAGCTCCCACCGGAAGAGAGGGATGAGGTGCAGATGGAAGGGCCCTGATGATGTCATTTACTCCTCCTAGCAGGGCCCCTCCTGAAAGAAGATGATCCACCACGGCCCCCTCTGGTGGATCGAAACCGATTGAAAGAGACAGCAGACGAAGAAGTGGAGGTGGGAACCCGGCTAGCTTTTGGTTCCCACCTAGACTTCTTCGCTGGATTTGAATTAAAAGAAGAGGAGGAAGGTCTCTTTCTATTGGCCGATACTCCTGAATAATTTGCTCTCAGGAGGGAATGATGTCTATCGTCTAGATTAGCTCTGAAAACTTCCTCTATTTTACCCCCAAAAAGAGAGGAAGAATTCAGAGGAGCTGCTCTAAGACTGTCCTTGTTATGAGATAAAAGTAAATTAGATGTATTTAGAGCAGCGTTACGGCGCTGATGCAGTAGTACAGCAGACATAGATAGGCCTAGGGCCATGATGTGCTTAGCAGAGCGGTTCACTGCTAGAAGTAGACTACGCAGAACATCCGGGTCAACATGTTCTGCGCAGAGGGCCTGAAATGCAGCCGAACCAAAAAAATCACAATGTGAACTGATGGCCACCGCTCTCCTTGCTAACCGCTCCAGGTACTCTAAATGAGCCACTGGTAAAGAGGCGAATCTGCCCACTGAGATGCCTAGCCTGCCAGCGTCGGCATCAAGGGTGGGTATCTTACTCGGCCAAAATTCCGTATGACAAGCGTAAGAATGAGGTCGAGTAAGGTAATCAATTGTTTTCTTAGGTACATGCCAGTTTGGATTGTTTCTAGCCTCTGCGGTGTTGTCAAACAGCTTCCCCATCAACTGATTCACTGTTGAGGATTGTGGAAGTGTTGACCTGGAGGAAGTAGGCTGGTCCAAAATAGACTCAAGCAGGGATTGGACTCGCGCACTGTCTTGAGTTTGGTCAGCCTTGGGGCAAAGGTCTCCCAAAAGGGAGTAAACTTCCTCCAGTGTCTCATGGTAGTTTGTGGCAGGCTCATGAGACTGGCTCTTTTGAGAAGGACTTAATGAACTCTCTGACAGAGCCTGGTCCGGGACATAATCACATTCATGATATGGAGCCCGGGGGTCTTGGCTAATGGTCCGAACATGGTCGCGACCATTGCCAGTGGATCCAGACTGACCCGTGAAAGTTTGCCCCTCCCCTTCTTCAGCAACAGAAGGGAGATCCACTGACGAAGCCAAGTTGCCCAACCCTGATAGAGTCCTCAATACTGCCTGGGATATGGCTGAGGCAATGTCAGGGGTGCTACGTGAGGGGTTGGTTACCCTCAATGGCGTAGCTGTAAGACCTAAAGAACTATCCCTGCTCAAAGCAGGGATAGTCACAGAAGGTCTGACTGCGGAAACACTAGGACCTATAGGGACATCGTCCTCTACAGATCCCAGTGCGCCTACATAAGAATAGTCAGCCAATGGAACCCTGCTGCTATTCTGTACCTCCGTATACAAATGCCCGAAGGCTTCATTAACATTATGACTTACCCTGACTGAAGGAAGAGCAGATGATGTGGAGGAGGTACCCAGTCTATTCTTACTATTTCTACTTCTACCCAAGTTGGTAGTACCAATAACTGGTTCCGCTATTAAGGAATCTGAAAATGAACCTTCCTGAAAAATAATACCCGAACAAGTCGGAATGGCTCTAGTATTATTATGTTGAGAAGCCTTACTAATAGTAGGCACAGTGGAAAGAGATACTTTGGCCATACCACTTTGAATAGGTTTTGGATTCCTAAATGAACTCACCGCAGGGGTAGTATGAGAAACAGATCCTGTAACCTGGATATTTGGTGTGGTACGAATGCCAGCAACTAAAGGGAGAGAACCATTCTCCTGGGAAACAGTCTTAGTAATTGAACTGGACGAGCTTGGAATGGCTTCGGGACAGGGCAAATATAAGTTGGGGTAATAATCATACCCACTAAAGCCACCCCAAGAACCCCAGGGATAAAAATATGGCCAATAAAAGGCCCCCTGATCTGCGCCTTCCTGCCAAGAAAATTGAGAGGAAGGTACAGTAACATTACTTGGGAATCTGCCCGCCGTATTAAAGGCCGCCGAGTTAACATACCTATAAGGTGTACGATAACCCGGCAGGTACCTAGGTTCGGAATTTCCGCCGGAACAGGGGTTCGCCAGCGCCCCCTGCGTTGCCTTCCGTCGGGAAGCATCGCTGGGGGCGGGGCGAGGTCCCCTAGTCAAGCATTCATTACCAGTGACGGTAACGGCGACCTGGGGTCCCCTACGTCTGTTTTCCAAATCTGGAGCAGGCCCAGAGTTCAATTGAAAATTATTCACCAGAGTACTAGAAGGGAATCCCTGAGCCTGCTCCCGACCAGAAGATACATAAGAGGGGAAGTGGGATAATTCTTCCCAGATCTCTGAAGCCCAACTGGCAGACCTGGCACAAGGAGATAGCTGCGAACACCCGCAACATCTAACGCATAAAACATGGCTGTCTGCCGGAAGTTTAGTTTGCTTGCAATTAATGCACAACATCTTACTACTGATATGGGCTACAAAGAAAAGCTTTAGTGAAAATAAAGATACAGACTTATCTGTTAGCGAAAAATACTTCTTTCCAAATCCAAACGTCGTAATCTATACAGAAGGTGCTGACCTCGCAAGCGACCAAAAAATAGTGATGTTTTCTACCTTGCGTCTACCCTTTATAGTAACAATGTCTACCGCATGTGTTAGGCGTGCCGCACGCTTGGTGCGTGCTTTGGCGGGAATACCTGGCGCGTCCTGATTGGTTGCTTACGGTGGCGTGGACGGAAGGGAACCAGTGCATAACTGGTACCCGACCTTGGTCACCTAGAAACAGGACGCTTGGTAGGGGGGACAACTAGGACGAGCTATAGTCTGTTTCAAACAATTTTTTTTTCCTAGTTGTCTTTCTTTTGAAGGTCGATCTCGCGGTGAACCGCTCAAATAAGGCTTATAATATCTTGAGGTGATGTATGCTGACATTGAAATGACTAAGTTCGCAATGTGGAAAAAGTGACAAAAATAATCTAACAAATTACATCCAAAGCACATGCACATCTTCATACCATGGAGAAAACACATGTAAAGTTTCAAAATGATCGGTACAAAACTGTAAGAGGAGTTGCGCTCACAAGACACCCAGGGTAAATGTTCACACAAAGACGAACAAAAGGACGAACGGAAACTTGCACACCTAAGTCGCCCATGCTAAAGCAGGTGCGACAAAAATATACCAATACTTTTTGGTTAACAAAAATGCTTTAGCTTGAACTTTGTACTTATGCTTATAAGCATAGGAAAACCACACACACACACACACACACACACACACACACACACACACACACACACACACACACACACACACACACACGAGCTGATTTGTAAGGCAGAAATACTTCCATAGATTACCCAGAAACAGTTTGAAGCTATTTTCAGTTGTTTTTATTTAATCTCTTGGACATAATGTAATCAAACATTGATCAGAAGTGGTTTCTGATAAAATGGACAACTTCAGCCATTGTACAGTCATTCTCTACGTCAACCACAAAGGTTCAACACACAAAAAAGTCAAGGAGGACATGATATTCACAGCAGGAGAGGATACCCATTTATATAAAGCATGGTGAAAAGGTGGGCTGCCTGTTGAAATGTGCCAGGGAGACTCTGGAAGCTGTCTGGGAAGATCAGTCACCATTACTACTCAGGAGACCATTGCCAAGATTCTCGTAGCATCATTGTAGAAAGTAGAGTACAAAGCGTTATATTGTCTTAAGGTGTCAGCTCATTGGGTCCCAACGCTCCTTGGATCTGATCAGAAACGGATTCAGCACAACTTGTCAGGAGACAATGACAGCTTAGCATCTTCTGGCAATTTGTGACCACAGATGAAACCATGGTCCATCACTACCAACCAGAGATGAAGTCAGAGCTCTGGAAAGGTTCTCTGCCTTACAAGAAAGCTAAGACAGTGATGTCTGCAGGCAAGGTGAGTGAGGTCTATACTTTATAGGATGCAAAAGGAGTACTGCTGTTGGACTACTTAAAAAGGGTCACACTATCACCAGGGCTTCCATTGACAAGAAAGGTAAATCTTCAACCAGAACATTGCTCCAGCACACACCTCCATATGTCCCAGCATGGTTTTTTGGTGTATTCCAGTTTGTTAAATGCCATTCTTGATGAAGCTATAAATGATGTGGACCACTTCCTGACGGCTCAAGATGATGTCATCTACACTGAAGACATGCATCTGCTTCTTGACGAGTAGTCTAAATGTGTTCATGAAGGCAGGGACTGTGTTGTCATTTGGAAAATGATTGTTTTATTTTATTTTCTAAAACTGACACCAAGCAAGTGCCCTTGCAGCATGTTCCAAGAAGAGTAAATCAACTGTTTAATACACCATTATAGCAACTTATTTAGGGATACAATATTAAGTTGACTGAATTAGAAATTCGAAACAAAAATCCTAAAATATTGTTCTAACACTAAGTACTGGGATATACAGACCCACTTTCGACCCGGATCAGATGCTGCAGAATGTAGCATCTCATCAGGGTCTGCACTGTCTGCCACTCATCCCGCAGTATTTAGACACATGGAGAGGTAATAAAATGGACATTTTGAAATTTTAGGACAATTATAGAAAGTGATAAGATGTCCAGATATTAACGCATTTAAGTGGAGAAACCCCCAAATAGGTAATTGTCAAACAGTGCTTACCCAGATAAGATGCCACAGAATGCAACATCTGATCAGGGTCTACACTCTTTGTATTAAAATGGGGTAATTTTAATAATACAAAGTTATAAAAACTTACTACTAGACACACCTGCTATTGGAAATAGACCAGTCAAAAGAGCTGTGGTAGAAGAGTCCACTTGATGTTTATAGGTTAATGGACAATATGGTATTTGAACCCTTTAGAAGAAATTCATTAGAAAAAAACTTCAAACATTTTGCTTAATTTACAAGTAAAAAATATTTGAATGAGATTGAGTGATATTTTATTTAAAGTGCAAATTTTCATTTATCCTTGGACTAAACTGTATTATATAGTAATGGTTTATGGGTGTAATTTTTAATGCAACTGTACATAAACCACACTGTTGTCCTTAAAAAAATTAAAAAAA
This sequence comes from Anodontia alba, assembly GCA_964016985.1. NCBI lineage: Eukaryota > Metazoa > Mollusca > Bivalvia > Lucinida > Lucinidae > Anodontia > Anodontia alba. The sequence continues at coordinate 54,029,633 of OZ024823.1, read as the reverse complement.
TGAAATAAAATAAAAATAAGTAAATAAATGAAAAAATAAATAAAATAAAAACAAAATAATAAAAAAAGTAACAGGCAATTTTGGATTTATGGAACTGCATACCATCCTACTATGAATCTAGCTAAGTCTTTGTAGCAGCATTTAAAGCAAAATGACATAGAAACATTTATAGATCACATCTGACTGTCTTTTCATCCAGCAACTGCCTAAAGTGAATAATTATTATCATTATGATTGAAGAATTACCAATTATGTTATTAAGTGCCATGCTGTTAATCCAGTGATTATTAAGCAGGAAGCAGATTCTGGATGAAACCTTATCATTATCTATTTCAGGAGACTAAAGCGCAACATTTGGCATCCCATTTTGGTTTTTACCCATTTAATAGAAATGTCTTTTATTCAATACCTCTAACCAAATTAAAGATTTCAATATTAAAGATTAAAAAGAGCTGTCTCTAATACGGTTAGAGATATGTTAAAACGGAAATAGATATCTTTAATGATATCATTAAGATAACCCAATTACAGACATCTTATCTTTATTGTAGACATCATTGTTTATTTACAATAAAGTCATCTATTCATGCACAAATAAAGATATCTTTATTTCAATTAAAGGTATCTTTATTAAATTGATAGAAGATTTAAAAAAAAATAATTAAATCAAAGATATCTCTTAAAAAAAATGGAGATACCTTTAATTCAATCATTAATTCAATCAGTCACAGACTTTAACTACAGAATTTTCTATTAAATGGATAACGTTAATCAGATGCTGTAGTTGCAATCTCAGAAAATGAGTAACAATGAGAATTTCTGTAAGATGTACAAATGTTTTAAGAATGAAAATATTTTTTTTTTCAAAATACTATGTTAAAAACCTATCCTATTCATAGAAGACTCTTAAAAACTTAACTAGATTCATACCAGTATCAGCATGGTAGGTAAACCATCATACCAAACCTGTTTTACCAGGAAATTAATATGACTATACTATTAAAATGAATGAAAAAAAAATGGATAAAAACTACTATATTAGGAACAATTAATATATTTGCATGAAAATGTAATTGCATAAAATCTACTACTATATTAGGATAAATATATTTGCATGAAAATGTAACTGCATAAAAGCTATTATATTAGGAACAATACGTTTGCATGAAAATGTAATTGCAAAAAAAAACTGCTATATAAAAAACAATATATTTGCATGAAAATGTAATTGCATAAAAACTACTGTATTAGGATCAATATATTTGCATGAAAATGTAATTGCATAAAAACTACTAAATTAGGATCAATATACTTGCATGAAAATGTAACTGCATAAAAGCTACTATATTAAGAACAATATGTTTGAACAATATGTTTGCATGAAAATGTAAGTGCGTAAAAATGGCTATATAAGAAACAATATTTTGCATGCCAATGTAATTGCATAAAAACTGCTATATTAGAAACAATATTTTTGCAATATATCTGAAAATGTTATTTTGTTCTATGTGCATTTTACAGCGCTAAAGAAGAGGACAAAAAGGCAATACCTATTCCAATGCCATGACACATTAGCATGGATTAATTGTTGTCTAAAATTCTGAATAATAGAAAAAATGATAAAAAATGAGAATACAAATTCTGCAGAATCTTTTCAAAAACCCTAAAATCACCCAAGTAGTCGCTCACACAAAATCAACAATCAGAAAACAAGTTACCAAAGTAAAATTTGAATTTCCCTTTTTTATTGTTCTCGAATTAGTAGAAAGAATTTCTCCTGAAGGGTTCAAATACCATTTGTCCATTAACCCATAAACATTAAGAGGACTCTTCTACCACAACTCTTTGGACTGGTCTATTTCCAATAGCAGGGTGTCTAGTTAGTTTTTATTACTACTTTGTATTATACAAATTCCTGTATTTAAATGCAGAATGTAAACCCTGATCTGAAGTCGCATTCTGTGGCATCTGATATGGGTCTGCACTGTTTGACAAATACCCTTTTGAGGCTTTCCCGACTAAAATGCATTAATATCTGGACATCTTTACACTTACTATTATTGTCCTAAAATTTCAAAAAGTCCATTGTTTACCTCTTTATGTGTCTAAATACTACTGGATGAATGGCAGACAGCACAGACCCTGATGAGATGCTCATTCTGCAGCATCTGATATGGGTCAAAACTGTTTACATAGGCCTGTATGTCCCAATACTTAGAGTTATAACATATTTTTAGGATTTCTGTTTCAAGTTTCTAATTCGATCAACTTAATATTGTATTCCCAAATAAGTTGCTATAATGGTGTATTAAACAGTTGATTTACTCTTCTTGGACCATGTTCCAGAGCACTTGGTGTCAGTTTTAGAAAAAACCCAACAATCATTTTCCAAATGACAACACAGTCCCTGCCTTCATGAACACATTTAGACCCCTCGTCAAGAAGCAGATGCATGTCTTCAATGTAGAAGGCGGCATCTAGGGCCATCAGGAAGTGGTCCACATCATTTATAACTTCATCAAGAATGGCATTTAACAAGCTGGAATACACCAAAAAACCATGCTGGGACACTATGGATGTGAGTGCCAGAGCAATGTTCTGGTTGAAGGTTACCTTTCTTGTCAATGGAAACCCTGGTGATTGTGTGACCATTTTAAAGTCCAACAGCAGTACTCCTTTTGTATCCTATAAAATATAGACCATTACCTTGCGTGCAGACATCACTGTCTTAGCTTTCTTGTATGGCAGAGAACCTTTCCAGAGCTCTGACCATCTCTGGTTGGTAGTGATGGACCATGGTTTCATCTGTGGTCACAAATTGCCAGAAGATGCTAAGCTGTCATTCCCCCTGACAAGTTGTGCTGAATCCATTTCTGATTAGATCCAAGGAGAGTTGGGACCCAATGAGCTGACACCTTGAGACAATGTAACGCTTTGTACTCTCCTTTCTACAATGATGCTACAAGAATCTTGGCAATGGTCTCTTGAGTAGTAATGGTGACTGACCTGCCCAGACAGCTTCCAGTCTCCCTGCCACATTTCAGCTTGGCAGCCCACCTTTTCACCATGCTTTATATGAAGGGATATCCTCCCCTGCTGTGAACATCATGTTCTCCTTGACCTCCTTGAGTGTGGTTGAGATAGAGAATGACTGTACAATGGCTGAAATTGTCAATTTTATCAGAAATCACTTCTGGTCAATGCTTGATTACTGTATGTACAAGAGATAAAAGAACGGAAAATAGCTTCAAACACTCTGTTTCTGGGTAATCTGTGAAAGTATTCCTGCCTTACTATTCAGCTCTTGTGTGTGTGTGTGTGTGTGTGTGTGTGTGTGTGTGTGTGTGTGTGGTCCCATGCTGATAAGCTTAAGTACAAAGTTCCAGATAAAACATTTTTTTTACCAAAAAAGACTGGTATTTTTCTAATTTTTCCACAAAAGTTATACTCGTAGATACTAATTAGAAACCCTTTCCTGAGATGTTTCTAATAGGTTCCCACAACCTATTTTCTTGGCAAAATAAGAAAAAAATATCTGGATATATCTGGATCTGCATTCCCACTCTATCTCAAGCTAAATGCAGGAAAAGAAAAAAAGCAACTGTTCTGACAGCTTAGTATGCTGTGTAAAAATTTCAGATGACATTTAGATTTTTTTCTTATTTTTCCAAGAAAAAAAAATAATTTGACATTCAAAGTAATTGGGGTCACTTTAAGGGAATAAATTTGCTTAGTCTGGGAGCATATTCTTCCCTTTAAGGGTAACCTCCAATAAAAAGGCAGATAAATGTTTTCATGACAGCGTTACAGTTGACTCTTGTTATCTCGACCTCGCTTATCTCGAATAATCGCTTATCTCGAAGCGATAATCTGGTCCCTGCTTAAACGTGAAAATCTAACAACAGGTAATACAATACTGTGGAAAAGAGAAATTGCTCTTTTTCACAATATTTTCAATATATCTCTAACTTCAGGAGTCAAATTTCATATACATTTGTTAAATGTGGCTGTTCAATTCATTTTTTTTCCTAAATTTAGCAAACCTGATATGTCAAGGTACGGATATCTCTAAGTATTTCTGACAGTCCCTTGGAATTTGAGATGAGAGTCGACTGTATTTCGCTTGGAGGCATACCCATTCCATCTAAAACATATATTTACACTAAATAGTTGAACACTATATTTAAAAAATTTGAGGACAATTTCACTACAACAGTGTAGATCCTAATCAGATGTCACATTCTACAACAACTAATCTGAATCGGTACTGTTTGCTGTGACCTGTTTGTCCAAATACTTGGTGTAAATAAGGTTATGTTTTCTTTGCAAAATATAAAAACGCCTCAGCTTTGGCATGATATTAAAGGTGCAGGCAAACAAGGATCAAAGGTCCTGATCAGCCTGATTATCTGCACAGCCTGACCATGGCCTCTACGATTGTTGATATATTAGATTCAATGATCCTGTGTCTAGTGAAGATACTGAACAGACTGCTTTCACACAGAAGCTGTTCTGGGCCTTTACTGTCCATATACCCCTCAGACCCCTTTTCTCATCATGTCACTATTTTCTTTGGGTACCGTATTTATCCTAAATATTGGGATTCCTTATTACTCCTTACCATACTTCTCCTTAACCTTTACCACTCTCTGAGCAGGTTCAGTAGATGGCAAACTGATATTTTTCTTATTTTGTCCTAGAGAATAGGGCTTGATATTTCATGCAAAGGGTCTCAAACCATATTTTCTGAGAAAAATTAAAAAAAAAATTCTCTGCTGATATTTTTTCCAAGATACTGAGTGAATCTATTTACTACCTGCTAACGTGTCTTAAACTGCTGGATAAGTGGTAAACAGTTTAGACCCTGGTCAGATGCTCCATTCACTGATCAGGGTCTACACTGTTTATTCAGGCCTGTCTGTCCCAAAACTTAGGGTTAATTCCGTAGTCCTTATCTATATCACTGAGCTTTTAACTTTTTTTTAACTTTTACCGCTCTCTGGGCTAATTCAGCAGATAACAAATTGATGATGATTTCCCAGAAAACAGGATTTGGAAATGTCAAATAATGTTTAATTGGAAAAATATTTTAAAATGTCCTCTGCTGGAATTCGTACCCAGAGTACTAAGCAATAACATCCATAAACAATGACTTCCATCTTGTATCAAATCTGAATTGGATTTATGGGAAGACGTTGATATCATGCCATCTGTAACAATGTAGCAAGAAGCAGAACTGGACCTGAAATAATACCATACAGTACAGTGAAACATTACAAACTAAATTACTTCCACAATATGGACCAGCTATTCCAAGCATCTTTAGTTTGTTTATACACAGCTTCAGCATTTTTTCTTATTTCTCCACAGCAACATATGTTGTGGACACTCATTAGAAGCCCCTTGCCGAGGCATTTCTAGGAGTACCCTCAAGATGTTTTCATGAAGAAATAAGAAAAATATCAGTACTTTTGGGTTGAAAAAAGAACCTCATCCTGAGTTACCTTTACACTTTACATGCTGCATAAAATTTTCAACAGTGGTCATGGAATTTTTCCCAGATAGACAGGGTTGACATTCATGTAAAAACGGAGATGTCAAATCCTGCTTTCTGAGAAAAATAAAAAAATTATCTTACCAGTTTGTCCCAACAGAGCGGAAAGATTAAGTAAGCTGTAAGCTGTAAAGCATGTTGGGTAAAAATGTCAGCAGAATGACATTTCAAAATAATGTGTTTTTTTCTGATTTTAAACATAAAATAGGACACGAAATTTCATGCTCATTATTAGGAAGCAATTTGTGTAAAATGTCAATTTGTTAGTTATATTCAGGTTTTACCTCAATTTCAACAAACTTTCAGTCATATCCCAGCAGTGTTTAGATGTGATAGGGAGTTCTATGCTCACTTTTAGAGTGCTGCCTTATTGAAATACCAATCCCCTGACACATCACATGATATTTCACCTGTCACATTATACCAACATAGTTCCAGCTCTACTGTCTTAATGCTGAGCGCCAAGCAAATGAGCACCTAGTACCATTTTAAATCTTTGGAATGACAATACCCCAGATGGAACCCACTGGGTCACAAAATAGATGCTCCACCAGTTAAGCCATTGTGCTGGTAAAATGGTTTGATGGCCAAGTTAAAACTATTAAGTTCATGTCAAGCCAGTCCGTTTACCTGACCACACTTTTCCTAGGTTTGTTAGTGTTGAGGTTTTTTACTGCTGGGGTCATGTCAAGTGCGGTCAGTTTACCTAACCACACGTTTACCGGGCAGGCTTAGTCCTCTAAGCAGTTAACCAGTCTTGTGCACATTCTTTTGCCAGAAACTGACAACTGCCCTTCTTGAACCCGGGACCTCCTGGTCTTCAGTCGGACGGCACATCCAACTGAGCCACCGAGGCTATGTAGTCCTCTTAGGGGTTAACCAGTACTTGAGCACATTCTTTCCTAGGCAACTGACAACTGCCCTTCTTGAATTAGCAAAAGAGAAAGAATGGCTGTCAAAAAGATTTCATGATCTAAATCTTCACAATCTAAATTTACCGGACCTAGTGAGAATCAAATCTGGGACCTCCTGATCAACAGTCAGATGTGCATCAGACTGAGCCACTCAGGCCTGAAAGAATCTATAGAAGTGAAAACCCACAGTATCTGGCACAATGTCAGTTAAACCCTATTTTCTGGCAGGCTTTATGTACAATATTTACCCTAAGCATTGGGTTGTTTGGTTTTAACAGACCAGTCAACACTATTAAGGTCATGTCAAGCTGGTCAGTTTACCTAACCACACTTCCTGGGCAAGCTTTGTCTTCTTGGCGGTTAACAAGTACTTGTGCACATGGAAGGAAAGAAAATGACGGTAGAAAATATTTCATTATCAATCTTCACAAACGTTTGTTTGTTTGATTTGGGCTTAACATTGCTGTCAACAATCTTTCAGTCATATTGCGATGGTGTCTGGATGTGACAGGAAGCTCAATGCTCACTTTTAGAGTGCTGCCTCACTAAAATATCACACCCTGGACACATGAAATGATCTTCCACCCAGTCACATTATACTGACACTGAGCTGACCAGTTCTAGCTCTACCTTCTTAATGCTAAGCGCCAAGCAAAAGAGCAGCTAGTCTTTGGTATGATCCGGCCGGGGATCAAACCCCCTACCTCCCGGTCACAAAGCGGACGCTCTAGCTACCACTGAGTTACTGTGCCAGTATCTTCACAAAAGAATGGTGCCAAACCCAGCGGGGAATGAACCAGTGATTCCTTGATCACCACGATTTTTTAACTGATTTGAGCAAAACAGAAAAGATCAGGGGTTGAAAGAAGCGGATGCCTGATCGCCGGACCCTTGCTGTTTCAGCGTTGGGCAAGCAGACTCTGCTGGTGGTAGGCCTGCCGGGCAAGTCACAATTCCGGTTCGTCGATTTCGATAGTTTCACACCACATTCTTTTTTTATGTTTTAGAACGGCTTCTCTGACTGATCATTTTGCAATATCTCTTCCCGTGATGTTTCGTTTATCCAATCAAACGATGCAATACATAATAAGTTTGACCATCAAACAAGATGGCTGCAAAAGCGATGTTTCTGATTTTTGACATTACAAAATCGAATCAAGTGCCTCTTCATGGGGCAAGCGACCCGAAAAGAAGAAAATCTGATGAGGCAAAAAAAAGAACAAAAGCCAAAGTACGAAGAAGAATCACGAAAAAGATTGTTTCAGCAGAAATGGCTTAACGAATTCGCTTGGTTACAGTACCACAAGAAAAACGATCTAATGACAGATGCTGAAAAAGCCTAAGCTGAATTTTGTTCTTTATAGAGCAGGAATGCAGATAATTATTAAAAACAAATTCATTATGAAATTATTCAGTTGCATAAAATTCAGCGTAATCTTTTTCTGCAGTGAGCTACATGTCAGTAATTTTGTTTCTACCTTAGAGGAAATTTCACAAGCATTACACGTGTTTGAGGGAATGGCTTTGAGGCTACTAACCTCAGTGGCACTACAAAGAAGTTAGTTTCACACAAACCAGTCAGTAAGAACATGGCTTTGAAGTTTACAAACATCACTATAGCTGCTTTGTAGTCCTAGTGAGGTTAGTAGCTTCAAAGCCAGGATCTTAAACACTTGTGTAATGCATCTGATTAGGTTCATGACTGCTGTTTATAGCTGAATGTTAATCAAATTTGGCATTTACTTTTCCCCAAAATTGTCTTCCTTTACTGTTTATAGCCCATACCTTAAAAATCTGATTCAAAAAACAATCTTATTGCTGCAAATGTAACAAGAACGGACAATAATTATCATCACGAAAACACGCCTATATAATTTTGACCCCCTTAAACCCCACTTTTATAAAGTAAAACTGGGGTTTACAGGGGTATACATCAATTTTCTTATTTCTGGTCAAAAACATAGATTGTGGGTACTCGTTAGAACCGCCTCATCGAGGCGGTTCTAACGAGTACCCACAATCTATGTTTTGAGCAGAAATATGAAAAATATCAGAATTTTTTTATCTGAAAATTTTCATTTGTTTGGTGGTGAAATTTTCAGTATATTTGAATAGGCATGTTTTTGTAATGCAGATACATATGTTGGTTAAAGGCTGTATGGAGCCAGCCTGCATATGGGGTGCAAAGGTATAAAGTTTTACAGAGACTAGAGCTGGTGTTTGTAAAACACTATGCCCCCAACTGCCTGACTCTAACACTGTTTGACTCCAACACTGCTTAGCCATGACGGTAACAACAGTACAAATATATGATTTCAATGTTATTTTATCAAAGGGAAATAACTCTAAAATAGGAGATGATTGGGATAAGAAAAAAATATGGATCACCTATTTTTTCATGAGGAATCAAAACATGAAATTTCAAAACATTAGCATACATGGTTCTAAACTTATGCTATACACAATAAAGCAACGACATTAAATGGCCCGAAATTGCGAAGGGCCATAACTCCAACATTTCATTTAATTGGTTCAAAATTTATTCAGGTGATCTCCTCCTCAATCCCAATCAGTATACCAAATATCATGGCTCTAGCTTAAATACTTTTTGAGATATCTTGCTGAAAAAGTCAAAATGCCTAGAACTACAAAGGGCCATAACTACATCAATTTTTCATGGAATTCCCTAAAAAACAAACCAGGTAATCTCCACATCATCCCCAATCAGCATATAATATTTCAAGACCCTAGCTTAAGTGCTTTTCGAGAAATCTTGCTGACAAGGTCAAAATGAGCAGAACTGCATAGGGCCGTAACTTTATCAATATTTTCATGGAATTCTCTCAAAATATAATCGGGTAATGTACACATCATTCCCACTCACTGTATCGAATTTCAAGAACCCAGCTTAAATACTTTTCAAGATATCTTGCTCACAAGATTTAATTCTGATTTTTTTCAAAGGGGCATAACTTTAAATAAACATGCTAGACAAGAAACAAAATACGGGTCGGCTATTTTTTCATTGGGAACCCAAATATAAAATTTCAAAACCCTAGCGTGCAGGGTTCTTAAGATATGGCATGCACAAAAAAAGCTTGATGAACGGACAAACAGTCGGATGGACAAATGAAGGCAAAATAATATGCCCCATCAATTTCATTCGAAACTGGGGGCATAATCAGGTCATCTACTCATCGCTACCAATCTATTCATCAAGTTTCAAGGCTCCAGCTTCAACAGTTTTTGAGATATTTTGTTCACAAGGGAAACATGCCCAAATTTACAAAGGGCCATTACTAATGAAATATTTTTCAGAATTTACAAAAAAATTAATCAGGTCATCTACTCATCATTACCAATCAATTCACCAAGTTTCAAGTCTCTAGCTCTAATAGTTTTTGAGATATTTTGCTGACAAGATAAAAATGCCCAAAATAACAAAGGGGCATAACTCAAGAAGTATATTTCAAAATTTCTTCAAAAGTTAATCAGGTTGTCTACTCATCACTACCAGTCTATTCATCAAGTGTCAAGGCTCTAGTTCCAACAGTTTTTGAGATATTTTGCTGACAAGGTAAAATTGCCCAAAATTACAAAGGGCCATAACTCATGAAGTATTTTTCAGAATTTCTTCAAAAATTAATCAGGTCATCTACTCATCACTACAAATCCATTTACTAAGTTTCAAGGCTCTAGCTCTAACAGTTTTTGAGATATTTTGCTGACAAGATAAAAATGCCTAAAATTACAAAGGGGCATAACTCAAGAAGTATATTTCAAAATTTCTTCAAAAGTTTATCAGGTTGTCTACTCATCACTACCAGTCTATTCATCAAGTTTCAAGGCTCTAGCTTCAATACTTTTTGAGATATTTTGCTGACAAGTTAAAAATGCCCTAAATTACAAAGGGCCATAACTCATGAAGTGTTTTTTCAGAATTTCTTCAAAAGTTAATCAGGTCATCTACACATCACTACAAATCCATTTACTAAGTTTCAAGGCTCAAGCTCTAACAGTTTTTGAGATATTTTGCTGACAAGGTAAAAATGCCCAAAATTACAAAGGGCCATAACTCAAAAGGCATTTTTCAAAATTTCTTCAAAAGTTAATCAGGTTGTCTACTCATCACTACCAGTCTATTCATTAAGTTTCAAGGCTCTAGCTCCAACGGTTTTTGAGATATTTTGCTGACAAGATAAAAATGCCCAAAATTACAAAGGGCCATAACTCATGAAGTGTTTTTCAGAATTTCTTCAAAAGTTAATCAGGTCATCTACTCATCACTACAAATCCATTTACTAAGTTTCTAGGCTCTAGCTCTAACAGTTTTTGAGATATTTTGCTGACAAGGTAAAATTGCCCAAAATTACAAGGGGCCATAACTCAAGAAGTATTTTTCAAAATTTCTTCAAAAGTTAATCAGGTTGTCTACTCATCACTACCAGTCTATTCATCAAGTTTCAAGGCTCTAGCTTTAATAGTTTTTGAGATATTTTGCTGACAAGATTGCATCCATATTTTTTCAAAGGGCCATAACTCAGAAAAGGGGCATAATCCTGTCAAGAAAAAAAATACGTGTCAGCTATTTTTTCATGAGGAATCCATATATGAAATTTCAAAACAGTAGCATTCATGGTTTTAAAGTTATGCTATGCATCAAAAAGAGTGACGAACGGACGGACGGACGTACGGACGAACAACCCAGAAGCAATATGCCCCTCCAACTTCTTTGAAGTTGGGGGCATAAAAATGACAGAAAACATGAAGGAAGCAAAATACTTGGGCAAGTTCAAAATCCTGGGGGCAAGCTGAAATAAAATCCAACACCCCCCCCCCCCCCCCCCCCCAGGCTAGTACTTTCAGAAACCTTATTTCAACCCCTGAAGATCCAGATCAAATGCTGCAGATTCATCACCTGATCAGGGTCTACAGTTTGCCACTCAAAGAGCAGATCTTACAGGTAGTAAAATGGTTTTGTTCAAAGTTTAGAATAACAAGTGTAAGGAGTTAAAATATCCTAATACTTAGTTTTCACAATACTTCTTGTCTGCTGAATTGCCCAAAGCCTGTTAACTACTGAAGTACTCATTTTGAATTCTCTGCATACAGGTCAAAAATTACAGCATACTGCATTTTGATATATTTGTCTTACGTATACTTTTCAGAGTAAATAGGCATATTCTTTTGCCAGAAACTGATAACTGCCTTCTTGAGTCAGCAGAAGGGAGACAATGACTGCAGAAATGATTTCATGATCAATCTAAAAAAAAAGAATTTACAGGATCCAACAGGGATCAAACCTGTGACCTTCTGATCACTTGTTGGAGGCACATCGGACTGAGTCACTGAGGCCATCTTGTTCCTCATCTCTCCAACTTGTGAGTCCTTGGGAAAGCTGTGCTTTGTGACTGTAGCATTTCCTGCATATCTTTGCTCATATTTTTGACATTTCATGTGAATACCTTGCTACAAGGTAGAAAATTCACATGAAATGTCAAGATTTATTTTCTAAAAAACAAATAGAAAAAGTACTTGAGAATTTCATCTGCTACAATTTTGATTGACACTTCAACTACTGCTACTCTTTAGGCAAATTCAGCAGAAGACAAAATCATATTTTGCTTGTTTTTCCCAGAAGATAGGCTTTGACTTTTTTGTGCAGCATGAAATTGTCAAACACTATTTTTTAAGAAAGGAGACAATTTGCATGTAATGTCAAACCCTATTGTATGGGAAAAACAAGCAATGTCAGTAAGCAGGGATTATTATGTACTACCGGCTCAGAAAGCAAAATGATTGATTGATTGTTTTGGGATTTAATGACACGGTACCCCATGTGGGTCATTTTGTGTAATCTCCAAGAGAAAGGGAGAAGAGAGACAGAAGAGAAAGTAGATGAGATGAAAGAGAGGGACAGGGGAGAAAGAGGAAAATGAATGAAAGTGAAGAAACAGAAGAAACTAGAAATGTGTCAATATGACACAGATGCCCCCGCCCAGGGCCGTCCTCACCCACACGCAGGCATTTTGCTAAAAATGAAGTTGAAAAAAGGACCATAACTCTCATAATAATTGGCAGATTTTACCCTAAATCAAACTTGATCTATATTTTATGATTATATACCTGTGTATAAAATATGAATCCAATACATCAATATTTTTAAAAAAAGCATCGAAAGGAAAACATTTTTTGAAGGTGAAAAAGGGCCATAACTCCCATAATAATGGGTGGATTTTACCCTAAATTGAACTTGACCTCTATTTTATGATTATATATCTGTGTATTAAATATGAATCCAATAACTAATGTTTTCAAAAGATATCAAACAGAAACTATTTTTCAACATTGAAAAAGGGCCGTAACTCCAAAAATAATTGGTGGATTTTACCCTAAATTGAACTTGACCTATATTTTATAATTATATGCTCATGTATAAAATATGAATCCAATTCACTAATCTTTTGAAAAGTTATGGAACTGAAACGGAATGGAAACCATTTTTCAAAGGTGAAAAAGGGCCTTAACTCTCAAAATAATTGGTGGATTTTACCCTGAATCGAACTTGACCTACATTATATGATTATATACCTTTGTATAAAATTTGAATCAAATACAGTTATCTTTTCAAAAGATATCGAACGGACACCATTTTTCAACTATTTTTCAACATTAAAAAGGGCTGTAACTCCAAAAATAATTGGTGGATTTTACTGTAAATCGAACTTGACCTATATTTTATAATTATATGCTCGTGTATAAAATATGAATCCAATTCACTTATCTTTTCAAAAGTTATGGAACGGAAACCATTTTTCAAAGGTGAAAAAGGGCCATAACTCCCAAAATAATTGGTGGATTTTACCCTAAATCGATCCTGACCTACATTTTATGATTATATACCTGTGTATAAAATTTCAATCCAATACACCAATTGTTTTAAAAGATATCACAGGGAATGCATTTGTGTTACGTACAGGACAGACAGACGGATGGGACAGACATACATACGGACAGTGGTGATACTATATGCTCCCCCCATTGAAAATGGCAAGGACATAATAAAAACATTCCCTCTCTACCCTTACTTGCTGCTAGGACAGCAGGCTTTGCCCATCTGTAAGCCAATATCAGTTGGACTCCCCGGTGACGTAAGATACATGACACCTTTGCCTCATCCAATCACCCCCATTCAGATTATGTAAGATAAAATGATGAATACCAATTCATTTATCGTTAGAGGATGCCAGTTTCAACATAGAAGGCAAATTCACACTGCAGAAGGCTCCACCATAACTGGAGGCGATCCAAACTGTGTCCGATGCTTGGACCCTGATTTCCGTGTTATAATGAGGTTCAGATATAATTATTTTTATTTTAATAATAGCAAATAATTATTATTTGAGTATCAAAGTCTTGACAACAATAAATAACTTTTGTATAGCCCTGGTTAAAAAGTAAGTTTCCTCCTTTGCAAAAATAAACATAGAGACTGTACAAGTTATGCCTTTTCAGAAAAAAAACTTGTAAAGGAACTCAGATGTACCCACAGTACCCTTAATGTTAGTAAAGTCTATAATTATTGTGTATTTATTTGGAATGTTTAAAAACTACCCATAAACCTCTTTATAACACTGTTTATTATTGCATGCTTTGGGATATAACATGATTTAAAGATGAACCCCCAAAAATTATAGATTATCTAGAAAAAATACCATAAATGGTCATTTTTCTGTATACTCTATAAATTTTTGTTTGGCTATATCACCTTTATTTAAAGGGGAATGCAACTTTAAAAGGTATTGTGCTTTAAAGTAAAGACAAACAATGAATTCTGACACAAATTTGATCAAAATCAGTGGAAAATTAAATAAATTATAGACAATTGAATATTTTAACATTAGTGGTATGGGTGCTGCCATTTTGAATATTAAATGAGGTTTCATAAAAATTAAAATTCTTTTCATAATGGTAGTTATTCTCATAAATTGGTTTATTCTGGGGGAAATGATTGATTATTACTAGAATTAAAAGATTATAAAAAATTGTAGCTAAATTATTCTTAAAAACCCTTTATAATTTGGTATTGCATATTTAATTTGGGCTGTGTGACGTCACAAAGCCTACAATATGGTGGCATCCATGCCAGCCATTTTAAATATTTTCAAGCCACCATAACTTCCTTATTTCTAGGCCGATTTTGAAAAATCTTGCATCAAAATAAATGGCTTTTTAAGCACTTTACTCTAAGATATCTTACAACTTATATTGCGTTCCCCTTTAACTTTTGGACCCAAACAATAGTGATATAAAAAGAGGTAGTGGTGTATGGAGGTTGTGGCATATGTATAGACAGTAAGGTAATTAGTCTAGATTCAGTTCAGACTTTGGGATTTTGTTTGACACTACACACAGCTGAAATCCTTTCAAAGTTTCAAACTGCTAAAGAAGACAACTTTCACATATCTTCATATATCCTCCCTCAATGGAGACTATGTACATCTTTCAATATGTCTGTAATGTATGTGAAAAGTTTTGAAAAGATCCAACAGAAGCTCTAAGAGGAGTAACTACTTGAGCCACCTGGATGCTACTCGCTTTAAGAATACCCCCATTTCCTTCTAAAGATTTCAAATACATGTACAAGGGAGGCAACTTTGTCTCTGCATAATTGTCTCCCTTTTTAAAATGGTAGCAGAACCTTTCAGGGGTATCCAATTACCTCAATATAGCCTACAAACAAACAGCGGGAGCAAATTCTTTCCCTTTAGACCAAACCCCTTTTCAGAATAGGCTTGATGTGCAGTAAAGTAAACAGGCTGCTGTTGATTATTTGGTGTTTTGTTTTTTGTTTGTGTTGAGGTTTTATGGCCCAGTCAACCCAATGGGGTCATGCTGAGCGTGGTCAGTTTACCTAACCACACGTTTACTGGGTAGGCTTAGTCCTCTAAGTGGTTAACCAGTATTGTGCACATTCTTTCACCAGAAACTGACAACTGCCCTTCTTGAATCAGCGGAAGGGAGAGAATGACCATAGAAAATATTTCATGATCAATCTCATTGAAAGAATGTTGCCGAGGGGGTTGAACCCGCAACCTCCTGGTCTCCAGTTGGACGGTACATCCAAATGAGCCACCGAGGCCAGCCATTTGGTGTTTTTGTTTGTGTTGAGGTTTTACGGCCCAGTCAACCCAATGGAGTCATGTCGAGCGCGGTCAGTTTACCTAACCACACGTTACTGGGCAGGCTTAGTCCTCTAAGCGGTTAACCAGTATTGTGCACATTCTTTCGCCAGAAACTGACAACTGCCCTTCTTGAATCAGCGGAAGGGAGAGAATGACCGTAGAAAATATTTCATGATCAATCTCCACGAAAGAATGTTGCCGACCTCGGCGGGGGTTGAACCCGCGACCTCCTGGTCTCCAGTCGGACGGCGCATCCAACTGAGCCACCCAGGCCGACATTTGGTGTTTTACATCAAGTCATATCTTGATGATGAAATGGTGACAATGAAAGACTCTATGCAATGAAGTACTATACAATCATTAGTTGAACTCTGCCTATAGGAAATTCAAACTTGCCAGCATTAACTACTTGGCCAGCCAGTTGTTTCAAAGCAAACAGAAAGTCACAAAAGTTGTTCCCCTTGGTAGAAATGGCTGACAATGTACGTAGCAAGTATGTTCTCCAAGGCTGTCAAAACAGGACAGCACATCAGTTTGATTTCTGAGATGAGCCTGTTGTTCTTGTCCTTCCATATCATCTTGTAAAACTTTCTTTATTGAGAAAGTTCTTTAAAATTTCAGAGATCAAGTTTAAACTTGACCATAACGTAAGTTTGTAGGCCATGTTTATTTACCGTTGTTACAGAGTAAATCATGTGACAAGGTTTGTTACATATTACTGTATGACACAACTTTGAAACACAGTGCACAAAGTAAAACATTGCAAGTTTAATTGTGCTCTTTTTGTTTGAAGACAGTAGCTCTGACTGTAAAGAAAATAAGAAAATAAATGCTCAAGTATATATAATAACAAGAATTCCACCAATTAAAGGTTATGTTGCACCTGAGAGGGAGCAAAATCTTGACTGTTAAGTCTATGCAAATTTACAAAGTCCGTGAACCATGAAATAAAGGTAGAGGTCAAATATCGATACTGCTATCTTTCATGCCAGAGTGCAAGCCTATACCAAGTATCATTACTGTAGCCTTTGTAGTTCTTGAGAAATTAACTTGAACATTAGGGTCAAAACTAGGGACGGCGCAAATATACAAAGTCAATGAACTGTGAAATATAGAGCGAGGTCAAATATGGATACTGCTGATTGAGTTGTCATCTCTAAGTGCAAGCTTATACCAAGTATCATCACTGTATAGTCCTTGGGAAATAACTTGAACATTAGGGCTGATGCAAATGTTGAAGGATTAATTGACAAATGAACGGATGGACAAATGGATGGAAAACCAGATCCCTATATTGCACCATGCTGAAAGCAGGCGTGACAAAAAAAGGTTAGCGGATTTGTATGGAGATATATTTTGTGGGGACTATGTTGGTCGAAATGACTCGCAAGCTCATTGGCGCCTCCACAACAATTTGTCCCTACAAAATATACTTTCATCATACAAATCCAATAACCTATATTAATGATATCCTTTTTTGATTTTCTCATTTCCACTTACCCTCTTGAAGTAGCCATCAATCTCAAACTTGTTCTGGTTTGAAATGTCACTCTCCACATCAGAATATGCCTCACTAATAATGGCAAAGAATGTATCTGTCAAAAACAAACATTAACAGTATAAAGTGTTTACATAGTTCACTGCTGATCAAAGTCCAGTGAAAAAGGTAACGCTTCAACAGGAGTAGACAATGTGTTACAAGTGTCCCATCAATAACAAGGGGGCATTATACACCCGCGGCAAGTAATAAGATGTAGCACATAAACTGGCTCCCGTATAATTCAGTGATCTGGATATAAACTATAAGTGGAATTACAAAAAAAAAAAAAAAAAAAAATTAAAAAATTTTCATTGGGGCATAGCTCTGCTGATATTTGGTGAACTGTAGCCTAAGGGTCCAAGCTGGCCCAGAAATTAAGGGAGAAATGACTTCTCCCTCCTGGGAAAATAGGGAGAAGTTTGCTGCTGCTAGGGAGAAGTGCCTTCAGACAGAGGACACACGATAGAAGCATGGCTATATTATAAGCTCATATGAGTGTTTGGCTGATTTGTTTTCCTATACTTTAATATCAGACCAAACATTAACTAAACAAAAATAAACAACCAAAAAACACACACAATAAAAAAAAAAAAATGCTGCAAGATTTTTTTTGTAAAATTTTAACTTGTTTTGTACTGATTTTTTTTTTGTTCTTCAAGGGAGCCAACTCAAAAGAGTATTAATAAAACAAGAGGACCATGATGGTCCTATATCGCACACATGAGCAAACAGATTTGCATACTTATATTAGTGTTGAAGTTTCAGCCAAGTTCACGGCTCTAAATTTTATAGCCCTACACCCCCCACCAACCCCCCACAGCAGTCATGTTTTTTTCTTTTTAACGCATCATGACAACTAAATCTTGAAAGAGGGTCACCAAAGGAACATTTCTGCCAAGTTATATTGAAATTGGTCCAGTGGTTTCTGAAAAAAATATTTTTAAAGTGTTTTATATTGCTATAAAGCCCTACCCCCTAACAGCCATTTTTTTCTTTTTGACGAATCATGACACCTTGAAAAAACTTGGTTGAGGGTCACCAAAGGAACAATCTGTTTACCAAGTTAAACCAAGTTAAATTGAAATCGGTTCAGTGGTTTCTGACAAGAAGATTTTCAAAGTTTTCTATCTAGATATATAGGGAAAATAAGCCCCACCCCCTAACAGCCATGTTTTTTTGACAAATCAGGATTGCTTGAACATTCATGGTAGAGGGTCACCAAAGCAACATTGAAATCGGTCAGGGGTATTTGACAAGAAGAATTTCAAAGTTTTCTATACAGATATATACAGAAAATAAGCGCCCCCCCTCTGGGGGCCAGGTTTTTTGACATATCATGAAAGCTTGAATATCTTGGTAGAAGGTCACCATTCCTGTCAAGTTACATTGAATTCGGTGTAATGGTTTCTTACAAAAAGATTTTTGAAGTTTTTTATATAGATATATAGGGAAAATAAGCCCCGCC